>CM073588.1:95526852-96045571 GCA_037074715.1 Magnolia kwangsiensis | reverse complement strand
TATCCCTAAAACGCATACAATCGGTGCACCCATTTATCAATCTGTGGACCAATGTAGGCCACCTCACTGATGAGCCAATGCTTGCATTGGCAGTTTCTAATCTTTCCATAGACTTCTTTCTAGAATTGTTTCTTCCCCCAAACTTTCCTCCAAGCTATTTCCAAAATGCGAATTTGGCAATGGATCACATAGTTACAGACTTACAGGAACAGGATTCATGTAGAGGACCCCAACTAACTGGGATAAGGCTTAGATGATGATGATGATCACATAGTAACAGACTCCAATCATTGCAATTTTTAGGCTACTGATGATCCAAAAGATGGCCATTGATTAGAAGGTCAGGATTCATTGGCATGTATGTCGATATAGTGATTTTTAGGGACAATACCTTGTTTTTGCCGCAGATCCGTGTACTAAAAGAGAAACCCAGAGGGGATACTGAAATGGTTAAAAAAAAAATCAAATGGAGAAATGCCCACATGGGAATCAGTACGTGAATGGAATAAACAAATAAAAAAAATACTAAGATCCTCTTTGGTAGATGCCTAAAAATGAGTTTATCTCATTCTAGCTAACAGTAATTTTGTATTAGATCCATTAACTTAAAGCGAAACCCACATTAGATACAAATGATTAATAAAATTAAATCAAATGGAGAAAAACCCATATGGGTATCGGTTCCTTAATGGAACAATACAATACTCAGGCCCTATTTAGCAGACAACTAAAAATGAGTTGATCTCACTTTAGTTACAATAATTATGTATTAGAGATCTTGATCTCTCATAAATAATTATTGCTAACATGAAATCCAAATGAAAATTTACAAAATTCAATTTAGGGGGTGTTTGATTTTTCAAATCTCCCCCCTAAATACCCCTTTATTTATCAGCTTTCCCAATGTGATGTCGACAGGCATGCTTTTTGAATGTATTTGGTCTCTAAACCTGAGGCGGGAAACGTAAATAGTGTGGGGGCCACCGTGATGTACACAACTTAACCACACTGTCCATCCCTTCCGCCAACTCATTTTAGGGCATGAGCCAAAAAACGAGGCTGATCCATGGTCCATGGACCACACCATAGGCAACAGTGGGAATTGAATGCCTACCATTGAAAACTTTTAGGGGGGCCCCGAAGTTTTGGATCAAGCTGATATTTGTGACCTTATGAACAGGTTAGATGACAAACAAACATCAATGTGAGCCGTAGGAAGGCCCAGCTTTCAACGTTGGATGTCTTTAGGACCACTATTTCCTGTGGTGTGGTCCACTTGAGCTTCGGATCTGCCTCATTTTTTGGCTCATGCCCTGAAATGTTCTGATATAAAATGGATGATGGATGGCGTAGATAAGTTGCAGACATCATGGTGGGGCCCAGAAATTTAAGTCAGCCCTTTCGGGATGGATTTTCAATAAGGAAATACTCACCAATTTCATCTCTTGGCAAACATAGGTCAGAAGTAATAATGACCTATCTGTGTGTATTTACAAAAGGATTCTAAAAATCAAACACCTCTAAAATTCAGACGAATGTGAAAAACATCCAAAATGGGGTATTGATCAAAATGGATGCAGAATCAGAGATCCAATGTAACTAGACAGTACTGCAGATTTACAGTAAAAGGGGGAAAATCCAATATGACAAACCTAAGAAAATTTCAAATGGATATGAATGGAACCGAAATCCAAAAATAATGTTTTTGGCAGATTTACTGCACAAGATGGAAAAACCAAATGAAGATTTGGAAGGGGAAAAAAATCAAATTTAAACAAATGCAAGAAGATCCTAATCAGCATCAGGGAAAATGAAATCCAAATAAAAAGACTCAAAAAAGTGTAAAAATCTCAATTGGGTATCGATCTAAACAAAATCCATAAACGGCAAAAAACAGAAACTTTCCTGCAGATTTACAGCCAATGGCTTAATAACAGACGAATATATTATTAAAAAAAGCAAGAAAAAGAAAAAGAAACTTCAACAAAAGCTACAAGATCGCAAATGTTTAATGTGTATAGGCAATGAAAATCCTAAGACAAGAAAGTCAACTTCTTGGCAGATTTTGCAAAACATTAAAACTTAAACAAAGATTCGAAACAAAAATATCAAAATTAAAAATAAATAAATAAATAAGTGAGAAAACCGAAATGGATAATCAATGAAACTGGATTCTTCAGAACATTACACCAAACAGAAAAACCCCAAATAAAAATCCAATTCAAACTAACCATATTAGACAACCAATTAAGACCCACATTACATTCAACAGACATCACCACAAAAAGATGAATAAATAAATAATCCTTAAAAAAAAAAATAAAATCTTCAGAACATTTATATCAAAGAGATAAAAAAAAAAAAAACAATTCAAAATCTAATTGAAACTAAGCATATTAGATAAAACCAATCAAAACCCACATTACATTCAACAGATCTCCACTACAAATTTCAAAAAAACAAAAAATCGATTTTTCAACATTTACACCAAAGGGAAAACCCCAAATAAAAATCCAATTCAAACTAACCATATTAGACAGAACCAATCAAGAGCCACATTACATTCAAAAGATATCTACACAAAATAATAATAAATAAATAAAGGAAAAGAAATCCAAAAAAAATCAATTCTTCAGAACATTTACACTAAAGAGAAAAAAAATAAAAATATAAATAAAATAAAAAAATCAAACTAAGCATGTTAGACAAATCACTCAAGACCCACATTGCATTCAACAGATCTCCACTAATTTTTATTTATTATTATTATTTTTTTTAAAAAAAAAACTCGATTTTTCAACATTTACCCCAAAGGGAAAAACCCAAATACGTATCCAATTCAAACTAACCATATTAGACAAAACCAATCAAGACCCACATTACATTCAACAGATATCTCAACAAAAAAATCCAACAAAAAAAAAAAAAAAAAAAAACTCGATTCCATGAACATTTCCGCAAACAGAAGAAACCGAAATCAAAATCTAATTCGAGAAATATATTATATTACAAACAAAAAAAGAGGAAATAAATACATTGATAGAGAGATATTCGTTCAAGAACCTTGAGAAAAGCCCATGGATCAGGACCAAAGAGCTCTTTGATTTGAGGGTATTGAGAGAGAATCTTCCTCCTCCTTGAAGCATGTGGTTCGTCCGTGTATGACCAGAAGAAATCGCCTGCCATCACACCTTCCTCTCCATCCCCATTTCCTCCCATCTCTCTCTTCTCTCTCCCAAAGGAGTAAACGAATGGTCTGTTCGATGACTGTTTCGTTTATAAAGCCGTTGAATCACCGGTGAAGATTGAACGAATAAAATATTTTAATTTTAGAAATAAAATGGTTATCCCTCCTTTGGATGCGGAATCCCACACGCGTGTGAGGGTGAGAAGAACATCCCCTGCACTCCGTGGGGCCCACCGTAATGTCCGGCCAGGAAGCTGATTCCATGGTGACCCAACACTATGGATAATGTGGGACCCATCGTGATGTATATGTTTTATCCACGCCGTCCATCCGTTTTGCCTGCTAGTTTTGATGCATGAGCCCAAAACCGAAGTATATCCAGAGCTCAAGTGGACCACACCATAGAAAACAGTGGGGATAGTCAAATCCACCGTTGAAACCTTCCTATGGCCTGCATTGATGTTTATTTGCCATCCAACGTATTCAAAGGTCACACAGACCTCGTCGAAGGTAAAACACAGATATCAGTTTGATCAGAAAGCTTTCAACGGTAGGCCATCAACCACTACTGTTTCGTTTGGTATGGTTCACTTGAGCTTTGGATATAATTCAATTTTGGGCTCATATTCTAAAATGATCTGGAAAAACGGATGTGCGGCGTGGATAAAGCACACGAATCACGGTGGGCCCGACAGAGTGCGGTCACCAGGTATATCTATGGTGTTAGGGTCTTCACACAATCCACTTCCGTCCCAGACCCCGGACACATAGACATCTCTTTGGCCGGAGCTTTGTGGGGCCCATATAGATGTCCATTGGACAAATCCACTCCGTCCATCTATTTTTAAAGATCACAATGGGACAATATTCTAAAAATCAGACAGATCCAAAACTCAGGTGGCCCATACCACAAGAAGCAGTGGCGATTGAATGTATGGCAATGACAGAAGTTTTATATCGGGACGATATTTGTTCCTACTGTTTATCTTACTGGTAGCAATTCTATGAACGGTTTGGATGGCATATGAACATCATGGTCAGCTCCATGAAAGTTTCAATGGTGAACCTCTCCATTCCCACTCTTTTGTTGGTGTGGCCCACATGAGTTTTGGATCTACCTGATTTTTTGAATCCTGTCCAACTGTGGTCTTTCAAAACAGATGGATAGAGTAGATTTTTTCAACCCACATTTGAACACTTACCATTGTAAACTTCCTTGGGTCCACTGAGGTTTTGAATCAAGATAATATTTGTTGTTTTTTATTTTTTTCCCTTAATCTATGACTGCGTGACCCTATGAACGTGTTAGATGGAAAATAAACATTTTGATGGACCGTAAGAAGGTTTCAATGGTGGCAGTGTCACTGTTCGTACTGGTTCTTGTGGTGTGGTACACTTAAGCTTTGGATCTGGGTCAATTACAAGATAATGCTCTAAAATATTCCGGCAAGATGGATGGACGGAGTGGATAAAACACATACATCACGTTGGGCCCCACAGAGTCGGGTCAGCAGGGTTATCCCTGATGACCAGGTCTCAGGCAACTCGCGTACCAATTTAACTAGTATATATATGGAACGCGGATTCGGTAGGCCGGAACGTGGGGCCCACCTTGATGTCTTCGTTTTATATCCACGCCATCCATCCATTTTTCCAGATAGTTTTAGGGCATCGAACCAAAAATGAAAACGATCCAAATCTCAAGTGGACCACACCAAAGGAAAATATAGTGATTGAATGCCCACCATTAAGAAATTCTTATGGGCCACAAAATTTTTGGATCAGGAGAATATTTGTATTTTCCCTTCATTCAGTTTGGATGGAAAATAAACATTATGGTGGGCCCTGGAAGTTTTTAATGCTAGGCATTCATTTACCACTGTTTCTTGTTTCTTGTAGCGTGGTCTATCTAAGATTCGATCAGCTTCGTTTTTGGGCCCATACCATAACATGAGATTCAAAAACGGATGGATGGTGTGGATATACAACATATACAGGTGGATTCCACATTCGAAGTCGATGTTTCCCAGCCTCACCGAATCTGCGTTCATACGTATATATATGTATACGCTCACGTACGTACCACATGCATAACGAATTGCAAGCGCGTGCATATGATAACAACGTACAGTTCTCCGGTACCCTGCAATTGCACGCTTTTGGTGATCAAAACGGTGCTGTGATTGCCCCAAGACGGGCCCAGATTGAAAGATCCTAACCCTCTGATCGTTGGAATACGTTGCTTGAATGTAAGCCGTTGCTCTATTTCCTAAACCATCAATCAATTTATAGACCATTGATAGAGGGTTAGAATCTACCAATCTGCATTATGTTTTAAAATTTCGAATTTCCTTCTAAGAAAAATCAGATCAACGGTTTAGATCACCGTGAAATGGGCCCAAATGTCCAAATACATCTTCTGATAAGTACTTATCATTTCCTCCTCTGTGCATTGGACGGCTTACACATGATTTTGGCGCCTCGCCTGATGCAAGTGGGCCTGCAGTCCATGGACAGCAGATATCTTATAATAAAGTAATTGAAAGTGGGGCCCACAACCTAGCTGTCAAATGTCATCTTTTGGCCAATTTCCACGGTTTTTAGTAGTTTAGCGTCGCACTGCATTTTCAAACGCAAACGCAAACGCCCACATACGTCGAAGTAGAATACTTATATGAAATCCTGACCGTTGGTCAGGCGCTTCAGAGGTTAGTGTTAGTTATCTAAAAGCCATTCCATCTGTTCATCATACGAGGATTTACATACGAGGATTTACATGGAAGGAAATGTAAGGACAGAAAAGAATAACCAACCACCCAAATTCAAAGTAAATGTGCAGCCCATCTAATGATATAACATTTATTTTATCTTAGCGAATGTACGGAAATGTGGACCTCCTGATGAACGTCTCTGATCTATCCCATGTGTGCCATATCTGCACGTGCAAAGGCGCTTGTTTTTTGTGTACTTCTACCTTTTTCTACAGTTTTGTTCCACGCAGAAAACGCTCCTCGTCTTTGCTCCAAAAATTTCAAGAAAAACCTGGATGCTCTAGCGGAACATGATAGTCTATGCGCTGGCATTAAGGAATTGCATATGTGTAATAAAATAACTAAAATCAAACCGTTAAAATTGTGGGTCCAAAATTACATGTATTTTACAATTAAATTTAAAATTTTTTCTTTATAAAAACAATGGATTAGTGAAAACGTATTGGACGGTCAAATGAATACTATTTCCAAGTCGAAAACCTGTCTTCATGAATCAGGGGTTGAGATTATTATACAAATCTGTTTGGGGGATTAAAACCAATCTACGGTAGGTACCACAATATGAATTGCTTGATTTGAGTTAAATCGTGCCACGTGTACAATCTGTACGTGCCTGCGTATCAAGCACAAAGTCAGCCAGAGCATCAATTAACTCTCCCGATTTCAAAGACGTGCACGTGATCCCACATGCATTTCGCGCGCCCATTGCACAATGCGGCCGGCCTGGAACTTCTCGTGAGAAAATGATATGGTAGAAACAGCTCTATCATAATTTGGTAGGGATCCCTACTGATATGCGGCCGGCCCGGATATGCTAAGATCGTGACCGTCCATCTAGTGAGATCTAAGATTGATGGATCAGTACCGATGGTGTGCACGAGATAATGGTCCATATCTCATGTATGTTTGCCACACGTACAGAGAATGTGTAATTGTGACAATTAACTAGCGTCCATTACCGATCGTCTTTAAACAATAATCTCGACGCTTGTAGTTTTACGGTTTGCACGGGATTTAGACACGTGGCAATATAGCGCGTGATCTTGATGTATAAATTGCATCAGATGATTCGGCGTGGGTGGATCACAGCTAAAATAGATATTTTGATGGGAATATCTTAACAAATCCATTCAAATGTCTGTAGTTTCTCAGGCCGATTTTACCGCTGCAATCAGTTAGGGAGCGTCATTTTGAGTAAAACGAAAATGGGAAGTGTCAGGTAGATCTGTACGCGAAAAGCTCGATTATTTGCTCGACTCGACTCGTCATGAGTTTGAGCCGAGCACGAGCACAAATTCGATACCCGTTTTGATCACCAGTAGAGTATGAGCTGAGTGGTACTCGATTTGCTACTCGCCTCGTGCTCGACTCGTGTGCTGGACTCGTACTCGAGACTCATACCCAAATCGCTTTCCTTTTCAACTTATATTTGATGCCGTGGCCCACCTGGATCACAAATCACCCTGATTTCATTAACGCATTACGTGGGCCTCACATCTTACCAGTGTCACCGTAACTCGCGGTAGTACCAGTGCCTCACGCACGCCTCGAGTGATAGAACACGAGTACTAGGAGATATGGAAAGATTTTTGAGAAGATGGATATTTTGGTCATTTTATACTCTTTCTTCCTCTCTGATCATAGTTGCAGGGATGAAAAAAAAAAAAAAAAAGGAAAAATAAACTCAAAAAATCCAAAAACAAGAAAGGAAATTCAAAGCTGCTTTCTTCTTATGCCAATCTTGCAAAAAGGAAAATGAAAGAACAGAGAATCAAAAGAGAAAATTCTCAGAAAAAGTAAAAAATGAAAATAATGCACATTTCAATCTTTTCCGCTCCTAATCTCAAAGACAAAAAAAAAAAAAAAAAATCAAAATAAAAAATCTATTCTCATCCGACGTGGGAATTTCAAGCTATTTATAGCAATAGATTAGTAAGAAATGAATTTATTTTTTATTTCATTTTTTTCAAATCTTACAAACAATTTTCAAAAACCCAATTCAGTTCTTCACCAATTACTGCAAGATAGCAAGAAAAATCTGTCAAAAGTAGTTTTTTTCTCTCTAGAATTTCATAAATTGTTATAAAAAATAAAACCCATTTTATTAGACCCATTAAAAATGGATTCTTGCGGCTAAAAAAAAATATGAAAGAACTAAATGGAAAAAAATAAAAACCATTCTCATATCAACAAATTTTAAGTTCATTACAACAATAGATCCGTCAAAAAAACTCGCCTTGAAAACTACTCGATTTCTGCTCGTACTCGGCTTGTACTCGGACGAGTAGAGCACGAGCAGGGAATCCATGCTTGCTGGCCGAGTAGAGCCGGGTACGAGCAAGACTCGTGCATTGCAAGCCGAGTACGAGTAGGGTGATACTCGGCTTGGCTCGACTCGTGTACAGCTCTAGTGTCAGGTAAAGCTAGACATAAACCAAGCTGGGTTAGCTCACTAGGTTCAACCCGATTTAGCTTGGCTTAGTCGGCTCGAATAGCTTGTTTACACCGAGGCCGGGGAGAAATTTCTGTTCGTTTTAAAATCAGGCGGACCTCGAGCTCTATGCCAGTCCAGATTGAAGTACTGGCGGCATGAAACTAATAGTTTTCGATAAGGACTTCGAAATATTATTTGAGTTTTATTTTTATTATTTATTTATTTTTATATAAAATTAGACTTATGAAGACTCAATTTAGCCTTTTATTTATTTCAATCGGAGTTGTAAAACAAAATACATTGATTTTTAAAGTTAATGCATTGAAACTGCTAACTATTGAACATTTGTTGTAGTGTTGAACAAGAGGGTCAATTGGAGTTATAAAACAAAATATGTTAAATTTTGAACTTAGCGTACTGTAACTACCCGTTGATGAACATTGTTATAATGCTGAATAGGGAGTGGCAGTGGCACAACCACTTGCTATCCAATTTTGGCGATGGCATTGACGGGGTTTGTCTTGAAACTTTTTTTTTTTTTTTTTTTTTTTTCTGTGGTGGCACTGTTGAGGTTGATCCATGCTTTGTAAAATTCGACATTCCACTTTTTAAGGCAGTTTTGATGGACCTAAAAGTATTCATTTTGGTCCTAAATACATGTAAATGCATACATGGACATACACTTGAATTCGGAAATCAAATATGACACCCAAAGTCATCCACTTTCCAAGTTGGTGAAAATTCAGGGTGTTACATTAGGATTTTGGGAAAACATCGATCCCTAAATCAAATATAAAAGCTAAAGTAAGATTCATGATTTTCTAGCGCTAAAAGGATTGAATTTTAGAAATATAATTCATTTATTACCTCCAACTCTAAATAGAATGGATCTGATGGAGAAATCGACGACTCTTACTATTTGGTTGGAGCATTAGTAACCTATAAGAACAAAGAATCCTAAATCCAACTTCACACTTTTTGCTTAACTCTTTCTCTTCTTCTCTCATTCTTTCTCTTTTCTTCCAAATCTTAGCAAATTCGGATTTGGGGGAGGGGAGTCCAAATTAGATGTATTTATAGTACCAAAAGTGGTGTATTGGTCCTAAAGATTAGGTTTTTAGTCATATAACCTGATCAGTGGTTAATTCTAACTTTTGGGGCCCACTTTGAGGTATTTTGGTCAATCTATGTCGTATAATGGTTGTCATAAGTGGTGATCTACACAAGGATTCAATCATCCCACAAGTTGGACATACCAATCAATGGTTATGATTAAAAGTTAATTTGACAGTTACTGATCATTGATCGAAGCCATGAATATAAAAATACTAGTAAGATATTAACCTAGGTTGGTGTCCTTAATTTGATCATAATGTAATGGTCTAAAAAACATAATTTTGACAAAAGTTGGGCATGCACAATTGACTTAAGTCATGATAGTTTCCAAGGGCACGTGTACTCACCTTACGAATTCAAGTTGAACGATTCAGCACACAATCCCTACACAATATACATCAAAGACTTTTTCCATTGATTTGGCATGATTGAGTTTTAGATTTGCCTATATATTTTTTTAACATAAGTCGCCACAACAAACATACAAAATGAATGTCATACAAACATCATGGTGGGCCACCGAGAGCCTTTATTGCACAAATGGAATTTATTTATTTATTTTACACATGCATACACCCCCACACACCCACCAGTAAGATTTGCTTGTGCCCATAAACATGAAGTTCCAATAGCTAGAAGCTATATATGGTCCACCGTTTTGTTTAGAAGAAATCCACTTAGTCCATTTGTTTTGTAAGCTCACTCGTGCAAGCCCACCATAGAAAACAGTGAGAATTTAACACCCACCACTAGAATATGGGTTCAGAGGCTTTTGGATGGGAATGATATTTGTGTTTTCAGTTAATCCAAGTGGGAATATCCTCATGAATGGTTTGGATGGTATATAAGAACCTTGGTACACTGGGAGGTTTCAGGTTTTTAACTATTTCCCATTGTGTGGCTCACATGAGTTTTTGATCTGCCTCGTCTTTAGATCCTGTCCTACTGAGAGCTAATGAGAGCGATGGAAGGAGTGGATTTCTCACAGATATCAGGGTGGGTCCCATACAACTTTTGCCTTTAGGCATAAAAGAATTGTTGGACTCGACACCACTCGAACCGTTTAATGTAAATGGGTCAGGGTCGATTGACCCAACCCAACCCACCACGATCCGATTGTTAGACTTAGGAATAGAATATGGAGCTAAGGCTATGCACAACATAGCCCAGATAGTGTATGTGTTGAATCTGAGCCATTGAAAATTTTCTTCCCATGGATCATCATTCAGCGGAACATTTTGATGGTTGGCACCGCCTGTGGCGTAAGTTTTCAATGGTGGATTTCTCAAGGTTGCACTAAGAGAACGAATGGCTTCGTTCATCAAGATACCCAATTAGTGGGCCCCAATGGATCCATCCCTCATTTCTGGACTATTCGTCGAAATTTAGACTAATGGTCTTGTAACATCCTGGATTTTCATTGTGTTGAATTTCCAAAAAAAATCCTCAAATTTTTTTTTTTGTAATTAACTTATATTATTACTTATTGGCCATTAGCACTCAATGTTAGTATATACTCGGGTGGACCAGTCTAATCATAATCAGACCGGGTGCAGGCCATCAAGTCAGATGATCGGTTTGTACTCGGCGACAACTTTTGCAGGTCGTGCAGCGGCCGAGGAAGGTCAGAAAAATCTAAAAATTTGTGAAACTGCAGATCTCACTGGTCTTGTGGTCCATCGCATACTATGGACTTAGTAGACATCCAAAAATTAATTATCCACGCCATTCCAGCGGCACTTGCCAAATGCAATTCATCTAAAGGCTAGAATGAAAATCTGACACTTGTAAATAAAACTGAGATACTAGGCTTTGCAGCCGTTGGATATATTTTACATTTATGGTAAGAGTCTAGATTAATTTTCTACGACCATCCACAAAATCTGGGACCCGATTGTGGAACGGTGACCATTGATCATAAATCAGACCCGTACGATCAAACCCCACATCCGATCGCTTTCAAATTTTGCACGGCCCTTCATCAGGCCATGAAACACCTATCATATAAGTTTCATAGCTAGTGGGCCATCAGAACTGCCCCAACAACCATAATGGACCTCGTAGGGTCATTTAAAGATCAGAGCCGTCTGATCAAACCCCACATCCAATCGCTCCCAAATTTTGCACAGTCCCTCATTGGGCCATAAGACACCTACTCATCAAATTTGGTAGCCAAAGGGATGATAGGGCTGCCCCAAAGCCAAAAAGGTGTCCTAAAGGGTCATTGAGGGCAATTGTTGAAACTTAAGGCCAATGAGCCCAAGTCTAGGAAATAAAGCCCTGGCTCTTTCTCTCATAACTCTCTCCATTCTCTAACAACCAAAGAGAGTCATGAGAGAGCAAAGAGAGTAAAGAAAGAAGAAAGAGAGTGAAGGTGAGAGTGATGGTGGACCATAGATCGGCGTGGGGCCCAAGGGAGTTCAACCTTGCAACTCCCTACCTCTTTTTCAAGAAAACCCTTCACCACAACTATAAGAACAGCTCCCGCTGATCGTATAGGTAAATCCCTTGTCCCTTTTTTTTGAAACTTTTGTGTTGAGAGGGAATTTGCATGGAGTTCTAACATGTAAGTGCTTTGCCTCAGGGATTCCGGCCAATCGACCCCAAAATCCACACTCCTGGGTCGTTTTTCAAGAACTCAACGATCCATAAATGCAAACTATTATACTTAGGTGGCCTAACACCAACTGTAGTATGAATCTAATGATTATGTTTGATTGGGTGATGTATTTGAATAATCTAGAAAAAGTTTGGGCAAGACCTTACATTTTAGATTCTCTCAAATAATATGGATTGATTATGGCATGTTTGTTGATCTTTAACATGATTGAGCATGGGTTTGGTGAATGCATGTTTATTATTACTCGATTCTTGTTGGTGACCCCTTATAGCTTATATGTTACATTAATCCTTGTTGTGTATATGTGCTTAATTAAGTTCTCAATGTATGTTATGCTAGCATTGATCCTTATTGCATGTTTATGCTATGAATGATTTATATATCTTGATCTCCTTGCTAACCCACACGACACACATGCACGTTTATCTCATAATATTGTTAGTATTTGCATTTATAGGAAACTTGAATTTTCATGTTTTGAAAATATGAATGCACGACATCACTTGTGTTAGATGTTAAATTTTGAATTGTTGAAGTGTCATTGATTACCCTCAAATCCCTAGGTTGGTCAGGAAACTGAGGTGAGAGAAGGTGACCCCATTGGTAGGATTGCCTTGAGGCTAGGCCGGTGGATTCGGGCGAGCGTGGATGAGCAACAGTAGTTGGACTACATGGGTCGTATATACCCGATGTCGTCTGTCTTGTACACGTCTGGACTCGTAAGGTCTAGCCCACGTACTGACCAATCATGTTTGTTAACCTTGTTTGCCCACACCAGTATGGAACTTGGAACACCCTTCAAACATTGGAGCCCATTGACAACCATCTGAAACCGATTCACTGACTCGAGAGCCGGGCATGGTGGAATGGGACACTATGTCCGAGCTGTCGGCCTACGCTGGGGTGACGAGCCTCCCCACAGTGACCGCGAGTGATCCCTTCTTTCAGCACTCTCCATGTTCTTGAAGTCGGGGATAAGAAACCCAACGGGATCAAGGATCGCGGGGTCCTGGCCTGGCACATTGAGGGGCCTTGGCCTTGTAACCAGTTTAGGGCATTAACATCGAGGGATGTACTAGTTTCCCAAATCTGCTGTTTGAATGGACCTAATTAAAAACTCGGCTAACACGATCACGACCGCATCACACGAGTTAGGTTGACGACTCGGCAGTTGAGGTCGCAATAAGGGTGCTTGGTTATACGCGATCGTTAGATGGAGTTGCTCAAGAGAATGTTGTTATAAGGACATGCATTATACCATTTATCATGTACCTACATTAACAAGATTAGTTAGGTGTCTATGAATGTTTGCCTTTCATTAAATTCATAATATAATTGATATTTATTACAACTTAAGACTAATAGCACCCACTGAGTTGATAACTCACTCCCATTTTAGGACGGTGTTTTAAAACACCAACCAGACTCTCCAGTAGTTGCAGGTGACGCAGAGTACGAGGAGCATGGTGGTGCGAGTCTTGATGAGGAGGACGAGCTCTCTTACTTCCAGCTGATGGGCGGTTCTCCATCGGCCTAGTAAACGGATCTTGGATTGTTGGGTGTTGGGCCCAGCTCATCATTCTTTTTAGACATTTTTGTGATTTTATTATTTTGTACTTATATATATTTAGTTTCTTTCATTTCAGTAGACTAGTTGTGGTTGTGCTTCACGTTTCAAGTAATTCCATACTGTACATTTAAATCTGATTAAACGCAGATTAGAAAAATCGGTTATAAGTGATACTCGGGAACTTAGGAGTCGAGTGTATGCATGACACTCAATTTCTAGAGTGTTACAACTATGGATTTGATAAATCCATGAAATTGTCAAATCCATGGACTTGCATTTGGAAAATCGTAGAATTTGATGTTTGGAAATGAAATTTCAATTCCTTGGACTAGTGAGCATTTATGGCAATGTTATAGCAGTTATTTTGACGAAATTGCTTTTATTTTTTGTAAGGATGTTTATGAATTTGGGAGTGGATTGGGACAAAAATCGGTCCACGCAAGGGCTCTGGGGGCTGAACTTGATTCATAGGTTTTATCCAAGCAGTTAATCCATTTTATCAAATTATTTTAGCGTATGATCCAAAAAATGAGGTAGATCCAAGGGCTAAGTGGACCGCACCACATGAAGCAGCGGTGATAATGATGCCCACCGTTGAAACCTTCCATCCCTCCATGATTTCAATTTGCCATCCAACATGTTCATAAGGTCGTATAGGCCTGGACGAAGGGGAAACACAAATGTTAGCCCCCAAGAAGTTTTTAACAGTGGGTATTAAATCCCCACTGTGTGGTCCACTTGAGCCTTATATATGACTTATTTTAGGCTCATGCCCTAAAATTAATATGGAAAAATGGATGAACCGTATGGATAAAACCCATACATCACAGTGGGCCCACAGAGCCCTACCTAGACCCATTTTGTCCGGGCAGGGCAGGACGCAATTTGCTTCCTATTATTTCATGGATTTGCAAAGTCTTAAATGTTTTTGGGATTTGGATTTGTCTCAAATCCATGATTTAGAAAATCCATGAATTTTATTAAATTAAAAAAAATACAAACTATTGTGATTTAAAATCTATAGATTTCATAAATACTTGCCACAAATACATCACTCTATACAACCCGGAAAGAATGATTTTAAAGAAGCCACTCAGACTTTATGGCAACTGTAAGCATCATTTTACAAGACAATTCAAAAGCTTGAGAACTCAACTCAATGTCATGCTGACATTGGGTCAACTGAAAGACTCGGATAGATCACTACTTGGCTTTACTTAATATTTAATAATTAAACTAATAATATTTATGCTGTTATATATATTCAACAAATTAAGAGACCACATATGTTAATGAAGGACTAATATTCAGTTCTATGTGTGCAGTTAGTATAGTGTCAGATGTGTTAGAATTGTACTTTACTTAAGCTTGATTGAACATTTATAGCCCAAGCACAAAATCAATTATAGGATTAGACATACAAAGGTTGTTCTTACTATTCAACTACTAATGTTATAGTGATCAAGCAATTTGGAAGGAAACAGTTAGTCCTTCAATGAAATCTTTTTACCTTCTATAGTGATCACAGTTCTCAGGTTCCTTAATAATGTATTAATGAATAATTAAGATTAGAAATTAAGGTAAAATAATCAATTTTATTGATTCATGAACTTGTAATTACAATCAACAAGAACATAAAGTTTTTTTCTTTTAAATAA
Source organism: Magnolia kwangsiensis (assembly GCA_037074715.1). Classification (NCBI taxonomy): domain Eukaryota; kingdom Viridiplantae; phylum Streptophyta; class Magnoliopsida; order Magnoliales; family Magnoliaceae; genus Magnolia; species Magnolia kwangsiensis. The sequence goes on along the minus strand of CM073588.1, from coordinate 96,030,215 downwards.
GAAGATAAATTACCACTGTTCGTGTGCACAAACAATTAAGACAGTTAGCGGTATATGACCCATGTGATCTTCCAAGTGATTGAAAATTTAACAACAAAGGTAATTGATATTTACACCACTCTTAGAGGCATACTGCAGAGATGGTGTTGGACAATAGCAAACTAAGCTAGTAGGGGTGGATAGAAGTAGATGTATAAAGAGATTGTGTGTTGGTGATGACAAGGGCTCCCAGCTCTTAAATAAATGTTACTTTTATAGGCTTACGAGAGGTGATAACCATGTTCTAATTTCATATGACTCTTTGATTGCATATAGGTTGTGAAATCTACTTGATTTTCTACATAGGCGTAGCTTATTATATGAGGCCATGTATAAAAGGAAAGATCACAAAAGCCTTTATTTTGGTGGTGCACTGTAAAAGGTGCTAGAGAGCTTCCCTAATTGTACTCCATTTGCATAAACTTGTTGTTACTAGACTTTTTAGAATTTTAGCATTTAATGCTTGGTAGAAAGTTTCTTTTGTGAAACTTTTACTTTGTAGATAATTGTTTTTAACACAAACACATCTCTACCACATGGCATTTCCTAGAATGTTAGATTTAATCATAATTAGCAGGGGTTGAATAATTTATAAATGTAGCTCTAAAGGGATAGAAGATAAAAATCTTTGAAAAGGTGTGAGAGTATACTGCTTGGCATGCTAGTTAGAGATGTTAGTCACACATGACTCATTCAAGTCTTGTTAAGTAAAGTCCAATAGACCGGTATGTAGTCAACTCAACAAGTCATGCTCAGAACAGAATTTAATAGCGACTCAACTCAAAAAATCACCGAGCTCAGCTGATTTTCCAGTCTACTCGCAGGTTCTATGGCTAGTATTGATACATTCACCAACATCTTTGAGTCATATACTTACATGTTTGGGTGGCAATGGGTCAGGATGACGTGCAGTCAACTGGCCTGTGGCACTTTTGAGGTGGGTTTTAGCCAAGCTAACTGATAGCAGGTTAGGTTCAAGCTAGAAATGTGAACCAATTGAGTAAATGGGTCAAGCCGAGGTTGAACCCCACATGACTTGACCCATTAAGATTATCAAGAGACAACCCAGCCCAAAATCCAAAACAAAATAAAAAAGAAAAGCATGAATGACCTCTTTAAAATGTGTGTAGACGTCCACTTTCTAAGTTAGGTCGTACATAGCCTTAAGAGTTGTTGATGCAAAAAATTTGATGCGTCCTTCCGCCAACATATCACCTGTACAAGGGAGAAACAAACGAGACCCTGGCTAGAGCCGGGGACCCTCTGATGCTAAAGTCAGGGCTAGGATTATTCAAAAATGGTCTCAGGGACAATGTTTTTGCGTACCTTTCATCTCGGAGGTTTCCTGTATTTATAGGAAGGGGAGGATCCTATCGTGCTAGGATTCTCTTTCTGATATATTGGAGATTTGGTGTCAATCCATTTCTGGACTCTAGCCAATCCCGAGATCTTCAGGATCGGGGATCCTTTTACTAGATTTTCGGTAAGGTATTTCACTTGATACCATTTCTATCTTGCTCGCATCGGTCTGGGTTGACTCTACTGATGAGTGAGTCTCGGCCTACTATAAAGGGTAGGGCTACTTGCCTACTGTCGGATGAGATGAGACTGATTCGTAATTAGTGTACTTTCTTTAATCCGATAGCTAACTCTATAACTGACCTAAAGATGGGTCAGTTTTATGGTCGGTCGGGTGGCTTCTGAGTGTTGGGCCTTAGTCAGCCTTTTCCGATGTTGCTGCCTCATTTTTCGAGTCAACTTTATGCATCTCGTATACTTTGCCTTATGGCTCTAGACTTTGTAAGTCTCAGTCAGGATTCACTTTAGGTGTTTGTTCTACTTGCCTTAGTTGGACTTGTTGCGTCAAAATCTCGGGCGGTGTGAGTAGAGTTGGTCCATTCCATAGCCGAGTCTCTGAATTTATTCTATTTTTTCTCCAACAAGAGTCATATTCCATCCTCAAACTTATGTCAGGTTCCATTATGTTCGTCTAACCTGACCCATTTTATGAGTAAATAGGTCAACTTAGGTTAGTCGAGCCTGACTCATTTATAATCAAATAAGCCAGGTCAGGTAGAGTGAAGACCAATTGTGGCCCGGCCTCACCTAAGCCGGTGCAGCCCATACAGTAAGGCCCACCTTTATGTGTGTATATATATATATATATATATATATATATATATATATATATATATATATATATATATATATATATATATATTTTAATATCTATGTCGTCCATTCATTTTTGTCATATCATTTTAAAGCATGAGCCTGAACATGAAGCAGATATCATTGATTAACCATTAATGAGCCACAAATGTTTTGAATCAAGCTAATATTTGTATTTTCTCTTATCGAGGTTTATGTGACCTTATCAACAATAGGTTAGATGGTAAATAAACATTAAAGAAACATTACAGTGGACCATAAAAAGTTTTTAATGGTAAGGTGTTCAATCACCACCACCATTTCCTATAATATATTCCACCTAAGAAATGGACCTTCTTCATTTTTGGGCTCATTGCCTTAAAATGATTTGGCAAAACAAATGAATGAGGTGAATATGCAATACATACATCAAGGTGGGCCCCATGGTAAGAGTTGCACCTAATCCATTATCGGTCAGGTGGGGCTTGATCAAGTGGGTCAAGTCAAGTCAGAGGGTGATAGGTGGGGGTGTACACGAACCAAGCTAGCTCGATTAGCTCACTCGACTTGACTTGAAAAAGCTCGATTCGATTCGGTTCGAAGATGAGTTCGAGCTGGCCCTAGGTTAACTTGACTCGGATCAAACCCAACTTGAATCGAACTCGGATCGAACTAGTTCAGTGACTCAATTACTTTGATATTGATGTTGCTCACCACGTGTTTGATGAAATGGCTCAACGAAGTGTGGCTAGTGGCAAGGAAAGTATGTATATGAAAAAAATACCCATTTTTTTCTTAATTTTTATGTTACTCAAGTGTTTGATAAAATACCTGTAAAATCACAGCTGCTATTTTACATACAATGAGATTTTAAAAGTGCAGTCTATGTGTTTGTTAAAATGCTGCATAGGCGAACTCGGCTTGAAATGGCCCGAACGACTGACCGAATCGAGCCGAGTTAGCCAGTTAGGCTCGAGGACTGAGTCGAGCCAAGTTTGAGCTGGGGTCAGCTAGTGGCTGAGTTGAGTCGAGCTGAGGCTAGCTCGACTTGGTTCCACTCCGTGTACACCCCTAGTGATAGGTTGTGGGTCATGTTTAGACTAGAATTCTTAGCTGATTTGATAAATGGGTTGGGCTTGGGCTAACCTCTAGTTAGTCCAAACTCGGCCCATTGCATGATCCATTCTACACTGGCCTTGTAATATATATATATATATATATATATATATATATATATATATATATATATATATATATATATATATATATATATATATATATGTGAGCATTGTGATTCGAGTCATTGGGATCCACACATTTGCGTTGGACCCGGTCACATGTGCAAGATGCAGGCCCGACCAAGTAGATGACCTGGACCAAAAATCAGGGCTGCCACCTTGTCTGGTGGGCCATGTGTGTACGTTGAATCTCGACTCTTCTTGTCACCTTTTTTTACTGGTTCGATGTATCATGGTCCAGAGGATGAGTGGATCGATTAAATTATTATTTTTTACATACTATAATATTATGAGAGAATTTACTATTTATAGGTGAAAGATAACATATCTACGGTTTAGATCATTGAACCATGCTTAATAGGACCTGTTAACGCAAAAACCTGATGCGTCTCCTGCCGTCCTTTCACCTGCACAAAGAAGAAAACAACGAAGACCCTGGCTAGAGCTGGGGAACCTTCGATGCTTAAGTTAGTATGATGGACGTAGTAGGAGGCTTTTAGGAGAGTTTTCTACATACCTTTCACCTCGGAGATCTCCTATATTTATAAAAATGGAAAAGTCCCATCGTGCAAGGATTGTTCCCCTGGCATCTCAGAGATTTGATTTTAATCTGTTTTTGGACTCCACCCGATCCCGATATCTTTGGGATCAGGGATCCTTTTACTAGATTTTTGGAACAACGTTTTCATTTACACCGTCTTTTCCTTACTTGTCTCGGTCATAACCGACTCTAGTAACGAGTGGGCCTCAGCTAGCTATAAGGATAAAATTGTTTGCCTTTTGTCGGATTGAATGAAACCGTTCTGTAACCAATATCCTCTCTTAATCCGATAGTCGAATTTGTAACTAACCCAAATATGGATCGATTTTATGGCCAATCGAGTGGCTTCTTAACTTCAGGTCTTAATCGATATTTTTTTGATGTTGTTACCTCGTTTACCAAGTCAAGTTTATACATCTTATATGTTTTACCTTGTGGCTCATGACTTTGTAAGTTTCGGTCGAGATTCATTTTTGGAAACCCGAACTAAGTCTCTCCTTTAGGCTTTTTACTTGCCTCGGTCAGGCTTATTGCCTCTGATTCCCAGGCGGTGTCGGTAGAGTTGGTCCATTTCATAGCCAAGTCTTCGGACTTGTGTTATTTTTTCCCCAACAGTAAGCCCCCTTACTCCTTGCATTAATTAACCGACTTGATGTTAAGGAGTAAAGAGTTTTTTGGGTCGGCTTGGACTAGGGCCAACGTTATGATGGAACATTTAATGCTCGTAGGAGTCATGCATCGTCCAAAACATGCGTTGGTTCGTCGATCGAGACCGCACGTGCGGGAAGTCATCAGAGCGCCCTTTCAGCTTATGAGCGTTGGACGCATGGCGAGGGCAACATCTGCATCAGTGGGCTTATTTTTCCTCTTCCACACTCTCCGCTTTCCTTGTTTTCACATTCCACCATTTTCGCTTTCATTTTCAATTTTTGCTCCCACGTCCGTGTCCTTTTCATTATCTTCAGTGAGTTTTAACTCTCTCCCTCCCCTTTGCTTTTAATTATAATGCAGTGGAAGGTTCCCTGAGCCCTCAGGAGGGAGCTTCTTATAGCGAGTGAAGCGAGGCTCTTTTGAGATGTCTCGGAATCACCCTTGCTGCTATTGAGATGGCTGTAGATGCCAATGCAGCTTTCCAGCATTTCGAAAGGGTGGCTGGAACTTCAGTGGAGTGCCCTGCTTCGGCAGGCCCATCTCACGGAGGAGGGTCGCTGGCGACTACCCCTGGTAGGCCTAACCCTCCTGAGGAGGAGATAAAAGAGGAGGATGAGTTGGCCGAAGGAGCTAATGGGTCGATCTCTATCTTGAGATCGGCTAGGGCCGCTGAGTCGGTGGCCAAGGGAGGGGAGGCCGGAGATGAGCAGAAGGGTCCAGTTCCATCGATTTTAACCAAGGCGGATCTGGACAGGATTAGGGACGGGTACCATGTCCCGGACTCGATCATCCTTAGCCTTCCCCTGTCAAGTAAATTACCCGACCGTCCTCCTATTAGGATGGTCACAATCTTTCAAGTCGTTTTATAATGTGGCTTGCGTCTGCCCCTCCAGGGCATTGCTCGGGATTTGTTTTCCCGACTCCAAATAGCGTCTGGGCAGATAGTTCCGAACGGATGGAAGAACTTGTTTAGATGCTCGGTGTTATGGGCTGAGACAGCAGCCCCCACTGATTATCGATGAGTTTCTTCATCTGTTTCAAGTATAGTTGAATACGCAGCAGCCTGGCTGGTACTTTTTGTGTGCTTGGCGGAACAAGGGCAGTCCTTTGATAATCGACCCCCTACCTCCAACAAGCACTAGAGAGATAGATGGTTCTAAGCATGTGGCCGCTGGGAAACTGTCGAGCCAGGGTTCATTGAATCTCGTGTTCCTCGGGCGTTCTCCCAAGCAAGTGACTCGGTGAATACTTTTTACTTTATTTTTCTCGCACTATTACGTCTTTGAGTCTGACTGAATACGTTTTGTAGATATTCCTGAACGAAGGCCGAAACTCAGAGCAGGCGCTTTAGCTTAGATCAAGGATCTGAAGGCGCTGAGTCTGGAGCAGCGGTCTTGGAAGAGACTTCTTCAGCCAAAGCGTCTTTTTGACTCGGATTTGGATTCAGCCTTGACAGGTACCTTTTGGTTTTCTTGTCGCATTCACTTTAAATTTTGTTTAACTCGTCTTGCTTTTGATGTAGAGATGGCTGAGGCTCGACCTTCCTCTGTCCGCCTTCCAAGATGAAGACCCGTCCATGGTCAAAGACTCGGTCCGAGACTCGTCCTCCAAAGAAGTCGAAGACGGTCTCAAAGGCTAAGGGGCAAGCCGCCCTGGCCATCCCGACCATGATAATCCTCAACCCAGAAGAAGGGGCGGAAGTGGAAGATGCGTGGCTTCCGAGCCTCAGGTGGCTCCTGAGCTAAGACCTGTTGTCGAGTAGGTTCCGGAGCAGAGGAGGGGAGAGCCCTCAGGAAGGGAGACGACTCAACATGGGACGTCGATCTTTCAACGAGTTATGTCGGACCTGGTCCCTTGGGTAATTTCCCTTCAAAGCTCCCCAAAGGTGGATTCTCTCTCATGCAGCGAAGATATTCCTCAAGGTGAGACTTGAACTGTAACATCCTGGATTTTCACTATTTTGAATTTTTAAAAATCATTAAATTTTTTAAAAATTAATTAACTTATAATATCACTTAATGATCATTAGCACTTAATGTTAGTTTATACAAGGGTGGAACTAGTAACAGATCGCACAAGTTAAATTAATCGACCGTAAGAAGCCAACGTAACCATCTGATCACTTGAACATCAGGTGTAGTCCCATGATTTACTCACATAGGACTCAAATATAACTAACTCATCGCTAGCTAATCAAGAAAATCATGGTTCAATTAAAGATCTAACCGATCTTGACTAATAGACCAAATCAACCCTGTTACTCTTTTAGCCTAAAACTGACGGTTTAGAGTGATTATGTCTAAATCTCCACTTTCACTAGTTATACATAAGCCACATTATGAACATAGTTAATCCAAACCCTAATCATCGCCTACGAAAAATCTCAATACCTAATTCATTCTTGAAATGCTTTGATTTTCCGAACAAGCTCTAGACCGCTCGTTAGTAGGCCACTAGTTACAAAATTATAGAGTAATGTCTGTCTCACTGGGCTTGTTGTCCATAGTGGACTAAGGACTCAGTGGATGCCTAGAAATTAATTATCTGCGCCATTCCAGCAGCACTTACCAAATGCAACCCACCCAAGGCCAGGATTGAAATCTATCACGTGTAAACGAAACTGAGATATAAGACATTTTAGCCATCAGATTACTTCTAAATTTACGGTAGAGGCCTAATATATTTTCCTATAAAATTTGGGACCCGATCGTGGAACGGTGACTATTGATCGTAAATCGAACCTGTACGACCAAACTCCATATCCGATCATTTTTAAATTTTACATGACCCTTCATCGGACTATGAAGAACTTATCCTACAGTGTATATCAATATTTACACCCCATAGCCAGCTCTAGTCTTAGAAAGACTCTCCCATAGGTCTAGTATAGTGAAAACCTAACTCTTGAGGCCATTTACACCAAATCTGACATTATAAAAGGACCTCATTTGGGCACCCCCTCTCCCCATACAATTTTGCCTTAGAGAAGGAAAGAGAGAAGAGAGAAAAGGGAGAAAGAAGAAAGGAAAAAGAGAGGAAGAAGAGAGTGAAGGAGGGTGTTGGTGGTGGTGGGACCCAAGGAAGCTCAACCTTGTAACTCCTTACCCCTTCTCTAAAGGAAGCCCTTTACCATAATCACAAGAATCATTCAATTGATCGTTTAGGTAAATCTCTCAACCCTTTTTCTTGAAACCCTTGTGTTGAGAAGGGATTGTCATGGATTCCTAACATAAAATTGCTTGCTTTAGGTATTCCGGTAGATTAACCCCAAATCCACACTCCTAGGTCATTTTTCAAGTCTTCAACGATTCATAGGTGCAGACTATTATTTTTAGGTAGCCTAGTACCAATTTTAGTATGAGTTTAATGATTTTGTTTGCTTGGATAATGCATTTGAAGAATCTAGACAAACCTAGGGAAGACCCTACCCATGATCCTATCGATTCACTTGGAATGGTTATGAAATGTGTTACCTTTCATATGATTTGGTTTAAATGGATGATTACATGTACTTGTCTTATTTGGTTCTCATATGATGTTGCCTCATAGCATGTATGATCCATTAATTCTTGTGTAATTTAGTTCTATTAGGTATAGGAAGTGCTTAGCTTCCTCACTAACCCACATAAAACACATGCACTTTTGTTTCATGACATTAGTAGCTTTACTTGATAGAAAAATTTAAATTGTATGTTGAGAAAATATGAAACATGATGTTGTTTATGCTAGATAATGCATTGATAGTTGACATGTTATGAGTCACCTCCCAAACCCTTAGGTTGGTCAGTAATTCGAGGAGAGCGAAGGCGGCCCCGTTGGTAGGACCGCCTTAAAGCTAAACCCATAGATGTGAGTGAGTGCGTGTGGGCGTCAGTAGTTAAACTACATGGGGCACTTGCACCCAATGTCATTTCTCCATGTACTTGCCTGTACTTGTGCGGTTTAGTCTACTGTCTGACCAACCTTGTTTGTTAACCCTATTTGCTCACACTTGTATGAAACCTTGAACACCCTACAACCATTGTAGCCCACCAATAATCAATTGAATTTGGTTCACAGCCTCGTGAGCCGGTCATGGTGGAATGAAACACCGTGTCTGAGCTGTCGGCGTACGCTGGGGTACTGCGCCTCCTCGTAGTGACCGCGAGCGATCCCTTTCTCTTGACACTCCCCATGTGCTTGAAGTCAGGGATGCGGAACCCAACGGGATTAAGGACCATGAGGTCTCAGCCTCACACATTGAGGGGTCTTGGCCTTGCAACTAGCTTAGGGTATTGATACGTGGGGTGTATCAGATTCCTCAACCTGCTGAATAAATGAACTTAACTAATAACTTAGCTAACACGATCGCATTGCATAACATTAGTTAGGGTGGCAACTCAAAAGTCGAGGTCGCTCTGAGGGAGTGTTGGCATACGCGATTGTTAGATGGAGTCGCTAGAGGGAGCATTATGGCGATGGCATACATCATATCATCCGGCATGTATGCACATTAATAAGATTAGTTAAATGTTTATGATTGACTGCTTTTCATTAAGATCATATTATAATTGATACCTGTGATAACTTAAGATTAATAGCACCCACTGAGTTGATCACTCACTCCCACTCTCGGACAGTGTTTTAAAACACCACTCAGACCCTTCAGTAGCTGCAGGTAGTGCTGAGTTCGACGAGCCGTGCGGCATGAGCTTAGACGAGGAGGACAAGTTGTCCTACTTTTAGTTGATGGACAGCTCCCCAGTAGCGTGATAGGCGGGATTGGGATGGCTGAGTAGTGGACTCAGTTCTACTCTTTTGGACATGATATTTTTATGATTTTGTTGGGCAACGCCTTGTACGCCCCTTTTATATTCATTTGGACCTGTATATATTGATCTCTTTCATTTCAGTAGACTAGTTGTGGTTGAGTTTCATGCTCCACGTAATTTCAGGCTGCGCATTTAAACTTGATTAAATGCATAGTAATGAAAATCGGTTATAAGTGACACTCAGGAACTCAGGAATCGAATCTATGCATCACCCCTGATTTTTCGGGGTATTACATGAACTTCATACTTGTTATGTCGATTTCTTCAGGCTTGATCTGACTTTACGTTTTCCTTTTGCAGTTCGTCCCTTGCATGCTCAGGGTTAGCTCGAAGCTGACCGATGCTCAGAAGCGGGCAACGGAGGCGGAAGCACAACTTGAAGTTGTAGTAACTCGGCTCAACATAATGGTCGACGACTTGGAGCTTGATAGGAAGCCACAAAGGATGCCAAGGCTAAGTATGCCCATGTGGTCTCGCTATTGAAAGAGACCCAAGAGGAGAGTTGGCAATTCATTAGGCTCATGCCTCGTCCGAGGATAAGTTGGCTCGGCTCAAGGCCGAGACCAGGACTGCCCTTGAGCATGCCAAGGTCCAGCCTATAGAGGCCTTTCTTGAATCTCGAGAGTACTTGGAGGAGTGGGATCGTTTGTATCAGGATAGTTACATCAAGTGCATAGAACTGATGAAGCAATCCTTCCCCAATCTTGATCTTTCAGGATTTAATGAAGGTGCCTCTAGGTCTGAAGGTCCGGAGGCCGAGGCAGCTGGGTCTGCTGATGCTGCGGTTGATCTTGAGGTTGCTTTTGAAGCGGCGCTCGAGGTTGCTTTGAGTGACGGCAATAGCTGAGCCCGAGCCAACTCCTGAGTTAGCTCCTGATGAACCTTGGAGCTGATTTACAGATGTTAAGCACTTTAAGCATACCAAGCTTAAGGTACTCCAAGCACACCAGGCGAGCTCGAGAGCATCTGCAACCGAGAGGGGACATAGCATATCGCAGTTGACTCTTTTTGCCTTTATCTTTATTATTCCACTAATGTAATTTCAAAGTAGAAGCTAATGTAATCCGATGTAAAACGTATACTGATGAATGAATACACTCGATTTTGTTATTCATTTGACTCATTTTACATGTTTTTCATTCTTTACTTGATCAGATCTCTCCAATTGCTCAACGGACGACCTAAGGATAATAGATTTTTAGATGCTCGGCATTCCAAGGATGGAGGAGTAATTGCCCTATTAGGTATTCCAACCGATACGTTCTAGGTCAGATGGTGCTCGAGACTGTATAGGGTCCTTCCCAATTGGGTCCCAGTGTGCCCGAACCGACCTCCTTAGTGTTTAGGAACGTTTTTCGGAGGACCATGTCTCCCATTCGGAAGTGTCTAACTTTGACTCGAGCATTATAGCACCGAGCTACTTATCGTTGCCGAGCCATAATACGCAACCGAGCTCTTTTGCTTTGTTCTTCCAAGAGGTCAAGTCCGAGAGCCAAGAGTTCTTCATTGTCCCACTCATTAAACGAGCTGATCGAGCTAAGGATATTTCGATCTCGAACGGAGTGATGACTTCTGTTGAGGGTTAAATATTGCATATTAGACCCCAATTATTGCCTGGATTTATGAGCATGATACTGTTTAATGACCTGTTTAATCGTATTTGTGATGTAGGGTATAATTACGGGCTTAGATCGAAATAAGGTGCTAAAAGCATGGATTTAACGCTCTGAATTCACCAAGGCAATGGATGGACTTCAGGAGACCAAGATCGAAGATTTTACACGGCCGTGATTTGAAAAAATCACATGTGTCATGATAAACGGTCTGAAACTCGTCCAAAATTCAAGATAATAAGGTTTCCACCATCTGATCGGCTTCAAACCTTACACAAGGTATGAGGATTATAAATTAACCGTACATGTCAATTTTCAGCCATTGGACCCCTCTAGAAGTGGACCAACGGATAGATTAGCCCTCAGAATCATGATTCTAGGCCCACCTGATATATGGATCCGCTTCACTTTTGGACTCAACAGCTAAAATGATATGATAGAACAGATAGATGGAATAGATTTATCAAAAGAATCAAGGTGGGACCTATTTTCGTGAGTGCGTGTGCACAGCACACGTATGCTCACGGTGCGCCAAATCTGGTCAAACCAGTCAGCCAACGCTGACCCGATCCATCTCCCATAGGGAGATAGTGGACGGACGCTGTCCGTCCATTTTTGTGTAGTGGGCCCCACCCATCAACCGTATCATCAATCTGGGCCGTTCATTGTGTCCAGAGGGGGGGCGTGACCATCGCCTAGCTGTCCTTTTTAGCTCGTGCATGTGTACGCACGTGAATCTTTAGAAAGCGCACGATGAATGGCGGAAGCAAAACATCAGTGGACCGCACCAAAAATCGACAAAAACTAATCCATTCCGACCGAAATTTCGAGAGGACTCTGATGGACGAGTTGGATTTCATAAAAAAAAAAATTCATTGTGGGGCCTATCGAACACATCAACACGTCCGTGTAAGCTTTACGCGCTTTCAAAAAATTTAGGATTTTCAAGCAATTGTGACCCATCATCTTTGATTGGACGATCGATCTGAACCGTCCATTGTATAGGTCGTCGAAAAACATCTCAAGTGACGTTATCTATTTAGAAAGGAAGTGAGGAAAGTGGGCCATTTGCGGCTCATCTTCTTGACTGCGTAAAAGAACTTATGCAGGAGAGTCCCTATTCTTGCTTGTTACGCATGCCTATTGTACGCATTCTTCACCAACTATGCTCAGAACCGACTGCCACAGCTATAAGGAGGGACGTCAGGAGAGAGAGAGGGGGAATCTTGCAGGGAAGAGGCTTGGCTCGAATATTTTTAGTTCTTTAATGGTCTGTTGTGACTGAAATTACAATGGGTCTGCGATAGCTTAAAGCATGTTCTTTTTTCTTTTCATGTTTATGACGTTAGGAAGCCCCGTTGTTCACCATAGTCTCCTGGGCATGGTCGGATGACGGTACCCTTCCTAACCTTCATACATGTGATTGATTGGTAATTAGTTTAATTCTGTTGTTTGCTTTGTCTCATGGGCATGGTTTGGTAATGGAATCCATTCTAATTTATATACTTTTCATCTCTTAAAAGCTATATCAATGACAGTTCAGTTAAATTCCATGATTCTTGAAGCTGGCATAAGATCTCCCTGATCTCTACAAGTGGATCCTCTGAATCCCTAGTTTTCTATCTCTGATATCTCTTAAGTTTTAGATTAATACTTTTACCATTATTCCTTAAAATTGATTCAATTTAGATTTTATCTTAGTTTAGTTCTAGCTCTAGTTAGTTTCAGATAAACGTACAGGTTCCAGTCCCTTGGGATTCGACCTCGGTCTTACCGAGTTATTACTACATCACAACCCTGCACTTGGGGTGTGAACAAGTTTTTGGCACAGTTGCCGGGGACTGACGGTTTTGCTTTTCTGAAATTAATTAGTTTTAAAATTAAATTAAGATTAGGATTGTACTAACTTTAGTTTTAGACTCTTTTTTTTATTTGATTTTCAGAACTAACTTTTCTGTTTTGTAAGGTTGTTGGTAGACTTTCTAATTTGGTAATCTCTTCCTAGTTTTTCTGTTTTTCTATTTTTAAAAATTTTCTAATTCTAGGATTCCTCGTATTTTTAAAATACAACTTACTTTCTGATTATATGTTTAGAACATTCTTTTAGAAACTTTCTACTTTTAGAAACTAACCTATTTTATTTTGTTTTTAGGTTTTAACTTAGGAATCTCTTATCGGGTAACTTCTTTCTAACTTCTCCTTCTCTTACTTTCCATATTGTTGTAGGATCTTTTATTCTATTTTTTTTAGGATTAAATTCAGATTAAGGGTTTCATCATGTATATGCACGAGTGGCAATGCCAGTATGCTGAGAAGAATAACTTATTTTGAGATGATGATGATATAAATCAGCCTATGTCTCAAAACTTTTTTAAAACTATCATTAAGAATCGATCAGAATATAAAGATTCACCAGCTAAGAAGTCCTTACGTGATTATATGCAGGAGAACAATTATATCCCATGGATTAACAAAACAGTACGTGAGTATTGGGGTTATCATAACTATGGTTGTGAGAATTATTATCACCCATCTGATAAAAAAAATAATGCGTGATTATATCATGAGTGATAATAAGTATTCCCAACCATCAGATTTATATACCTTTCATCTCTTGAAAGCTATATTAATGACAGTTTAGTTAAATTCCATGATTCTTGAAGCTGACATAATCTCCCTGATCTCTACAAGTGGATCCTTTGAATCCCTAGTTTTCTATCTCTTATATCTCTTAAGCTTTAGATTAATACTTTTACCATTATTCATTAAAATTGATTCGATTTAGATTTCATCATAGTTTAGTTCTAGCTCTAGTTAGTTTCAGATAAACGTACAGGTTCCAGTCCCTTGGGATTCGACCTCGGTCTTACCGAGTTATTACTATATCACAACCCTGCACTTGGGGTGTGAACAACTTCTGATCTATGTCACGCCCCAAACTCGGAAACTGGGCTCACAAAATTTCCGATCGCCGAATCCGGCGCCGACAGCCTATGTAGTACCCCATTCTCGGCTCTCGGCACCCATATACCAGGTTCCAATCCTGGGATGCTACAAGGAGGGTTTCTAATATCTATTTGATTTGTAATGAGCATAACATAAGCATAACCCACGGATAATAACCACAAGAACACCACCACAAAATTCACTATGATCAAAAACTTTTGAGTATAATGCGTTTAAAGGGAAATACAAGATAATACAAATACGAAATCTCCAAAAACTCGGCTGTACGCTCCAATGACGGCGAGACTAAGGCTGCGTCTTGGCGTCACTTGCACGCATCAATTGTGTATAAGCTTATAGTAAGCTTGGAAGGTGGTGTAAGTATGTGCGCAATATAAGCGTGCTCAGAATGCAAGGTCAGAGTAATGCGGAATCATGCCGATGAATACATGAATACAATCAGCTGTACCAAGGCTATGCGGTGCAAGATGTGAATGCGATCAGCCACATCCAGGCCATGCAATGTAGAATGCAAATCAAGCATATTAATCCTCATCCACATATCGATGCAGCTCCTTACTAGAGCATCAACTCAATACGGTTCTCAGTTTGGATAATCACTGGGGTCTAGTACACTCTACGTCAGCTTGCCGTCCCTATCCGAACGCACAACTGGGAGAGTAGAAGAGACCTCACTATCCGCCTGCCGATATTTGGCCCGGCTCATTGATAGCGGACCGATTCCTCAAGCTGGTCAAACTCAACCTATAAGTTGCCCCCTCACTCAGGCGGGTAAGGTCACATCCCTTTTCAATCGACCACGACACAGTGGGAGACACGGCCTACTGGTATACGGCCATCGCGCGCTCGTGTATCCACTCGGTCTTGACGTTGGAGTCATCCTCTGGTACCATCGGGTTTAGAGATTTTCACCCAGGGATATCTATGACGCCCGTATGCTAGAACCAAATATTTTCGGTATCCAATCCAGCCACCCAGGATGCATTTGTGGAGGCTATGACCCTGATGTCACTAGGGCATACAATAATCACAATCATACAAATGCTAGTGCATGAGTCACACTACCAGTCATGCAACAGTCCTACGTGTACCATGCACTCATGTAGGGCAACTCCGCTTATCAAGGAGCCCATAAACAGTTCGTCCAAAGGCATATGCTATGATCAGTCACTTCTCATATCAGTCATACATATGATGCGTATGATAATGAATCATGGATCTATACTAAACATGTATATAGGAATGAGCTCTGTGTATAACGAAAATGGGCCTAGACGGCCTATTTACTACAAGTATGGCCTATTAGTGGGCCTTAGGGAGAGTGACAATACGGACATTTAACCGACGTCATCCTTACAATGTGGGCATCTAACCATCATTGTTCCCAAGATATTACTTGTTATAAATATCGTTATATACCATGGAAGGATCACGCATTGCAACGGACCTAGTTACACCCAATTGGGCCTTAAGTACATCAATTGGGTCGTATCATATGGGCCTTACATTCATCAAATGGATCACCTCAATGAGCCTCACCAATGGGCATTAGGTACTTTGCAATGGGTCATAACCCATGGGCCTTAGAATGCATTAAAATGAGCCCAATCACATGAGCTTTATGTGCATCAAATGGGCCTAATCACATAGGCCTTATATATACCAAAGTGGGCCTCAACAATGGGCTACAAATACATCAAATGGGCCTATACACATGGGCCCATATATAACAAAGTGGGCCTTAGTGGGCAGGCCACAAATACATTAAGATGGGCCTCAACAATGGCCTTGAAATAATCTCAAAATGGTTGGACGGTTTAGATGAAACTCATGCATCATGGTAGGCTCCCATGTGGGCCCACTATAACATTTATTTTCCATCCAATCCTGGGCCCACTGAAATGCTTATTTGCCACCCAACCTGTTGGTAAGACCACGTGAGCAAGGGCTCCACTATAATGTTTATTTTACATCCAACCTGTTGATAAGGCCATGTGGCAAGGGGCCCACCAAAATATTTATTTTACAACCCACCTGTTGATTAGGCCATGTGGCAAGGGGCCCACCAAAATGTTTAGTTTCCGTACAACCTGTTGATAAGGTTATATGACCATGGGGCCCCATCATAATATTTATTTTTACCCAATCTATTCATAAAGTCAAGTGGACCATGGGCCCACTGAAATGCTTATTTGTCATCCAAGCCTGTTGAGAGGTCACATGGACCAAGGGGCCCACTGTGATGTTTATTAGCCATCGAAACCTATTCATAAGGTCATACATGGACATGGGGGTGGGCCTGGAGCCCACCGTGATATGTATTTGCCATCCCACCTGTTCATATGGTCACGTGGACCAGAGGCCCACGATGATGTTTGTTTGCCACCCAACCGTTCATTGGGTCACACGGTCAGGGGGCCCACCGTAATGTGGTTCACAATCCAGCCCACTCATTATGAGTGTACCACTTGGTTAGGGGTTCAGACCAAGTTTCAACCTCATCTAAAATTTAGGTAGGCCCCCACCAAAATGTTTATATGTTTTAGGCATGTCTTCACATGATTTTAGATGGTATGGCTCACCTGAGTTCCGTATACGGCTGATTTTTGGCAGGGGGTCACTGCCCTATGGGGCCACCTAATGAACGGGGAGGATGTTCGAAACGCATCACGTGGGACCCACAGCTGGGGCTGTGAGCCCCAGCTAGGCCGTCCGCCTGCCAGCACTAGACGCTAGGCGTCCTTAACACAACAACAATAGCTGCTTCATTTTTATTTATTTATTTTTCTCTTAGGTTGGGGGTGGGAGATTAGGTTTCCTAATCAGTATTTTCTTGGTCTTGAGCAACAATTGTGAAAAAATTTTTGAATTTTTCTGAAAATTTTTATGAATTCGCAGTGATTTTGACAGATACCCCTAATTTAGATTTTCAAGGTACATAATGGTGGATTTATGACTCTTGGATTCCGGATCTGTTAGATTTCATAGTTAAGTGAATTATTAATCCATGATTAGAAGTTGTAAACATTGATTGAATCATGATTTCAGGACACGTCTTGCTGACACATTAAGATTTCAGTTCCATATCGAAGGATTAACTTGGTAATCACTAAGCACGAAGGGAACCAGTCTGAAATATCTTGCCATCAGGGTATAAAAATTGAACAGGTTGGGCAATTAATCTTCACCATGGGTTTGCTCCCTACAGGTGAAGGTTTGATTCCCCAAGGTTAAACATTCAAAAAAAAAAAAAAAAAATTTTTTAGGTGATTGGTCTTTTGCCATAGGTTTGCTCCCTATTGGTAAGGATTTGATTCCTCTTTTTTGGCATGACTATTAATGAAAAAATAAAAAGTTGAAAAGATCAAAAGATGAAATTTATGAGGCAAGTTTGGTTATCATGAATTCTCTTGCTAGTTACCAATGAGATCCTGAAATAACAAATTCAATCTTAATATGATTAGCTGAGATTACACTATACATCCATGGATCTCAATGTTTAAAATTTTTCTAATTGAAGGATTAATGCTTTACACTTGATTATGAAGTCTACGGTGCGCTTGAGCTCAAGAGAATACAATTTCTAACATTCATGAATATTAAATTTCTCGTATTTTGTTCAAAATCTCACTCGATTTCATAGAAAGTTCTCCTATAATTCTCAACTTATTTTTCGCATACTTTGCTCGGGACTAGCAAAATGCTGGTTGGGGGTTGTGTTGAGGGTCAAATACTGCATATTAGACCCCATTTATTACCTGAATTTACGTACATAATGCCGTTTAATAGTCCGTTTTTCCGTGTTTGTGATACAAGGTGTAGTTGAAAACATGAACTGCAAAAAGTTGCTAAAAGTATGAATTTAACACTCAGTTGACTCCACAGGCAAGGGACACACTCCAGGGGACCAAGATTGACAAATATACACGGTCAGAAATCCGAGAAAAGTAAGAAATTGAAGCTCAAGTGGCTTGAAGGACGTCCAGAATGCAAGATCACGAGGTTCCCACCATCCGTTCGGCTCGAAACTTCATACGTCGCCTGAGGACCATAAATTAACCGTACATATAAAATTTCAACCATTGAAGATTTCGGGAAGTGCCTCAAATGACAGATCAGCTCATAAACCGTTGATTCTGGGCCCACCTGATATCTGGAACTGACTCAAAATTCTTATCAACGGTCAAAATAATATTAGAAACAAGATGGACGGATTGGATTTTTGAAGAACATCATAATGGGGCCCCGTTTGTGTGGCGTGTGCATTGAGCACATGTGTAGCCGCGCCACACCAAACCACATGTATTTCTCCAAGTCGGTTTAACCGACGTCTCCAGCAACAAAACGGAAAATTCTGTTTTTAAACAGCGTCCGGAAAAGAGCCGGTCGTTTCTCAGCTGTGGGTCCCACTCACCATATTAATTGATGATCAGAACCGTTCAATTGTCCTATGGGGTAGCAATAATGCATGCCTAGGTAGCAGAATTTCAAAAGACTGCAAAGATGGATTTTTAAACCGTTAAAAGGAAGATGGACGGCGGAATCAAGATATTCGTGGGCCACACCAAAAACGAAATAAACTCGCCCTTCCTGGCTGGTTTTTCGTACTGAAGCCAATGAACGGTGTGGATTTTCGAAAAGAAAGCTAAGTGGACCCCACCGATCATCACAGCGGAAGAAAATTTCACTTTCGCACCGCGTCATGCACGGCCGCTGGCCCTTTTTGCGATCGACTGTGGGCCCCACATGTGCCCCATAAGCCCAATCCAAACCGTCCACCGTGTACACAGCTGCGAGCACTACAAAACCATGTTGTCACTTTTTACCCATGCGTGCACACGTGTGAGATACAAAGGCCACAAAAGGGCTGCTCTGTAGCGTTCAAAACTGATTCTTTTGTGATTTCTTCTCTGGGACACGTCAATGGACGTTCAAAACCACCCATTCTTGACTGAAATTTCGTTCTGAATCCAATGGACGGGGTGGATTTTCCAGAAAATGCTTCTGTGGGGCCCACCGACCACAACAGCGAAATGGTGCGAAAGGTTTCGCACATACGCGAAAACTGACTTTTCCGGACGGTTTTGGCCCACCATCTTTGATCATATGGCAGATCTGAACCGTCTATCATGTAGAGGACCCAAGAAAGTACTAAGGGACGGTGTTTTTTTAGAATTTGAGCAAGGAAAGTGGCGTGTTTCGAGGCACCGAACTTGGCTACGAAAATTGCACTCCGTGTCCTGCTACAACTCTGTCACTGACTTCAGCCTTCCAGCAGCTATAAAAAGAGGTTTTTGGACGTGGGGAGGAGGCATTCAAGGTCTTGGGAGGAAGAACAGAGGGCTCGAGCTTGGGTTTGAACGTGGTCAGAGGAGAGAGAGAGGAGCTTGGTTTTTTTCATTCCCTTTTCTTTTCCTTTTCTTTTTCTCTTTATTTATTTGGATTGAGCCCATCCATGGCAGGCTAAAACCTCCTAGCTAGGGCTAGGAGGTGAAGCTTGTAGTGAGATGAGAGATTATATGCTTTTAATTTAATTTTAATTTTTGAATTGAAGTTGGTTTTAGTTTGATTTTAATGGAAATATTTTAGGTTTTTAATGGTCTATTGTGATTGAAATTACAATGGGTCTGCAATGACTTTTAATATTCCCATTCTCTTTAATGTTTATGATGTTAGGAAGCCCTGTTGTTCACCATAGTCTCCTGGGCATGGTTGGATGACGGTACCCTTCTTAACCTTCATACATATGATTGGTTGGTAATTAGTTTAATTCTGTTGTTTGCCATAGTCTGTGGGCATGGTTTGGTGATGGAATCCATTCTAATTCATACACCTTTCATCTCTTTGAAAACTAGATCAATGCCAGTTCAGTAATTTCCATGATTTTTGATGCAAGCATAAATTCTCCCTGATCTCTACAAGTGGATCCTCTGAATCCCTAGTTCCCTTCTCCTGATTTCTCTCAAGTTTAGATAATTATTTCACCATTATTTCTTAAATTACATTCAGTTTAGATTTCATCTTAATCTAGTTCTAGTTCTGGTTAGTTTTAGATAACGTACAAGTTTCAGTCCCTTGGGATTCGACCTCGGTCTTACCGAGTTATTACTACATCACAACCCTACACTTGGGGAGTGAACAACCCACGTTAACTAGATCTACCCCGTCCATTGCATGTGTTAAAATAGGGGTTCAAAACAAGTTTCAGGTGGGTCTAAGCTTCTGGTGGACCCCAGCAATCATTTTTCTAAGTTTTAAAGGAAAATACTAGCATTTTTAATGCCACGGCCCACCAGATAATTGGTTCGGTCTCATTTTTCGACTCAACGCCTAAAATGATCCCGAGAATAGAATGGATGGCTTGGATTAAATATAAACATCAAGGTAGGGCCATGTTGGAGCAGCCCACCATTTCCCTTCCCTTTTCTTTCCTTTTTTTTTGTCAACTCGTTAGTACACCTCCATGTCAGTACACGCACTCCATGTGCACCACGCTCGTCCAACGTCCCTGGACGCTGGGCGGCCTAGATAAACACTGCATCATGGTGGGTCCCACATGCACGTGGTCCACATTCACTAAGGTGGGTCCCACATGATCGTGGCCCACCATGCATGTACATATATATATATATATATAAAATAAATATCATTTTACCTAACATGTGGTGGGCCACACCATTTGATGGATGGAGTAGATTTATCATGAATTGGTGGGGCCCACTTCATTTTAGGGGAAGGATAAGGAGAGAGAAAGACAGAGAGAGAGAAAGAGAGAACAAGAGACGGTGATGGTGGGGTCCCGCCACTATGGGCCCCACATAATACAAATCATACATAAAAAATAGGTTCCACCAACAAGTGGTCCCTAAAAAGAATTTAACGGTGGATCACCCACCTCTTGCACTCCTCCTTGCTCCCTTAGGCTTGTATGCTCCTTGCCTTCGGATTTAACGGTGGTAGATGATGGATCAATGGTTGAGATGGGAGATGAGAGAGTAGGGAAGGTGGGCCACACTTGGCATTTGGGAGAGGGAGAGAGAGCTTGGACGTGTGAAGCTTATGGTTGCTTGGGATTTTGATTTTGAGAAAGAGAGAGAGATGTGATGCTTGAGAGAAGTGATGGGTGATGTGGTGGTTGGGTGGAGTGATGGGTGAAGGGATATAAGAGTTGACTATGAGCTTGCTTGTGTAAGAGAAAGGTATGGGTTGTTGTACTTGGGTGTGGAGTGACTTGACTTGTACTTGACATGAGTGATTGATTGATTGATGGGACATCTCGTAGAGATTATCTGGTAATTCGTAACGCGCGGTATTTTCTTCGAATTGAATGCGGGCCTACATCTTCTACCATGGGTATCAGGTCGGTGCATGAGTCGTGGCGTTAGAACCGCGGCCACGGCTCGGTCGCTAAGGTACAGGTTTCGGGTCGAGTCGATTCTGATAAGCAGGACTCGGCTTAGGTTCGAGCGTAAACGTCGAATACAGGTCGAAGGTCGTCGAAATTCGACCAGAAGGACCGCGGAAGAATACGAAATGGTACGGTTTAAGACATGGGTCTTACAATCCATATGTAAGGGAGAATGGAGTTTTTCCCATGGCGGTTCGAGCGGTGGTTCGGTATGCCCATAGTATTTTAGGAAACTTTTCGGCCCATGCCCCTTTAGCTTGGTCGAGTTTAGTTCGAAGGTGTTGTTTAATGATCTTGTTGACTGCCTCAACTTGTCCGTTCCTCTGAGGATGATGGGGGGATAAGTATACATTTCTGATTTTGATATTATCGCACATCTCCCGATACCCCCTATTATCGAACTGCTTCCCGTTATTGGTAACAATGGTCCGAGGTATCCCGAACCGATAGACGATGTTTTTTCATACAAAGTCCATGTATCTTTTGTTCGGTTATCCTAGCTAACGGCTCAGCTTCGGCCCACTTTGTGAAATAATCCACCGCAACAACGACGAACTTGGTTAGGCCTTTCTCTAAAGGGAGCGGTCCGATAATGTCGATTCCCCACTGCGCGAAGGGCCAGGGACTAGCCATAGGAGTCAGCTCCTCAGGGGGTTGTCTCGAAAATGCCATGAAACGTTGACATTTGTCACAGCTTTGGATGAGCTTATGGGCGTCGTGCTGAATAGTTGGCCAGTAGTACCCTTGTCGTAGGACCTTATGTGCGAGTGATCGACCTCCCGAGTGATTTTTACAAATCCCTTTGTGGATCTCCCGCAGTACATAATCGGCTTCACCATGATTTAGGTAACGTAGCAAAGGAATGAAAAATTCCTTCTTATACAACACCCCGTTAAGTATGATATAACGAAAGACTCGGATCTTCAATCGTCGAGCCTCAGCACGATCCTTAGGCAACTTTCCACTATCGAGATATTGGACCATTGGGTCGAGCCAAGTGGGTTCTTAGTCAATCGAATGTACAGTCGAGTTAAGAGGATCGTTGATACTTGGCTTAACAACGTACTCGATGTGTAGGACTTGGGTATATTGTCTTCGTCAGCAGAAGCAAGTTTCGCCAATAGGTCAGCTTTAGCATTTTTTGTTCGAGGAATCCGAGTGACAATACATAATTGAAAATCATTGATTAACTCTTTGACTTTCTTCATGTATGCTTTCAGTTACTCTTTACGTGTTTAATACACGCTAGTGACCTGATTGACGACCAATTGCGAGTTGCTGAATACGTTGAGATGAGTAACATCCAAATTGGCTGCTAGTCGGAGGCTGAGCAATAAGGCTTCGTATTCTACTGTATTGTTCAAGGCTTGAAATTCAAGTCTTAAAGCATATTGCATGTATGTTTGATCGGGAGTTTTCAGAACGACCCCTGCCCCGCTTGCCTTAGAGTTAAATGAGTCATCGACGTAAAGTTTCTAAGGGGTTGGGTCGGGCGATGACGCGAGAGAAGTAGTCGTCAACTGATTGTTGGGCTTGCTTATATATTTGGTAAGTGCATCGGCTTGTGGTGTAACTTCAACTATGAAGTCGGCCACAGCCTGTCCTTTAACCGCTACTCTCGGCTTGTATTGAATGTCGAATTCGCTGAGCTCTGTCGCCCACTTCGTTAGTCGGCCGGAAGCTTCTGATTTCTGAAGGATGTGATGCAGTGGAAGGTCAGTCATGATGACGATAGTGTGAGCTTGAAAGTATGGCCGAAGTCATCATGAGGAGATAACTAGGACTAGGGCTACCTTCTCCAGAGGTGGATATCTTATTTTTGTCGGTAATAATGCTTTGTTGACGTAATAAACCGGCAAATGCTTTCCCTCATCCTCGTGTATCAATGTCGAGCTTACGGCTGCGTTAGAGACTGCCAAGTATAATAACAAAGCTCACTACAAGAAATATGATTTTTACCAATAAAACTTTTACCGACGAATTTATTTTCATCGGTAAGAAAGACGTTTACTGACGAAAATAATTTTCGTCAATAAAAATTTACGTTTACCAACGAAATTAGAAGTTCGTAGGTAAAAGTGCTTTTTACTGATGAACATTTTCGTTGGAAAAGTTGTTTTGAATTTTTGAAAAAAATATCGAAAAATATAGTTTTATAGATGAAATTTGAATTTCGTAGTAAAAACCATTTTTACGGACGAAAACTTTTTTCAGTAAAAGTTGTTTTGAATTTTTGAAAAATTTAATTGTTTTGATGAAATTTGAATTTCGTAGGTAAAAGAGCTTTTTACTAACGAAAAGTTTCGTCGGTAAAAGCTATTTTGAATTTTTGAAAAAAAAATTTGAAAAATTTAATTTTACCTACGAAATTTGAATTTCATAGGTAAAAGTGCTTTTTACTGATGAAAAGTTTCGTCGGTAAAAGTTGTTTTGAATTTTTGAAAAAAAAAAATTGAAAAATTTAGTTGTATTGGCAAAATTTGAATTTCGTAGGTAAAAGTGCTTTTAGCTGTTTTGAATTTTTGAAAAAAAAAATTGAAAAAATTAGTTTTACCAATGAAATTTTCATTTCGTAAGTAGAAGTGCCTTTTACCAACAAAAATTTTCGTCGGTAAAAGCTGTTTTGAATTTTCGTAAAAAAATTTTTGAAAAATATGCTTTTCTTGAAGAAATTTAAATTTCGTAGGTAAAAACTGTTTTTCAAGTAATGAATGTTTTGATTTCGTATGTAAAATTATTTTTCCGACGGACATAAACCATTGGCAAAATTTCGATACAATGTTTTTACCAACGAAATCTATTTTCATCGATAAAGTGTTTTTCCCAACGGGCCTAAATCGTCGGTAAAAATCTGGTACAATATTTTTACCAACGAAACTTAACATTGTTGGTAAATGTTTTCTCGACGGCTACAAACCGTCGGTAATAATGTTTTTACCATCGAAAATATTCATCAGTAAAACTGTTATAAGTTTTAAGATTGAAAATTTTCGCGGTAAGAGTTTTACCGACGAACTAAAACCGTCGGGAATAATGTTTTTTTATAGATGAAATAATTTTTGTAGATAAAACACTACTTTTGCTGAGGAAATATTTTTTCGTCGGTAATAATGTTTTTACGGAAGAAAATTTTCATCGGTAAAAAATTTTCACGCTATTTTGAAAACTTAGGCGGTAAGAGTTTTACCAACGAACTAGAATCGTTGGGAATAATGTTTTTACCGATGAAAATTTTCATCGGTAAAACTGTTATAATTTTTAAGATAGTTTTTACATCATATGAGTGGATTTTTTATATATATAATTAAAAATTAATATTTAAATGATTTGTACTATCACATGAAAAAGAATATTAAGAAGTTTAAAAATTTTAACAATGTTTGAGAAAAGTTTTGAGAACAAAATGATGCTTTTGAAGAAAAAAAAAAAATCAGCATTTTGAAATTTTTGAGAAAAAAATTAAAATATGAGAAATTTTTTGAGATTTTGAAAATAAAAATTGAGAAATGATATTTTTTTAAAAGATTAAAAATATATATTTTGAAAAAAAATGTTATTTTTAAATGAAAATTGAAATTTATCTGTGAAAAATAAAGTTACTAAATTATTAGGCACATCCACTAATTGAACCTTAAATCATTTTTGGACAATCTAATTAGTTCAAATTGAAGAGTAAATAACTTCAGATGTTTAAATTAAATTTCATTGAAATTGTTGATCAATCTTGGTATGCTCAATATCTTTCTCATATGTAGCCTGATTGAGGCAACTAGTCAAATTTAGGGTATTGATCAGTAAAATAGAGTGAATGGACCAGACATGTAAAATGGGCCAAATATTCTAGTCAAAATTATGACCTAACTTACTGACCTCGTGAGAACCTAAGAATTGATGTTAGTAAGTTTTGTGGGCCCCATCATGATGTGTGTCGAACATCAACACCGTGGATTTGATGTGTCCCCTTTGGTTCATGAGATATCTCAAAAATCATCTGTATACGAAACTCAAGTGGGCCATACCATCTAAAACTATGTGAAGACATCTTAAAAAATATAAAAGCACTTGGTGGTGCCCACATGAGTGTTGGATGCGCTTGAAACTTGGTCTGACCCCTAATGAGTGGGTTGGATATGTGAATTACATTTAGGCAAATCCAATATATGATTATGAATGTTTTAAGGAAATCCTTCTCCGCTACATTTATCTGAGTTACTCGTTATCTTTACTAGAGTAAACTTTATGGGGTCCACCATTATTTATTTATTTTATCCACTCTATTCATCCATATTAACAGATAATTTGAGGTCCAAAGAACAAAAAGGAAGCATATCCAAAGCTCAAGTGGACCACACCACAGGAAATAGTGTGATTGAACCTCTACCATTTAAAATTTCTAGGAGGCCATAGAAGTTTTGGATCAAGCCGATGTTTGTGTTTTCTATTCATGCATATATTTTTGATATTATAAACAACCTTTAACCATTTTTGGATAATCTAACTGGTCACCCTAACCTGCGCACCTACGCACGTGCGCACCTTTGCACACATGTCATGGGCATCTAATCCGAACAGTCCATGTGATGCGGAATCCCATGAAACCCCAATGTATAAATTTTCACCCTTATATAAAATTATGGTGTGCCATAGAAAAGAGAAATGCTAATCAAGGAGAGAAAACTGTTTTCATTTTCATGGCCCACCAAAGTTTTGGATCAAAGCAAAAATTGAGCCTGGGGGATTTCATGAGGTGATGCTTCATGTATGGTTAGTTCTAAAAAAAAGTTTGCATGAGTTCGGGGCAAATTGGTGCGCAGCTGACCATTAGGCATTCGAGAATGGCCCTAAAGGCAAATAGGTTTTCATAAATAACTCTTCAAACTTTTGTATAAAATATGTTACCGATCAATCATCTTAGTAACCGAATATCATTGTTATTAAAATAAGACGATGTTTTTTTCTTATTAAATTCGGATACAATATCCCTTCATCTAACACAAGATAAGCAAACAAAAAGAAATACATCTTCTCATATGTTCAGTATCAAAACAAGCACACCCTTAAACCAAGACTAAATATATCTAGAGCTTGTTTACAAAAGTATTTAACAAACTCATTTTCTTTTGAAATCTTTCACATACTATTGATAATAACTTCCTAATGATTGAGGTAAAGCAAACCTTCATCTAATATTTGTGACTTAACTTGTCTGTCTCAGTGAATCCTAGCCCTAAGAAACAAGTCCTTGATTGCATGCATTTCAGCAACAACATCCCTTATCACCATTCTTTCTCTTGGAGATTCCGCAGAGCACAACACACCGATTCTGACCATTGAAATCAAGCAATCATGAATTATATTTCTTGTATCAATATGTTTTCCATTGCATTGAGTTACTTCGGCTTCTTGTATGAGTAGCTGTGGATCAACAATCACCATTACTTGTTCGCGCAAAGCCAACTTAGCATAATGATGAAGGCTTAGATTGTCTTTAAACATGGCATCGGTTGGCCCCTTTCCAGTGATCATCTCCAATAGTAGGATTCCATAGCTGTAAACATCTCCTTGTGTAGATGCTTTACCACCCATCGCATACTCTGTAATTTATACATCTCATATATTGGAATATAAGTAATCATTTAGATACAAATAATAAAAGTTGAATTTTGAGAGTAATTGGCATTTTTGCTATTCTAAGGATCTGATTTCTAAAATCAATTGGTGTGCTATATATGAACTTGTAAGTTCTTGCAAAGTTTTACATAGAACAAGATTCTACTACTCAAACGAAACAACATAGCATCTCAATCATGAAGTGAACATATGAGTTACATATCACAACTAAAGCCATTACCAAAAGGAAATTCCTCATACCTTATTGTGGCGTAATTCATGTGAGGTTCAAGTGAGTACCACTTTGTATATCTAGATCTTAGAAATCAATAAGATTTTGATGCCATCAAGTTTGAATCATGCTGGGTGTGGGTCCTTCTAATCTGGGGTCATTCTTTTAGGACCAGGATCTAGATAAATTCCCTTTCTGGTGATCTTCAGGTCTTTGAACCCTTATCTTGATCTGTACTCAGCTCATGTCTGACTATGGTCTAGGTCAAGTACTTGACTGGGCCTGCCTGATTGATGGATTAGATCACAAACGTGTACTACTTTTACACATGTATGGTGTGTAATGGGTTCCCATACGTGCTTGTAGCATATCAAACTTTTTTCCATATGATGTGTGTATGTAATCTAGGCCATACAGACCCTTCATCTATCTTAGATGAAGGATTGGGCAAAAAGTCCCTCTAGTTTGCAAGTGGGTCCTGGGTAAATAGCAAGAGTGGGCATCCTCTCCCACTTTGCTATGTCCCACCTGATTTTGGGCCCTGGGAGTTTCATGAGGTGATTCATCAAGTGGATGGATTGAATTTTGTG
Organism: Magnolia kwangsiensis; assembly: GCA_037074715.1. Classification (NCBI taxonomy): domain Eukaryota; kingdom Viridiplantae; phylum Streptophyta; class Magnoliopsida; order Magnoliales; family Magnoliaceae; genus Magnolia; species Magnolia kwangsiensis. Next base: position 96,002,364 of record CM073588.1, on the reverse strand, counting down.
CACACAGTACATGGTGTGAGTTCTCAAAAGGTTCTCGCAAGTTCTTACGAGAACTGGTTCACAGAGATAATTTCTCATCAGCCATTTGACAGTTGATATCTATGCTAGTTGAAGCCCTATGACAGTTTCTTAATTATTAAGAATAGGAAGCTTACCCCATGAGCAAAACAATATCTTGGTTAGCTTGTGGGAGATGTGAGTTTGACATGCTTTCAAGTATACAGTAAGCAGAAGTCAGACAATCCACTCATCGGGGAGGCCAAACGTGTGACTTGAATGAGTATATATATTTGCCATCCCTCTTAAAACTGCCCTAAATGAGTGGACCGGCCTTACTTTTGCACATGGTTATCTTCACGTACGCAAGGGGCTATGCCTTGTCTCACACAACCAAGTAGGCACGTGTGGGGCTAGAATACCATTTAGAAATGGTTGACCACTTCCCCCTCTCAAAAGCTGCAACAAAACATCTCACCTGTTCAACATGATCATCTCAGCAAGAAAATGGAACATCCCAAAAACCAGGTTGATCTAACCATTAGGCGTACACAACATGAATGTGGAGATTTTTTATTTTTTTATTTTTTAGTGGTGTGAACTACCTAATCATTAGATTGACTTGGTTTTTTGGGTCTCAATTTCATTTTGGAAATACCTTGCTAGGCCGGTTGATGCTATACAAACACCATGATGACCCTGCACCCAACTGGTTGGACATGAGGATGACCTTATGGTAAGCTTTCCATGAGATCGAGATGTGTGGGCCCCACTGTGATTTGTATTGGACGTCCACCCAACATTCAGATGTATCCTTCAATGGTGGGCCACAGGCCTAAAAAACAGGCCAATCCATGACTCAGGTAAGCCACATTACAGACAACAGTTGAGAGTGAATACTCACCCATTGAAACCTTCATGATTCACACGTCCAGCCCATCCATTGTCTGTCCCACTTGGATGAGGGGTTACACCAAGTTCCAGCCGTATCCAAAACTCTAGTGAACCCCATCAAATTCTTTTATATGTTTTAGGCATGATTTCCCCAATTTAAGATGGTATGGCCTACTCGAGTTCCAGATGCGATTAAATTTGAGGGGATCCACCAAATGCATGGTGTGGATGTCCTTTACACATCACAGTGGGATCCCATTTCCCTATACATATATGCGAAGTATGAGGCCCCATGAGCTTGAGCTGTGTGGGCCCACCATGATTTGTATCGGACATCCACCCCATTAGTCAGATGCACACCTCCATGTTGGGCTGTGGGCCTAAAAATAGGCCAATCCATGACTTAGGTCGGCTACATTACAGACAACAGTTGAGAGTGGATATATACCCTCAATGAAACCTTCATGATCATTTATAGGGCCTATTCAGATGTTGTTCACACATCCAACCCATCCATACTTGTATGAGGGGTAACACAGTTTCAGCTGTATCCAAAACTCAGGTAGGCCCCACTAAACTCTTTTATATGTTTTAGTCATGTTTTGAAAGTTGGTACAGACTAGTTGAGCTCTAGATGTAATTGATTTTTGAAATATCCCAAAATCTAGAAAGGACCACCAAATGCACAGTGCAGATGTCTGATACACATCACGGAGGGGCCCACATAGCTCCATCTCATGGGAAGCTCTGGTGAAATATATTTATATTTATATATACATGTATATATGTGTTTGTGTGTGTAACATGAAATAATATTCTGAAAGGAAATAGATAAAATTGTTACCTGGAGCAATGTACCCAATAGATCCCTTCATTCCAACCGAACTAGTTTGAGCAACTTCAGATATGAACCTGGCTAGCCCGAAATCACTCACATGAGCAATCATATCATCATCAAGAAGAATGTTGCTCGGCTTTAAATCGCGATGAATGATTGGCACTTCACAATGATTATGCAAATAATCTAGTGCAGAAGCCACATCTATAGCAATGTTTAGCCTTTGAGTAAACTTCAAGCTCCTTGTCAGCTGATCATGACTATCTTTGTGCAACCACTTCTCCAGACTTCCATTGGGCATGTATTCATAAATTAGAGCTTTAAAGTCGTTGCCCTTAAAATCAATGCTTGAGCAACAAGTTAAAATCTTAACAAGATTCCGATGCCTAATGTTTCTCATGGCTTCACATTCAGCCGTGAAGCTCCTTAGAGCTCCTTGCCGTTGAAGGTTGAAGACTTTCATTGCTACCATAGTCTCAAAATGATGTAGAGTCCCTTTATATACAGTAGCAAAACTGCCAGCCCCGATCAAATTGGCAGAAGAGAACCCATCTGTTGCTGTAAAGAGCTCTGTATAAGACACGTTCACTAAAGGATCCTCTGCAGAAGGCAAAGGAGAAGGCCTCTTTCTCGACTTTCTTACCCAATAAAGAGTGGCAAAGAAGCATGATAATGAAATAAGAAACAGGACACCACCAATTATTGAGAATTTTACTTTTGAAGCAAGTGACATCCCTTGTTTCTTGGAAGCTTGGCTAGAGCATGGAGGCAATTGTAATTCTTGAATACCCCCACAAAGCTTACTATTTCCGAGTACTGAAACTTGACTGGCATTTCCGAAGACCCCTTGTTTTGGTAATTCACCCTCGAAATTATTGAAAGACAGATTTAGATACTGCAGAAAAATAAGCTTCTCTAGATATTTTGGAATCTCTCCAGACAAGTTGTTGCGTGAAAGATCCAGGGATCGAAGGCCTCTTAGGCTACTAAATGTTGAAGGAATTGATTCTTGAAAGAAGTTCCCATCCAACTGGAGATACTCTAGGCTGAGACAATTGCCTATTGAGCTTGGAATTTCGCCTGACAACTTGTTATTAGAAACAATGAAGTTTCCGAGAGCTTTCAAGGAACCAACTTCCAGTGGCAGACTACCAGTAAAAGAATTGTTTCCAACGTCGAGTTGAATCAAAGAGGGAAGGCCGAAAAGTTGTTTGGGTAAGGTACCGCTAAGATTATTATTATAGAGAAACATCCACTGCATATATACACAATTTCCAAGGCTTGAAGGGATTCTCCCCATTAGGTTGTTTCCAGATAAGGTGAGTATGTACAATCGGGAGATGTTACTCAAGGAAGAAGGAATTTGCCCTGATAATTCATTTCTGTTAAAGTAGAGTCTCTGAACCTTGTTAAGCATCCCAACACTGATGGGAATTGTACCTGTCAGAAAGTTATGCCCTATATCCAGTACTGTTAAGCCGATAAGATTCTGAATCCCAGATGTTATGCTTCCAAATATCATGTTATTGTCTAACATTAGTACTCTCAGTTGGGTCGAAAGATTAGCAACTGAGTCAGGCAATGCACCGCTGAACCGGTTAAAGCCCACGTCCAGTTCTTGTAAGCTGCTGCAATTGATCAAAGAACTGAGAAAACTCAAGTCATGAGCTTTTCCAATTCCAAGTTCATTGCTCCACAAAAGTAATCCAGAGAGACCCTTGAGGCTTCCAAAATTCAGAGGCACAGATCCGCTAAAACTATTGTTAGCAAGCTCAATATGTACAAGTCGAGAAGCATTGGATAATGAAACTGGTATGAATCCTGTGAAGTGGTTTTCTGCCGCATAAAGCCTTCGGAGATTAGGAAGAGTGAGGCCCAAGTTAGTTGGAAAATTTCCATGCAATCTATTCTCTCCTACGTCCAAAACATTAATAGACGAGAGATTGTATAGCTTGGTTGGAATCATACCTGATAGTTCATTTAGACTCAAGACAAGAGATATTAACCTCACCAACTGACTGAGATCATCCGGGATGCTGCCTTCCAGATTATTTATTGAGAGAGAGAGACTGGTGAGAGAGGAAAGGTTTCCAAGTGAAGGTGGTATGCTTCCTGTAAGATTGTTGTGACCAAGGAACAATCTGGTGAGATTGGAGAGAGAGCCAAGCTCAGTTGGAATCCTTCCTTGGAGCTGATTCCCGTAAAGATCAAGGGCTTTGAGTTTGGAGCAGTGGGTCAGATTTGCTGGAATTTCTCCGTTAAATGTGTTATCAGTAAGTAGCAGATACTGCAAACGGAACAAGCGACCAATCTCTTCAGGAATCGTTCCATGGAAACTGTTGGCTGAGAGATCGATTATCTTGAGGAAGGTGAGGTTTGCTATGTAAGGAGATATAGGCCCCACCAAGTTCTGGTCTGTGAGCTCCAAGGCGGTGAACCTTTCAGGATGGTGGCGACCACCGCACGTGACACCTTGCCAGTGGCAGAAGGGGAGAGTGTCGTTCCATGAGCTCAAGGAATGGAGAGGATCTTCGGTTATTAGATGTTTGAATTTGAGCAAAGCAAGGCGATCGGTTTCGTTGGAGAAGTGAGCGGCAGATCCGAAGAAGCATGGAACGTGAAGGGAAGAGAAGTAGAAATGACGAAATTACCCATACGATCATTGGAGGGAGCTCCATTAAAGGAATTTGTGAATGAATAAAAGCCGAAGTGAGGAGACAAATATATAAAGTGGATTCCGGACCATTGATGAATTGTGGGGCCCACCGTGCCGTCCATCCATTTTTTCAAATCATTTTTGAAAATGACACGAGCCCAAAAATGAAGTGAGATAAACGAGAAGAGAAATCATATGCGGAGCAACATGGTAAGTTCATCTGATTTTCATTTTCTATATACAATTATGACCCTAGAAAAGGTAGTCCGTGAGTCATTAGGCCCTTCTTTGGGAGCGTGGATTTGGAACCCCCGGATTCGGAACCCCAGGATTGGAAACACCCTGTACTGGCGATCCTCCAATACAGTGAGAATCAACTTTAATTCAAAAATACCAATGCATGGTATATTTATAGGCGTTTGAATTTAATTACTAAATCAACTTTAATATCTGTAATTAGTGAGATATATAATTTTTGACACCGTAGTTATAATAAGCCCACTGAAATATATGTTTTGCTTGAAAATGATGAAATTTGAAGTCTCAAATGGACTGCAAACACAAGATCATGTCTAAGTGACCAACCAACGATTTTTAATCGTTGATTAATATGGATAATGTTTGGACGATGCTAATTTACATGGGCAATGTTTGGACAATGCTAATCATCATTAGCGAGCCATGTGCCTAATAAAATAATAATGTACAATGACACACATGATACACTTGCAACCATTGAATTGATTTTAAGCATAATCCAAGCTCTTACTGTGGATTGCAAGCCCCCTCAAAGAGGGGATTAGAAACCCCCGGATTTGAAACCCCCATTGCTTTATGCTGCCAAACAACCAAGGGAATTTGAAACCCTCTCCAATCCCCTCCAATCCAATGTGCCCAATGGCTTTAGGAATTTAAAGCTACAGTAGTCAGAAAAATTATTACAGGAGCAATTAGTTTGTGATAGTCAAGTGTTCGTAACAATGTTGATTTTTATTCTTCGATGTTAGCTCTCCTTATTATTGTTAAGTGGAGTTCACCAAATATTGAATTGTTTACCAACTAAAATTAAATGTAAATTGGGTTTAGACCATTATGAGACAAGTTAGTATTGTAATTAAAATTCAAAGTATACAAGTGTCCAATCATCATTAACTTTGATCTAGATGGCACATCCACCTTTTTTAGCATCCACCAGATGAACTGTTTTGATCATCTGAACATGAACATGCAAGGATATCCAATAGACAGGTTGAAGTAAGGCTAGCCAAATGTCCCTCATTGTTTCCTTTGAAGCAACACACTTGACTTATGGATCAGCTGGACGTCGGGATCTCGGCTTGCATGGATGGCGCATCTAATGGGATTGATCGGATGTCATTGATCAAACATCACAATAAGCCCCACACAGCCCCATACTAATACAATGCAATACAGCCCCATACATGAATCCAAACATGCCCTAGATGTGTAATCTCCTTATTATGTCCAGTGACAAAAAATCAAACGACATGTGATTGAATTTGGCCACATCAAAAGAAATGGTTGGGAGAGAAATGTCCACTCTTGATTTTTACAAGGCCTACTGCGATGATTATATAAAATCTACTTCAACCATTGGATGATACACCAAAATTTACATGGTACATTGGTGATTTTCTGCTTTTTATATTGTCTAATAAAAAAAAGTAAGTATTTTGGATTTATGTGCTTGTATGATCTAGGCAAAATTTATTGGAATCTGTCAAATAAAAATGTTATTTATTCCTGTTAAATTGTCCACATGTCATGAGACTCATCTGGATTGGAGATTTCCTAAATTTGGATTGATGCATATGGATGACCTGAGGAGGGTCTACTATATTATGTCAAATCGAGGCATTGTTCCCGTGTGTTAGATTGCCCCTGCTCTATTACGAAGCATCCGAACCATTAAACAAAAGGGTCAGCCTCTTTCCTAAATTTAATGGGTTGTGTCTAGGTCTATAATTCTTACCTGCTGACTTTTGTCCCAGTCACTCTTTCAACTATACCCAGCCCATTTGCTCCCCTGTACACGGTAGATGATGGTTGCCTCAAGGATCTCTAATAACTGCCCATGAAGCAATGGACAAGGAGACCGTCCATATTTTTTTTAAAAAATAAAATAAAAAAATAAATAAATATAAAATTAGATTAGAAAGAAAGTTGTTTCCTAGAAAGAGATGCCGACCAAGGGGACTCCGTGGGAGGACTGGCTGTGAATGTCACTGCAAAAGTCTGTTGAATCCAAATGTAAAATAATTAAAAAAAGGCTGCATTCCTCCTGTCATAGTAACCATTTTATTTTTTAGTTTTTGACATTTTGGAAGAACCCTCCTATTATCAATTTGAATCATACATCTAGTGGGGCCTGGTTTGGATTGCCCCAGATTTCAAAGAAACACCCTTGGTCCAATTATGAGAACAATCTGACCTATATGACCTGTAAAATTCGTGGTTTATAAAGAAACTAAGGAAAAACAAAAGACCCCAGCAAAGAGTCAGAAGCTTCTCGTCCTTTTGATATACCATCCATCATTATGGGTAGCCGTGAATGTTACGGTTGATGGTGGTGAATGGAGTATGTTTTGGGTTGCCTTGTTGGAAAATATACTTAAAAACTCAAAAAAATAAAATTATTTATTTTTAGCACCAGGCTTAACCACATATGAATACGTTATCTTTAAAGTTTGATTTACATTATCCTTAAAGTTTGATTTACATTATCCTTAAAGCTTGATTTACCCCATTATCAATTGTTGACAAGTTATATACGAATTGCTTTCAAGATATGACAAGCTTTCTTACTAGATCATATGTGCAGTAATTATGAAGGGTCTATTTAGGAACTCTTCAAACGTTGTTAACAGTTTAGCAAACTAGATTAGCGATTGTCTAGCAATATTCTTAGAAGGAGAATTTTTTGCTGAGATCAGATGAATTCTAATAAGATCTATTAGAGTTGATTAATTCTTAACCAGAATGATCCAGTTTATATATGTACTAGAGGAGTGGACCGTTGCTAGATAATCATTAATGGTTCAAATTCCTCAAGGGATAATTACTCCTAATCCATGGAGCTTCTCTAGAATCCTCACATAGATGCCTTGAATCCATGAGGAGATATAAAAAATAGAAATAAATTTTAATAAAATCCAAAATAAATTGATTGATAATAATTTAAATAAATAAATAAATAAAAGAGTTCACAATCCCTTAAATAGCAATATGAACCCTAGGAAGAATTTTTGGAATCGAACTACAACTCAAACTCCCTAAAATCGTGACTTACTGATGTAGAGTGGGTCGCGGACAGTTTCATGGCCATGATGGATCAGAAAAGCCCGGTCGACGATAGAAGTGATCTGAATTGTTGGACCTTAAATCGAACGTATCTCATAATCCGGAATGAGTTATCGATGTAAAATATATGATTTTGGGGTAGAACGAGCTACTTTAGCCACCCAACCCCGATATGTCAGATTGCGAAAGCTAGATTTGTGTTCACACCCCAAGTATAGGGTTGTGATGTAGTAATAAACTCGGTGAGACCAAGGTCGAATCCCAAGGGACTGAAACCTGTACGTAATCTGAAATTAAGTAGAACTAGAAGTAGACTAAGATGAAATATAAATCGAATGAATTTGAGGGAATAATGATTAAATAATTATCTAAAACTTAAGAGAAATCAAAGGTAGGAAACTAGAGATTCAGAGAATTCACTTGTAGAGATCAGGGAGATCTTATGCCTGCTTCAAGAACTCAACTAGACTTAAGAGTCTCATCTTCATCCAGTTGAAGGGTGTAACCATGAAAATTGAACTAAATTTTCTTTGATATAATTTTTAATAAATAAAAGGTATATGAATTAGAATGGATTCCATCACCAAACCATGCCCAGGAGACAAAGCAAACAACAGAATTAAACTAATTAACAACCGATCATAAGATGTATGAAGGTTAGGAAGGGTACCGTCATCCAACAATGCCTAGGAGACGATGGTGAAAAACAAGACTTCTTAACGTCATAATCATAAAAAGGAAAAGAACATGCTCAAAGCTATCGCAGACTCATTGTAATTTTAGTCACAACAGACTATTAAAAACTTAAAAATATTTCCTTAAAATCAAACTAATATCAAGTTCAATTTAGTATAAATTAATGAAAAACACAAGCAAAAAGTCCTCCCATCATGTTACAAACTTCACCTCTTAACCCTAGTTAAGAAGTTTAGCCCAACATGATTGGACTATCTATCAAAAGAAAATAATAAAAAGAACATAAACACTTCTTTGTTTAAACTCTCTCTTTGCTCCATGTCCACTAGCCTCCATGGCTGCCCAAAGATAAGATGCCTTTCTCTCTCGTCTCTTCTTTCCTTTATAGCAATAGGAAGACGTTGGCTTGGAGTCGGCTTCATGCATGAATCACAATCCGACCAGGAGTAGGATTTCGTTCTAGCACACCCTGTTTTTACACAGGGACGATCAGACACTGATCGTTGTCCACTGCATCACTTCTGATCCCATCTATCAATGTGGGGATAGGCGCAATCTCCTTCCCTTATCATCTGGATGGTCGGGATCATGGCCCTGATCTGGGCCTTAATCGCACAACAGTTCGCAGTGGCCTGTGCGACGTTTGCAAGTTGCCTTGCGCAATTCTTATGCTGTGATCGTTAGTGGCCCATGATCGGAGATGGCAACAAAATCCAGTCCGTTTATTAGTTTCCTCTCGAAAAACCTGTTGGGAATATACGGTTTTTTATTGGCTTCGGTGTGGCCCACAGACTATTTCATTGCACCAACCATTTATTTTCTATTTAGACGATTGGAAATCTTCCTTCATTGCCTTCTGGGATTCTGAAACCTAGGCCGTGATCATAGGGCCCTTTAAAATCTCATGGACGGTCTCGATCATCCGTACAATTGATTATGGTGGCCCACAAAAACCCATCCGCAATCTCTGTTCAGCGACGGAAAAAAAGGAATTTAAATTCCTTTTAAGAAAGAGTCAAAGCTTCTGTTGACCGATTCCTTAGGTGCGATGTTCATCCAGTGCACGTGTACTGTGAACACGCACCATGTAAGGTGGGTCCCACCTTGATGTACATAAGAAATTCGCTCTGACCATTCATTTTTCACCTTAGTTAAGAGGTTGAAACCAAAATTGAAGTGTATCCAAATATAAGGTGGGCCGCAAATCAAAGTATTGTGGGCTAATCTATCCATTGGGCCACTTTCACAAGGATTCGAGGGGTGAAATTCGACGTGTACGGTTAATTTATGGTTCTTAGGCCAGATATAAACTTTCAAGCTGAATGGATGGTGGGAACCCTGTGATCTTGCATTCTGGACGATTTTGAGCCACTCGAGCTTCAATTTCTCGATTTTCTCGGATCTCTAGTATGTAAATCCATCAATCTTGGTCCCCTGGGGTCCGTCCCTTGCCTTGGTGATTCTGGAATGTCAAATCCATCCTTTTTGTACCATTTTTCAGTCCAGACTCCTAATTATACTTTGTATCACAAACATGATAAATTAGGGCATTAACTGGTACCATGCTCGTAAAATCAAGTAATAACTGGGGTTTAATATGCAATATTCAATAGTCAATAATTTGTAAAATTCCATCAGATCAACGGTCATTTCATTTTTTTTGTATAAATAATAAGTTTAAGTTTGATTATAACTCTTCATCCGTTGGGCTTTAGGAGTTGCGTCCAACGTGAAAAGTGCTTAGAATAATTAGGAGAATAGCTTGGTGAAGCCAAATAGGATACTTATTATTTTTTGCCAAAAACCTTGCGCCCTAGTAGACATCACGATCGTCTATAAATAGTAAGTTGCGAATTCTAGGAGTTTTAGTTGTAGTTTGATTCCGATTTCTCTCCCATTGCTTAGTATCCCTATTTAAAGGGTTGTGAACTCATTTATTTCATTCATCAATCAATTTCAAATTTTATAGAATTTATTTTCTATTTTCCTTGTTCTTTTCCTCGTGGATTCAAGGATTCTCTCTGAGGAGTCCAGAGAAGTTTTGTGGATTCAGAACAGTTATCCCTTTAAGGAAGACGGTGCTCGACCAGACGTCCTTCCCTACGTCACTTACTATAAATAGTAAACTTATTATTTATAGACGGTCATGACTTCTACTAGGATTCATGGTTTTTGGCCAAAAATTAAGTGTCCTATTTGTCCTAACCGCTTTGTTCTCCTAATTTTTTCTAAGCACTTTTCATGTTGGACATAACTACTAGAACTCAATGGATCAAAAGTTATGATTGAACTAAAGCTTACAACAAATAGTAAAAACAAAAATAAAATGGATTTACGATCGTTGATTTGATGGAATCTTGCAAGTTTAGCGTGGGAAACCCGGCACGGCTTAGTTGGGTGGCTAAATTAGCTTCTCTTACCCCAAAAGCATATATGGTACGTCAAATAACTCAATATTCTAATGTGTGAGATACACTTGTTTTATGGTTCTGATGGTACGGATCACTTCTGTCTCCAATTGGACCTTCTCTAATCCATCTTGACCATGAAATTGTCCGCAACGCACTACATCAAGAGTCCACTGCAGAGACTACATCTACACATGTTTTTTGGTGGGTGAGGGGTTCCCAGTGTGCTAATCTTTGAAGTTACTCAAGTTTGAGAGGAAAAAAATTCAATTTCAGGCCCAAGCCAACAAAATTAAGGCCGGGAGGGTTGGGCCTAAGAAGGAAATCTTCTGCTAAATATCTCATAACCTATTAAACTGGGCTAATTATCAATTAATCAGGTGCTACGGCCATGCTTCAAATTGTTTCCTGGCCTGACACATAAGCTGAGGACCTGATTCACTATAATAAATAGGATTTTTACCGACAAAACTTTTACCGATGAATGTTTTTTTGTAGGTAAAAAGGACTTTTACCAACGAAAATTATTTTCGGTGGTATACTTTTACTGACGAAATTGTAATTTCGTAGGTAAAAGTCATTTTTACGGACCAAAATTTTTGTAAGCAATGGATGATTTTATTTTTTGAAAAAACAAATTGAAATATTTACTTTTACTGACGAAATTTAAATATCGTGGGTAGAAGTGTTTTTCCCGACGGACATAAACCGTCGGCAATAATCTGGTATGATGTAATCACCAAAAAAATCTTACTTCGTCAGTGAAAAGTGTTTTTCCCAACCGACATAAATCCCATGCTATGTTAATACTGACAAAAACTACTTTCGTTGGTAAAAGTGTTGGCATAAATCCCATGCAATGTTAATACCGACGAAAACTAATTTAGTTGGTAATTGTCTTTTCTGACAGATATGAACCGTCGGCACAAATCCGGTACAATGTTGTTACCAAGGAAATATATTTTCATCAGTATAGGTGTTTTTCCTGATGGACATCAATAGCTGGAAAATATCCGATACAATGTTATTACCGATGAAAATATATTTTCGTCAATAAAGGTATTTTTCCCGACCGACATTAACCTTCGGCAAAATTCCGGTACAATGTTATTACCAATGACGTGTTTTTCCCAATGGACATCGTGTCAACAAAAATCTGGTATGATATTATTACTAATGAAAATGAGCTTCGTCAACAAGTGCCTCAGTAATATTGCTTTTTACCGACGAACTAAAACCGTCGGGAAAAGTTGGCGGGACTGAAAACATGCGTTTTTACCGACGATTAGTTTCGTCGCTAAGAATATGAAAAGTTTTCCCGACAGCTGATAACAGTCGCTAATGGTTTTTACCGACACAATAACTATCGATAATAATCCTCTGTTTTTCTGTATATATATATATTTAGTTTTTATATCATAAAAGTGGAAAATTTTTTATTTTTTATAATTAAAAAGTAATATTTAAATGATTTGTAATATCTCATGAAAAAGAATGTTAAGTTTAAAAATTTTAACAATGTTTGAGAAAATTTTTGAAAACAAAATCATGCTTTTGAAGAAAAAAATCGGCATTTTGAAATTATTAAGAAAAAATTTAAAATATGAGAAAAATTTTGAAATTTTGAATATAAAAATTCAGAACTTGTATTTTAATTATTTTTTTTTTAGAAATAATTTATAATAAAAATGTTATTTTGTTAAAATGTTTTCAAAAATATACATTTTGAAAAAGAATTTTATTTTTAAATGGAAATTGAAATTTATGTTTGAAAAAAAAATTACTAAATTATTAGGCACATTCACTAATTATACCTTTAACCGTTTTTAGATAATCTAATCAGTTCAGATTGAAGGGTAACTTTAGATGTTTAAATCAAATTTCACTATAATTGTTGATCAATCTTGTATGCCCAATATCGTTTTCATATGTAATCGGATATGGATGAGTAACTAGTAAAATTGAGTATTGATCAGAAAAATAGAGTGAATGGACCAGACATGTAAAATGGAGCAAATATTTTGGTCAAAATTGTAACCCAACTTTATTAACCTTGTGAGATCCTAAGTGTTGATGTTAGTAAGTTTTGTGGGCCCCATCATAATGTGTGTCGAACATCAACACCATGAATTTAATATCCCCTTCAGGTTATGAGATATGTAAAAAATCATCCGTATACGAAACTCAGGTGGGCCATGCCATCTAAAACCATGTGATGACATCCTAAAAAATATAAAAGAACTTGGTGGGGCCCACATGAGTTATGGATGCGGCTAAAACTTGGTCTGACCCCTCATCCAAGTGGGACACATAATGAGTGGGTTGGATATCTGAATCACATTTAGGCAGGCCCAATATATGATTATGAATGTTTTAAGGAAACCTCTCTCTCCACTACATTTAGGGCTTGTTTAATTTTCCAATTCAGAGGTAAATGCAGTGTAACTGCATAATGATCATTTCCTTGTGTATTTACACCTATTTGATTTGACTGCTTACTTTTTATTCATAAAATTCAAAAATGTTGTAAAATGGTTGTGGGCCCCACCGTGATGCATGTCACTTATCCACACCGTTCATCCATTATGCCAGATGAATTTATGGCATGAGCCAAAAAATGAGGCATATCCAAAGCTCTAGTGGACCATGCTACAGAAAAAAAAGTGAATCAAATACTTATCGTTAAAAACTTCTTAGGGTCATTGTTTCTTTTTTGGTGTGTGCCACTTGAGTGTTGGATCTACATAATTTTTCAGCTCATGTCTCAAAATGTTGTGGTAAAATGGATGGATGAAACAGATATGTCATTTATGTCACAGTGAGGTCCAAAAATTTCAACTAGCACTTTTGAACAGTTTCCAAGGCAGGAATTTTCAAAACTTTCTAAACGGGCAAAAGGGTCATAATTACTCATTCACCTAGTATTTACACTTGCAATGAGAAATCAAACAAGCCCTTAGGTGAGTTACTCATTACCCTTACTAGAGTAAACTTTGTGGGGTCCACCGTTTTTTATTTATTTTATCCACTCCATTAATTTATGTTAACAGATAATTTGAAGTATAAAGAAGAAATAGAAAGCATATCAAAAGCCCAAGTGGACCACACCACAGGAAATAGTGTGATTGAACATCTACCATTAAAAAATTCTTAGAGGCCATAGAAGTTTTAGATCAAGCTGATTTGTTTATGTTCTCTTCGTTCATATCTTTTTGATATTATGAACATGTTGGATGTCAAATAAAATTACTATGGAGCCATGGAAGGTATCAACAGTTGAAATCATTATTCCACACTGTTTCAAGTGACATGGTCCACTTGACTTTCGGATTTACCAAAAATTCGGGATCAACCCATGCCGTTCATCCATTTTTCGAGATCATTTTAGAGAATTTCCCAAAAAATGAATCATATCCAAAGACTAAATGGACCACACCACAAATAAGGGGAACAAATTGATTACTCCCCCCAAACACCAACCATTGACTGGTGGCAGGGGGAGTAGCCAATCCGTCTCCGCGGATTGCGTCTACCCCTGCCCGTCTCCAGCTGAAACAGGCAGTTGCTTTGACTGGCCAACTTGATGTATGGGTCTTATCCTCACCATCCATTCAAATTTATTTTTTTTATCATTTTAGGTTAGGAACCAAAAACTGAGGTAGATCCAAGCCGCAAGTGGTCCACACCATAGGAAGCGGGTGTGATAATAATTTTCACGGTTGAAACTTTTCTAGTGCCCACTGTGATGTTTATTTGCGATCAAACCTATTCATAAAGTTACATAGACCTGGATGAAGAGAAAATACAAATATAACCTCCATCCAAAATTTCTATGGTCCCAAGAAGCTTTCAAATGTAATAGTTTAATCCCCACTGTGTAGTCCAATTGAGCCCTGGATCTTCCTCATTTTTTGAATTATACCTTAAAATGATAAGAAAAAAATGAACCGACAGTGTGGATAAGACCAATACATCACGGTGGCCACTCTCCGGTATAAATTCTGGAAAAGCATTGTGGCCCACCATGATGTATTTGTTTTATCCATGCCGTTCATTCATTTTTTCAGATCATTTTAGGGCATTATTGAGAAGATCCAAAGCTCAAGTGGACCATAGAGTGGGGGATCGAAGAGTTACCATTAAAAATTCCTTGATTGTCGTTGAATTTTTTGATAACCTTATCAACACGTTTGATTTCAAATAAACATTATGGTGGGACCTGGAAAGGTGTCAATGGTGGGTGTCATTATCCCCACTAGTTCTTGTAGTGGGGTCCACATCTTACAAAATGGACGGTCGGATAAATAAAACACATACATCGTAGTGGACCCATATAACATTTTCAGCACCACCAGTTGGATTTGGAGGGCTCCTTGCCCGAGACGGGCATTGTCCGTCGTCTTTCGGAAAGAACCGATAAAAGCTAATATTAGCTACTTGCATGTTGAGTGGCAGGACTCAGTCACCAAAGTGATGTCACCAAGTTCTGTGGACCCCACTACGATGTATGTTTTGTATCCACACCGTCCATTTATTTTGAAAGATCATTTTAGGTCATGATCCCAACAATGAGGCAGATCCAATGCTCTAGTGGACCCCACTACAAAAAATAGTGGGGAGAGTAACGCCCACCATTGAAACCTAGGGTCCACCAAGATGTTTAATTCAGATCCAACCTATTATAAGTTAACACAGACTTGAAAGAAGGGAAAACACAAATATCAGCTTGATCAAAAACTTCTTCGGGCCCTAGAAGTTTTTAATGGTAAGCGTTCAATCTCAACTATTTTATGTGGTGGGGTCCACTCGGGCTTTGGATCTGCCTCATTCTTTGGCTAATTCCTTAAAATAATCTCTCCGAATGGATGGACGGTGTGGATATAACACATACATCATGATAGGGCCCACAGAACTCGGTGACATCACTTGGAGTATACTACCTGTTGGCAGCCAATCCGCTTCCGATGGAGGGAGTTTGTTACTGTTTCAGTGCGATGGCAGATAAGCAAGCACTCATACATTACGTACTTTATGTTGAATACTTAAAAATTTAAACCATTAAAATTGTGGGCCCCACTTCAAATATTGTTGTAAATCAATGGTTTTTGAAAAAATAAAAAATGAAAATTCAAAATTTTCAAAAATTTGAGATTTTTCCACCAAAACGCTTTTTGAAATATTTTGAATTAAAAGTGCGGTATGTGTGCTTTGTCCCACATCGGAAATGGTTGAGAAACTTTTGTGGTTTATATGAGATGTTGTGTAGAGTATTCTTACTTGGAGCTTTTGGAGAAGGAGATACATGGGTTACGTGTTCCAGTGCGTAGCACTGGAACACACGCACGCGCGCCTGCTCGGGCTCGGACGTGGGCAGTGTGGCTGTAGTGGCGCTAGATGACGCACTTTGCACTTCGCACGTGCGCATCGTGTCGCAGAGTGGTCGCTCCTTCGCGACCTTACGCGAACTGGCGCGAGACGGTGCGACCTCGGTGCGATGGGTCTGGTCAGTGCCTTAGGGTGGTGGGAATCTGAAATGAGCTTGGGTTTTATAGGTGACTGAGAACAGTCGGATCTTAAATCCGAAACGTTCAGCGGTTTCAGAAAATGCCTCTAAGCCTTGAAAGCCAAACGGTCCGAAAACGGACGGCTCATGATGATCCAACAGTTAGATCCTTTGATCCGACGACCAGAAACGTCTGTGATTAATGGACAACAGACAAAAATATTTTTCAAATGTTCTGGACCTTTGATTGTAGCCTAGCAACGGTCCACTACCTGATGCCTATATAAACTGGACCATTCCAGTCTGAAAATATCATCTCAACACACCATCTTTTCCATTCTAAAAAATACAGTCCATAAGCTCCATTTTAGAATATTGTGATCATCTCTACCATTTAAATCTGTCTGAAGAAATCTGTTGCGTTAAATTGTTCCGTAAGTGGACCTATCGTGATTGCTGCACACTGGATCCAGAAAAGGCTTGTCTTATCCTGGAAGCAATTCGCCTGTAACCCATCAACAGTTTATAAGGGGGCGAATCACGCTTTAAGGACAGCGTATTGTATACGTGATTCAGCCTAGTGAAATTGTTATTTTTTATTATTTATTTTTATATCTTCGGTGTATCCAAATTCAGGTTCCTAACAATCTTACAGCGTGATTCAATGGACACCGAAAGTGTTGCATCAATCAAATTGATGAACCAGGATCTGATCCGATTGGACTGATTCGATGGTTCAAATTTCACTAGATGGAAGGACAAGCTAAAATTCTTGCTGACCGCGCTGAAGATCTTCTACATCCTGGACCCGACTCTCCAGCCTCTGCCTGAAGCAAAGGACACAGACACTCCAGAATAGATCGCTGCTAGGATCAAGCGACAAGAAAATGAACCGTTGTGTCGTCACCACATACTCAATGCCCTCTCTGATCAGTTGTACGGTTTGTACACGGGGACCACATCAGCTAAAGAAATTTGGACCGCGCTGGAATACAAATACAAGGCTGAAGAGGAAGGTACACAGAAATTTCTAATTGTCAGGTACTTCGACTTCACGATGGTAGACAATCTAGCGCTGCTGGCCCAAATCCAAGAATTGCAGCTTATTGTAAATAAAATAAAAGCCATAAAAATTGAGCTTCCTGAATCCTTTCAAGTCGGAGCTATAATCGCAAAATTGCCTCTAAGCTGGAAAGATTACAGAAAGAAACTACTGCATAAATCTGAAGAGTTCACACTAGAACAAATCCAGAAGCATCTTCGTACTGAAGAAGAATCTCATAATCGAAACAAAAAGGATGACACTAATGGTGCATCCTCATCCAAAGTGAACGCAGTAGAAAGGATATCCCAAAATAATACCTATGAGAAAGCTGATTCCCTTAAATCTAAAAAAGATCAAGGAAAATTCAATAAAACCCAAAAGAAGAAAAACGGCAAACCTAAGGGAGCCTGTTATGTCTGCGGCAAGACCGGATATTTCGCCCGAGTCTTTAGGGACCAAAAAAAGCCTAAGAAAGAGGCTAATGTAGTAGACAATGAAATCGTAGCCATGGTCACAGAAGTGAACCTAGTTCAAGAGAAAATTCCTGGTGGTGGTATGATACAGGTGTCACTGTCCATGCATGCAATGATCGATCTGCCTTCAGAACCTATGAAGACGAGACCAATGGTCAGGAGGTTCAAATGAAAAATGAAGGACGATCGAAAGTTGTAGGTAGAGGAACCGTGGAATTACTCTTTACCTCTGGAAAGAAGATAATTCTAACTAACGTACTGCATGTCCCAGACATAAGAAGGAATCTTATCTCAGGGGATCTCTTAAGCAAGCCTGGGATTAGGGTTGTGTTTAAATCAGGCAAGTTGATCTTGTCTAAGAATGGAAACTTTGTGGGTAAGGGATACGCTTGTAATGGGATGATCAAATTATCTTTAAATGAAAATAATTCTTCTGCTTACATGATTGAATCTGTAACACTATGGCATGGTAAACTAGCTCATATTGGCTACAGTACCATAAAACTCATGGCTAAGAACGGCCTAATATCATACAATGATAGTAACAAAGATAAATGTGAAGTATGCATACGGTCTAAAATAATCAAGAAACTATTCCCTAGTGTTGAGATATCATCTCAAATATTAGACCTAGTGCATACTGACATATGTGAGTTAAATGGCGTTCTTATCTGTGGAGGTAAAAGGTACTTTATAACATTTATAGATGATTGTTCAAGATATGTATATGTATATCTATTAAAATCGAAAGATGAAACATTTAATGCATTTAAGATCTATAAATATGAAGTAGAAAATCATTTAGATAAATATATTAAAATCCTTCGGAGTGACCGAGGAGGAGAATATTTTTCTAATGAATTTTCTAACTATTACGAAGAACACGGCATAGTACATCAGTACACAACACCTTATACACTACAACAAAATGGGGTAGCAGAGAGAAAAAATAGGACATTAGTAGAAATGGTCAACTCAATGCTAATACAAACATAGTTGCCATTAAACCTATGGGGAGAAGCACTATTAGCTGCATGTCATGTTTTAAACCGAGTTCCATCTAAGAAAATCAAGACCTCTCCATACGAAATATGGAAAGGAAGAAAATCAAACATAGGGTATCTTAAAGTGTGGGGGTGTCTTGCATATTGTAGAACACTAGAACCTAAAAGAACTAAGTTAGGTCCAAGGGCTATCAAGTGCATCCTTGTAGGATATGCACAACATAGTAAGGCCTATAGACTTCTAGACTTAGACTCCAATGTAATCATAGAGTCTAGAGATGTAGAGTTCTTTGAGAATTCCGTATTCATGGAGAAAAATAATGTTGAGATTCAATTTCCTAATGAAACGATAAAAAAACACATATATAAGAGAATACACGAAGTGAACCTCGTAGGAGTCAAAGAACAAGAGTAGAAAAGAGTCTTGATCCTGATCAAATAGACTCTCAGCGTCTCTTTTTTCATCTGGTTGAAGGTGATAGAGAGAAGGTGATTAAGAAAATACGTATGGTTTTAACTATAGAAGATAAACCTAAAACCTTTAGTGAAGCTATGACTTCAAGAGACTCTGCTTTCTGGAAAGAAGCCGTTAATGATGAAATGGATTCTATAATGTCTAACCAAACATGAGAATTAATAGATCTACCTCCAGGTTCTAAACCAATAGGTTGTAAATGGGTATTTAAGAAGAAATATCACACAGATAGTACGATTCAAACCTTTAAGGCAAGATTAGTTGCTAAGGGTTTCAGACAAAAAGAAGGAATCGATTATTTTGACACTTATTCACCAGTAGCTCGAATAACATCGATTAGGATCTTATTCGCTCTGGCATCCATACATCATCTTTATATCCATCAAATGGACATGAAGACAGCATTCCTAAATGGTGATCTCGATGAGGAGGTCTACATGGAACAACCAGAAGGGTTTGTTCTACCAGGAAATGAACGAAAAGTGTGTAGACTTGTTAAGTCTTTGTATGGATTAAAACAAGCACCAAAACAGTGGCATGATAAATTTGATTCTAAAGTTCTGTCTTATGATTTTGAACATAATATTGCTGATAAATGCATATATTCAAAAGTATGTAATGATTATATTGTAATCATATGCTTGTATGTAAATGATATGTTAATAATCAGTAACAAAATAGAAGGTGTAACTGAAACTAAAAAGTTTCTCTCTTCAGTTTTCAAAATGAAGGATCTTGGACATGTGGATACCATATTAGGTATCAAAGTTAAAAAACATAATGAAAGTTTTGCATTATGTCAGTCTCATTATATTGAGAAAGTAATAAACAAGTTTAATCACTTAAAAATTAAAGAGACAAAAACCCCGTTTGATCCAAGTATCAAGTTAAAAGAAAATAGTGGAAGAGCAGTTACACAACTAGAGTATGCTAGTGCTATAGGCAGTCTTATGTATGCAATGCAATGCACAAGACCGGATATAGCATACGCTGTGAGTAAACTAAGCAGGTTTACGGGTAATCCAAGTATTGAACACTGAAAAGCAATAAGTAGAGTTCTAAGTTATCTTAAAGAAACCAAAGAACTACGACTATTTTACTCAGAATTTCCAGCAGTGTTGGAAGGATATATCGATGTAAGTTGGATATCGAGTGCAGGGGACAACAAGTCCACTACAGGGTGGATATTCACCCTAGGAGGTGCAGCTGTATCTTGAAAATTCAAGAAACAAACTTGCATAATGCACTCAACTATGGAATCTGAGTTCATAGCTCTAGCTGCTACAGGCAAAGAGGCTGAGTGGTTAAGGGATCTTCTATTAAAAATCTCATTCTATGCGAAGCCTATACCGGCTGTTTCACTTCATTGTGATAGTGAAGCCACTCTAGCAAGAGCCTATAGCGGTACCTATAATGGAAATTCCAGACACATAAGTTTGCGACATGACTATGTAAGGCAATTGATTCAAGATGGAATCATTGCGATCTCATATGTGAAGTCAAGTAATAACTTGGCTGATCCATTTACTAAACCTCTAACGAGAGAGGTAGTAAGGACAACATTTAGAGGGATGGGGTTGAAACTCTTTACTTAAGTTTCACCAGTAAAAGAAACCCAACCTTAAATTAGAAAATCTCTAAATATTGAGTTTAATGGGTAATAACAATTCACTGATAAGTGAAAATTTTCAGTACTAAAGAAAATAATGACCTCATCCAGGATGATAGTACTGGCCATTATAAAAGATGGATGAGTATTAAACTCTTAATGAAGTCTAGTCAAATAGGACAAGTGTTTTAACGGAAATAATGGAAGAATTTTACCTATATGAACGTAGAAGTGGTGCCGCTTCTCATGAGAGTTAGAGTTATTTTGGGATCGTTTATGAAACAGGATAAGCACATGGCCATTAAAAGTGCTAAGCGAGATTATAAAGGAACATCTAACGTAGGAGCTATTATGTGTGTGGTATTTTCGGTTATATCATATAGGAATAACTGGTTCAATGCTGCGACAACCAGAAATTTTGAAATAACTTTAAAATACTTACACTAAGGAAAGATTCAAATCGCAAGATATCTTTCTTTATGCATAATAACTATTATTCTGGCAGAATTTTTAATGTTTTAAAAACCAGTGGGGGATTGTTGTAAATCAATAGTTTTTGAAAAAATAAAAAATTTAAATTTAAATTTTTCAAAATTTCAGGATTTTTTCGCCAAAACGCTTTTTGAAATATTTTGAATTAAATGTGCGGTGTGTGTGCTTTGTCCCACATCAAAAATGGTTAAGAAACTTTTGTGGTTTATATGAGATGTTGTGTAGAATATTCTTACTTGGAGCTTTTGGAGAAGGAGATACATGGGTTGCATTGTAACGCCCTGGAAAAATTCGTACTGAAACTCGAGTACTAACTCGACCAGAAATCACGTAGGATTAATTCCTTTAGAAAATAAACGTAAGTTAGCTAGTGCAACATTAGAGTAGCTGTGAAATGGGGCAACCACGACCCTTACATTCAATCGCTAGGGCTTAAAAACCCTGTTTCACTCAATTTCTTCAGAATCCTTCCCCTCACCACTCCATTCTTTAATCCTTTCTCAGTCTTTTCATGTTAAGCATTGATTCTAATGTGAAAATGATATAAAATCATACTTAGATAAAATTTTATAATGAATAGTAAAAATACGTGAAAATTGGCCTTTGGGCCACCCCAACCTTGAAATATTTTATGACTGATGGGTTAGTTGGATGGATTAGCTCCTCCTACCTCAAAATAATATGCTACATGATGGGTAAACGTATTCTTGGTTACAGACTGGCCCCGAAATGCCCCGAAGGGAAGTTTAGGCCTCTCTAGGCCAAATCACTATGATCTGGGGTAGGGCCCATATATATTTGGGGTCCCTAGGGCAGGGGGGACCCAACCCATGTGGTCCCACCGGCCGGATTGATGGCCGGCTGGCGATGGCATCGTCGGTTCGGCGATGCATCGCCAACCGGTGGGCCTCACTTGGTCTAAAATTTGGACACATGTGATTTTAGGGGTAGGGAACCCCTCACATATGTTGCTCGTCCCTCAAAAACCCCTAAATCATACACTTCCTTCACAAAAAAGCTCCAACGCCCTCCCATTTCCATTTTTCTTGCTGCCCCATCTCAAAACGCAGCTCCAAATCCCTTCTAATCCCTTCCATTGTTAAAAACGACGACTGTCCATCCTTCCATTGTGATTAGCAACCCTCTCCCTCTCCGATCTCGTCGTTTGGAGCTCCTACAACCTCCATTTGTGGCTAAAATCGGGTGGAGCTTCATTTCCCTTTATTCTTCCCTTTTCTTTTTGAAAATCCAGCCCTTGGGAGCTTGAAGCATCCCTCTACAATGCCTAAATTTCCTTCTATCCGTTTGGATAGCAGTTTCTCTACATTTTTCTCATTTTCCATGGCTGTGGTTGAAGCCATTTTAGCTCTTTTCTCATTCTCCACCATCCTCTCTTTGATGGGGAAGAGGAAAACTGCAGCAGAAGAAGCTGGGCCTAGTTGCCCTGCACAATCAAGAAGATCGAGGGGTGGCACCGCTAGCTCAAGTGTCACCGCAGGTCCAAGCACAGCTCGTGAGTTTCATACAAAGCGGGATTTAGATCCCCATGCTCAAATAGGGCGAGTGATGTTAGCAGAGATGTCTCATGGTGATTATACACCGTAAGATACTTTTTAAAGCCCATGTGGATGAGTGGCTCTTCGGTGAATATCTGTTATTTGAGCGCATTGAAGCGGCACACTGGGGTCCGCTCTTTGAAGCCCATTCTCGTACTAATGTGAGCACCGTTCTTGCCTTCTACGCTCGTATCTGGGATCCTACGTTGGAACCATTACAGTTCAAGATTCCTTTTGATAGAGACCGGATGGCTACGATCGATATTCGACTGATAGCTCGCATTCTGAAGGTGCCTCTTGGTGAAGTTCATCCCAGTGCTAAGAATTTGAAGAGTAGGCGTGAGCGAGATCGCCGTACTAGATTCCTATGTGGTAGTCTGGTTCTATAGCAGCCTAACAATAGCCTCTTGGCATCTCATATGTCAGATGATTTACACCTGCTGCACCACATTTGCACGTTCAACGTATATCCTAAGTCGACTAACAGCTGTGAGTGTACACGCCTCATGGTCGATTTCTTGTATCAAGTGGGCCAGGGTGAAAATGTGTGCATGGCCATGTTTATATTGCGACAGATCGTCCTCATAGCAAAGTCAAGAAGAACGTCTGAGTCGCTTCCTTTTGGCCGGCTCATATGCAAGATCGCACTTGAGTTTGCTTATAGGCTTGGGCCGGAGTTGCCTGTACCGATTCACCACATTAACGAGTCTACCATGGACAAGATGAAGATCAGGTCTCAGTACCGTGAGACTCAGGTTGATGAGGACAGTGAAGGCGACTATGATGACCAGGAAGGTTCAAGTGAAGGAGAACCTGGGGCAGAAATAGAGAAAGAAGCCCATGAAGAAGAAGAAGAGGAGGCTCAGGATACTGATGAGAGCCCTCCTCCTGCGACTCGGGCTACTAGAGATGATCACATTACCTGAATTGAGGAGATTCAGGTCGCCTTGCGACAGAAAGTCCAGGAACTTTGGGCCGAGGTTGAGGATACTAAGGCCGTCATGAAGAAGAAATTCGACAAGGTGACTCGTACTTTGAAGGCTATCCTATGTTGCTTGCAGGATAAGGGTGCTCCTCCTCCATCACCCGACTCGGACTAGCGATGAGATTTTAGATGTTGTTGGTAGTAGTTAGTCGCTTTCTGCTTTCTGTGTGTAAGCCTGATAAGGCTAGTAGTTTATTTATGTTGCTGTAGTAGCTTAGTAGCTTAGTTTTTCATGTGTTTCTGGTCATGATGCATGTAAGAATATATCTCTTGTATTGAGACAATTTTGGTTAAATGAAATGCGTGAAATGCCTTTGACTCTTTATGTGAATGATTGCGGTGTATTTGTGCTATTGAGACTGACAAGGTTGCGCCCTATTTTGAATATAGAGAATGCCGCCTAAGGCTACGAGGAGCACAGCTCGGCTTACTTTGGGAGAGACCATGGATCAGGTTTCCCTCCAGTCTGATGCTCATATGGACCCTGTCGTGGGCCCGATTCCTAAGACAGCATGTGAGTCTCAGCCTCCTACTGGTCCTGCAGTTGGACCACCGCTTTTTACACTGCCTGTCAGAGAGCAGTACCTTGCGTCTTCTTCGACGCAGTACATGCCACAGCCTGCTCCACCTCCAGATAGATTTGAGCAGATAATGGCTATGATGCAGCAGCAACAGCAACTCCTGACTACTATGAGGCAACCGAGACAGACTTCTCAACATTTGGCCTTTGAGGTCACTGCCCACATCAGAGGTACTCCTATACTTGTGATGGTGGATACTGAATCTACACTTTCTTTGATATCGCATTCCATAGTCAGGCATCTTGGACTATCGACTATTCGTATGGATGGAGTGCGAGTCCTTTCAGCTCATGGGGATTTTTCTGATGCCACCCTGATGTGTGAGGGTTGCTTGGTGGATCTAGAAGGCAGGACGATGACTCTTGATCTTGTCGTCGACTCCTCTCTTGTTTATCTCGACGTCATTCTTGGCATGGACTGGTTAACTGCTGGGAGGGCCGAGATTGACTGCGAGACTCATATGGTGACGGTATACAAGCTAAAGGGCATGCCTTTTACATTTTTAGTTCGGGTAAATCTTCCCTTCCGCATACTTAGCTACGCTTCTTTACTTCGAGACACTGATGCCCCGACGCTTGAACATACGCCGGTTGTTTGTGATTTTGGGGATCTGTTTAGGAAGATCCCTGGTTTGTCACCTCGACGAGAGATTGATTTCACTATCGATCTGGTGCCTGGTTCCGTGCCCGTCTCACTACCGACGTATCGCATGGCACCGTGTGAGATGGAGGAGTTGAGGACGCAAATTGATGGTCTGTTAGAGCTCGGTCTTATTCAACCCAGTGTGTCTCCTTGGGGAGCACCAGTCCTGTTTGTAAGGAAGAAGGATGATTCGATGCGATTGTGTATTGATTATCGCAGGCTGAACCAGATCACAGTGAAGAACAAGTATCCTTTACCCAGGATCGATGACTTGTTTGATCAGTTGAGAGGAGCGCAGTACTTCTCGAAGATTGATCTTCAGTCAGGATATCATCAGTTGCGCGTTAGGGATGAGGACGTGCAGAAGACAACATTCAAGACCAGCTTTGGCCACTACGAGTTCCTTGTGATATCGTTCGGTCTCACGAACGCACCAGCCATATTCATGGATCTGATGAACCGGGTATTTCGGCCTTTCCTCTATCGATTCGTCATTGTGTTCATTGACGACATTTTGGTATACTCCATGAGTCGAGAGGAGCCTGAGGAGCACTTGCGCTTAGTCCTGGATACACTGAGATGGCATCAGTTGTTCGCACCGTACAAGAAGTGCGATTTCTGGAAGTAGGAAGTGAAGTTCCTAGGACACGTGCTGTCCAAGGATGGGATGGCAGTTGACCTGACGAAGGTAGCTGCAGTTCAGGACTGGGAGCAGCCTGGTTCTGTCACTGAGGTGAGGAGTTTCTTGGGTCTCACTGGCTATTATCGATGCTTCATTCGGGATTTCTCGAAGATCGCGAGACCTTTATCTCGGTTGACACAGAAGGATGTGAAGTTCGCCTGGAATGACAAGGCGGAGTCAGCTTTTCAGGAGCTGAAGGACAGACTTACGTCCGCCCCTATGCTAGTATTGCCAGAGCAAGGGGTTAGATATACTATATATACTGACGCATCTAGCGTTGGTTTGGGTTGTGTCCTTATGCAGAAGGACAGGGTAATTTCGTATGCCTCGAGATAATTAAGGAAGCACGAGGAGAATTACCCTACACACGACCTGGAGTTGGCAGTTGTCATATTCGCACTGAGACTCTGGAGACATTATCTCTATGGAGAGGAGTTCGAGCTCTTTTGCGACCACAAGAGCCTCAAGTACATATTCACGCAGCGAGACTTGAATATGAGGCAGCGGCGATGGATGGAGACTTTGAAGGACTTCAAGTTCGAAGTCTTTTACCATCCTGGGAAGGCGAACCTTGTGGTTGACGCGTTGAGCCGCAAGAAGGCGATAGAGTTTGCGGCTCCGCTGATGGTTGTTGAGTGGGATATGGTTGAGTTTTTACGAGACTTTGAGCAGAAACTCACTGTAGAGGAGCCGTATGAGTTCATCGCACATGTGCAGGTGTGATCTCAGATCGATGACCGGGTCATCGAGGCGCAGAGGGATGATGCGCGTCTGACTGAGCTTCGAGAGCAGGCCAGTGATGATGCAGACGTTGAGTGGCGAGTTGGCATGGATGGGGGCTTACGTTATCATGGCCGCCTATGCGTCCCAGACATTCCCGACTTGAGACGAGAGATTCTCGAGGCTGCGCACTGTACCAGACTTGCGATGCATCCGGGCAGCACCAAGATGTATCGCGACGTGAGGAGGACCTATTGGTGTGAAGGTATGAAGACCCACATAGTAGAGTTCGTGTCCCGTTGTCTTACTTGCCAGCAGGTGAAGGCAGAGCATCGCCAACCACCTGAACTTCTGCAGCCTATGCCGATCGCAGAGTGGAAATGGGACTTCATTTCCATGGATTTTATCTTAGGGCTGCCGATGACGAGGAAGGGACATGATTCTATATGGGTGATCGTCGACCATTTGAAGAAGTCGGCGCACTTCCTACCGATCAGAGCTACGAACTCTGCAGACGATCTGGCTACACTGTATATCAAAGAGATCGTGCATCTGCATGGAGTTCCTTTGGAGATCGTGTCGGACAGAGACACGCGTTTTACTTCTATTTTCTGGACTCGCATTCAGGAGTCTATGGGTGTGAAGTTGAAGTTTAGTATTGCCTTCCACCCACAGACAAACGGACAGACAGAGCGGGTGAACCAGATCTTAGAGGACATATTGCGAGCTTGTGTATTGGACTTCAAGGACAGTTGGGATGATTATCTTGTATATGCGGAGTTCGCGTATAACAACAGTTACTAAGCGAGTATCGGTATGGCACCTTACGAGGCGTTGTATGGGCGACCTTGTCGAGCACCGCATTGCTGGGCAGAGGTCAGTGAGCGTAGATTGATTGGCCCAAAGTTAGTGCAGGCGACGTCAGAGAAGATCGATATTATTAGACATCGGCTTCTCATAGCACAGGGCAGACAGAAGAGTTATGCCGATACGAGACGGCGGCCGCTAGAGTTCACAGTCGGGGATCATGTATTTTTACGAGTTTCCCCTATGAAGGGAGTCCTTCGGTTCGGGAAGAAGGGGAAGCTGGCACCGCGATTCATTGGTCCATTCCAGATCCTCGATCGTGTTGGAGCAGTGGCATACCGTTTGGCTTTACCTATGCCTCTCGCGAGCGTTCACAACGTATTTCATGTTTCTATGCTGAAGAAATACGTTTCTGATCCTTCTCATATCATCAGATGGGAGCAGGTGCAGTTAGGAGAGGCTGTTACATATATCCTGTAACCAACACGTATCCTATACAGGAAGAAGTAGGTACTGCGTAGCAAGGTGATTCCCCTTGTGAAAGTATTGTGGACGCATCACTCTGAGGAAGAGGCTACCTGGGAGAAAGAAGCCGAGATCAGAAAGAACTACCCACAGCTTCTCGAGGAGTACGAAAATGTACAAATTTTGAGGATAAAATTTTTTGTTAAGGGGGGTAGATTGTAACACCCTGGAAAAATCCGTACTGAAACTCGAGTACTAACGTAGGATTAATTCCTTTAGAAAATAGCGTAAGTTAGCTAGCGCAACGCTAGAGTAGCTGTGAAATAGTCCCTGATCACTTTAAATACGTTCTACAAGACCCAAAACTTGTAGAATTCATGATGCTATAATATCCTGAAACCTAGGATCAAACTCTAAACCGGTTTGTCCTCAGGAACCCTTTGAAACTTTGTATTGGATATAGACCGGGCGTCGAAAGTCCGATACTTACAATCTTAGACCGTTATGACCTCTTAGCTGGACTTAACAATCATTTCGAAAATCAAGCCCAACCGACGTTCAGAGGCTATTTCATTGAGCTTTGAGTGAAGAGAGTGAGAATAGGGTTAGATTTGAAAATTTAAATCCAAATCTGGCATGTGACTTGACGCGTTATTATTAAGCATTCTGACCGTCAGAATTAAGCCAAATTACACCCTCGGATCAGGAAAAATTTCTCTTTCATATCATGAGACTTGTAGACCTGATCTAGTTGCGATGATCGCTGAACTACAACTGGACCGCCACGTGCGATCTACGAACTCTGCTGGTATGAAAACTTCGTGTGAGCAACATCCGGCGACCATGATCTTAAGTCCGATCGCGTTCGGTCAGGGAACCTCTCGAAATACCTTTTTAGACCAGAACAGTCCCGATTTGGTTAGACCTCAAGTAAACATTGTTTCCAAGCCTAATTTGAAAAGTTTTAAGCTTATAAAAGGAGTTTAAACCCTCACTTCTCTCACCCATCCGAATTTGCTAGAAACCCTAACAAGAGTGAGAGAAAAAGGGAGAGATTGTGAGAGAGTGTGGGAGGGATCTTCCTGCCACCTGCACCAGCTGCTACACGTGCTTAAGCAACGTATCCCAATCACTTTTTCGGTGATTCCGCCACATTTCTAGGTAAGAAAAACCCTAACCATTTGCTGATTTAGCATTCCGTCAATTCCATTAGCGATGTAGCTTATGTAGCTTGTGTATTAGGTCGCCTGTTCGCCGTAGATGAAGCATATACGCTCCGTTCGAAGCGATACACATCTAGGGAAAAAGGTGCTGATTTTAGACGCTTTGATTGGCTGATTTCAATGCTTTCAATGTCGTTTAATAGTAGATTATCGATAGCAATGCCGTTTGACATGTACAACATGCTGTCCGTTTCCTGTTTCGTAAACGTAGGAAAAATATGAGATTTAGGGCATTTTAGTCATTTGTAGGAATTACTGTATACATCCATATTTTGCTGAAATGGTTGACATGGCTTTTTGTCACATTAGGGTGTTAGGAATGCGTGCATAATCAGTTTGGCAAAGAGATTCGCCCAAATGTGCACTTTAAGTCGACATACACTATGTAGACTTAAGTGTGTAGACTAAGTATTTGTATAAATGTTTGTATTAGTATGTATTGAGTATATGGTGTTGTGAAATAGTTTTGAGATTAAATTCTCAAGTAACATGCTGATGTAAATGATTTTCATCATGTTGTCTAAGTTATGGATTTCATTGTATGTACGAAATGCATGTGTTGAATGAATTGCTTAAGTGGTATGTTATAACATGCAATAACATGCTTATATTGTTGTATTTCTTTTCCATTACTCTTATATGATTGATGATGTGGAATCACAAATGTTTGGGGCTATACTTAGTCCAGGCAGTCGGTAACAGAGAAAATTCGTGGCTAGCTTGTATTTGCCACGAAGGACGCGTCGATGAACGCGAGTCGTGTTTGGAGTTGGCGGCAGTGGTTAGGCCACGCGAAGTGTTTTATGCACTTCATGTCGCTCAGCTTGAGATGCGCTCGTACTAGTCGAGCCTGTCAAGTAACCCGACTGGCCATTGTATGTTCACCTTGTATGAGTCATAACTGCTTGAACCTAGGATACTGAACTTAGCGTTGGAAACCCTGTCAAGCATAGTACCTTGATCCATAAAGACTCATGAGCCGGGCATGGTGGTATGGGACACCGTGGTCGAGCTGTCGGCCTACGCTGGGGCCACAAACCTCCTCGTAGTGACCGGTGAGCACCTATAACTCGTGAGCAGATTATGGTGGTATGGGACACTATATTCTTGCTGTCGGCCTACACTGATCAGGTGACGAGCCCTTTGTAGTGACCGCGAGCTTATTCTGAGTCTGCGGGAGGCGACGACCCTTCCGTAACAATGAGAGTACAGTAGGCCTGTATTGATAAGGTGATGGGGGAGCAGTGCAACGAGCGCGAGCAACAGCCCTGACAGCCCTTACAGCGACCTATAAAATATACATCGTATGAGATTACTAGGAGTGACGACCCTATACAGGATTTATGTTGGGATTGATATAAGTAAGGTACCTTAGTTTTCCAATACTGTTGTATGAATGGACTAATAATAATTCGGTAATCATATCACCATCACATTGCATGTGCCTGGAAGATGTGAAGCACTGTGGGAAGAAAACATGCCGCGGGCGTAAGATGGTGTCGTATGAGAGAGATCGTCGGTGAGGGCATCCATCATATCATGTCATATTGCATTAACAACAGTATTTTGGAATGTTTGATTAATTGCTTTACTATTATCGCATGATTGATTTGAGAACATGCTAATCTCTGCTCTATTATTTCACTGAGTTGATCACTCACTCCCACATTACGAGATGGTGTTTGCAACACCCACCAGACCCTGTCTTAGATGCAGGTGAGGCAGTGATTCAAATGGCAGAGCCGGATTATGATGAGGACCAGGACGAGTTCTCATATATGCAGTTTCACGACGGCTTTGCGTAGGTGACCTGGATTGGCGGGACATACTAGTTGGACTTCAGACATTTTGATTTTTATTTTATTTCATGTATATGAGACTCAGAGATGTATTCATACTTTGGAGACAGCTGAGATTTATTTTGTTTTCCATACAGTGATATATATTCTTCAGTCTTCCGCTTGCTTTTATCACTGAATCTGGAGTATGGATTGCAGTTTTGGTATAATTTTACTCATGTGAATGCTTTAACTCAGACAACAAGGAATCATAATCATATTTATTGCATAAGTGACGGTCTGAAACTCGGGAGTCAGGTTTATGTACGACTCCCGATTTTCAGGGTGTTACATGCACACACACGCAAGCGCGCGCGCGCTCGGGCTCGAGCTCGGGCACTGGCACTGGCGTGGGCGAGGGCGAAAGGGCGTGGGCAGTGTGGCTGTAGTGGCGCTAGATGGCGGACTTTGCACTTCGTACGTGCGCATCGTGTCGCAGAGTGGTCGCTCCTTCGTGACCTTACGCGAACCGGCGCGAGACGGTGCGACCTCAGTGCGATGGGTCTGGTCAGTGCCTTAGGGCGGTGGAAATCTGAATGAGCCTGGGTTTTATAGGTGACTGAGAACGGTCGGATCTTAAATCTGAAACGTTCAACGGTTTCAGAAAACGACTCTAAGCCTTGAAAGCCAAACGGTCCAAAAACGGACGGCCCATGATGATCCAACGGTCAGATCCTTTGATCCGACGACCAGAAACGTCTGTGATTAATGGACAACGGACAGAAACATTTTTCAAACGTTCTGGACCTTTGATTGCAGCCTAGCAACGGTCCACTACCTGATGCCTATATAAACTGGACCATTCCAGTCCGAAAATATCATCTCAACACACCATCTCTCCCATTCTAAAAAATACAGTCCATAAGCTCCATTTTAGAATATTGTGATCATCTCTACCGTTTAAATCTGTCAGAAGAAATCTGTTGCATTAAACTATTCCGTAAGTGGACCTATCGTGATTGCTGCACGCTAGATCTAGAAAAGGCTTGTCTTATCCTAGAAGCAATTCGCCTATAACCCATCAGCAGTTTATAAGTGGACGAATCACACTTTAAGGACAGCGTATTGTATACGTGATTCAGCCTAGTGAAATCGTTATTTTTTATTATTTATTTTTATATCTTCGGTGTATCCAAATTCAAATTCCTAACAGATACGCCATTATCCAAAAAAAAAAAAAAAAAAAACAATTCTCTTATGCTATCCTAGCCTCTAATCATTGGACACTTGTCTGCTGAATTCGGACCCTCTTATACTTATATTTCCACTGTCACTAAACCTGTCATAATAACCGTCCAGAATATGGCATGCGCATGGAATTAAAGTCCTATATTTGTACTCGTATTTATATTTGGGATTTCCAGTTCTCCGTTCTTATATGAATTTTCAAATTTTTGAATTTTAGAAATTGTATTTGAAAATATTGATTTTGTCTCTTTCGTTTCTGAAATATTCCATGGTATATTAATAAGATAATAGATATATAAATTAAATACTCTTAAATATTCTAAACATAATATGTATAATATAAGTGTTGGGATTCTTACTCATGTCGAGGAAGGATCCACATGTGTGATTAAATAATCAAATTTACTACATGTGTGTGGGGTCTTTTTGTCTTTTGGCCTATTTATCTTGTTGAAGGAAAATAAAAGACAAAACAACATTTTTATTTTTATTTTTTTGTTTCTTCCAGAAAATATATGAGAAAAAAATAAGACAACAGTGGTTTTGTAGAAGAAGAAAGTTAATGTATTCTACCATCAAATTTTAATTTAAATTTTTTTTTTTTTTATTATTATTATTTGCATTTGAGTTTGTGAGACATTGCCTGCTATATTGGTTTTTTCTATTATCTTTTATAAGACTTATGTGTAGAGTTTTGTATAATCCATAATCAGTTAGAGAATTCATTTCTTTTATCATTGCTTGTAATCTACATTTGGAATTATGTATTTGGATATCCAAAAAAGATTGGTCTTTTAATGGTAGAACTTCCATTAGTTATATTATAATGGATTTTTAGATTGTGTTGAAGCAGGTCTTGTAGTTTTTTCCTTCAACGTTTTTCCCATATTTGCTTATGTTGGAAGTAATTACTATTTATTAATATTTTTATATTGCTAATCTAATTAATTTAGATAGAAGAAAAATGTGTATGGTTTTTTAATAATAAGATGGCCACTAAGCTATTATATGATAATGGAACCAATGATTAACGGTCAGGTTGGAACCTTGCATACCTCCCCAAGTCGAATACTACAACGGGTTTGATCTCATACTTAAAACCTAAGCGTAAAGTAAAATCGAGCTCAGCATCTCGTCACCAAATCAAGAGATCTGCTGAAAGAGCACTACCTCCGTCAGTTCTAAGATCCCTAAAGTTATTCAGGGACATCTTGCCCCACTGCTTGATTAAGAAGACAAGTCGACATAGCGCAGGTTAGCATGCCAATCCCAGGTCAGGTCGACCAAGACCACATCAACCTCCCATTGCGTGACTCCAATGATCCCAGATAATTAGATTGAGCCCAAGAGAAATTCGTCCGAGGTCTTCTTCAAGGATTTCGGAGGATATCCGCGACACGCTCGAACCCCGATATCTTCATCGAGGATCTCGGAAAACCCGCCTACTAATCCGAGATCTGAATCTACTTTCAATACGTATCTACTAAATAGAAAATTTCTCTCTATGCCACCGCCTCTCTCAAAAGCTATAAATAAAGTACTTCTAATGGTGAAAGACACGTACTATTTTTAGCCCGAAAACTCCTAATACTTGATTAGACCCAAATCTTTTTTTTATTATTTAGGCATTAGAGGGTCCCCTGCTCTAACCAGGGTCTTCCTTATCCATTCTTTGTGCATGTAAATAGGTCTAGAAGGGGTTAATTAGATTTCCGCATCAATAGTCATACTTTCATTATTTATATTATAATGAATTTTTATATTGTGTTGAAGTAGGTCTCGTAGTTTTTACCTTCAACATTTTTCTCATATTTACTTATATATGTTGGAAGTAATTATTGTTTATTAATATTTTTATTTTGTTAATATCTTTAATTTAGACAGAAGAAAAATGTATGTGGTTTTTTAATAATAAGATATTACATGATAACAGTGGCTAAAAAATAAAGCAATTCAAAGCTTTTGGCAAACTATGAAGCTAAACCCACTGATTTTATAATCAAAACAAAATTTTATATTTTTTATGCTTGCGTGCTCATCTTTTTTTTTTTTAATGGTGTGGCCGATATAATGATTACGTCTTTTCAATTTTTATAACAACCCAACATCATAATATAAATATAAGTACCAACAATTTGAATGAATGTGATAGGAGATGAAGGTAGGTATGATAGTTTAAAATAACCCCCGAATCTAAAATTTTGTAAGGGATCATTCTTAGAATGGAAGAAGGGTAAAAATCCTGAATTTTGAACTAATTAAACTCAAAATTCAAAACTTTTATAAGAATGTCATGGCCCCAGTTTTATAAACCTTAGATTTTAACTCCAAACTGTCCAAAATTCAAGATTTTTGGGGATGCCAAATGACCCCAAACACACCTCCTTAGAGTACCCGTGGCAAATCCAAACTATCCATGTAGTGGGACACATAATGGATTATTTAAAAGGTGCTGAGTATCACACATATTTGGACATTATGCCTACCACTTTTCTTCATTTTCTGGCCCATAGTGCTGGCCATTAATTGTTTTTTCTCCACCACCATTTACTTTGAAATATATATGTATTTAATAAATTTCCATCCATGGTGGAGCCAACTAGATCGATGGTCATTATGACTTGGTGTGGCTTTAGTAGATCCCTGATGGTGGCCCACCATGATGGATTTGCCTTACATCCACGTGTCCATTTGTTTTGACATCTTATTTTAGGGCACTATTCAAAAATGAAGCCGATCCAAATTTCAAGTGGATATCACACCATATCACACCAAGGTTAATTAATAGTGGCATTTGACCATTAAAAACTTCTAGTGACCTATAAAAGTTTTGGATTAAATTGATATTTGTGTGTTCCTTGCATCTAAGTCTTTGTAACCTTATCAATAGGTTAGATGACAAATAAGAACTCCCATAGCTTTCAAGATGTTTTTAATAGTAGGTATTCAATCACCATTGTTTTCCTCGTTATCATCCACCTGATTTAGGTTTCCTTTATTCTTGGGATCATGATATGGATGAGGTGGATGTAAGGTACATACATCACAGTGGGGCTCAAGATCTACATAAGTGGCTTGGGTGAATCACATATTGGGCCCACCATGATATGTGTGCATTAAATCCACGCCGTCCATCTATATTGACAATTCATTTTAGGGCATGATTCCAAAAATGAAAAAAAATAAGGTATATCCAAATCTTATGTAAACCACAACATTGGAATCAGTGGTATTTGATTACCTATCATTAAAAAGTTCCTGGGGGCACTAGAATATTTATTTGTCATCCAATCCGTTGATAAGGCCATATATAGTTGAATGGAAGGACCACACAAATATTAAATCAATCTAAAACTTTTGTAGCCCACAGCAAGTTTTAACGATCAATCACCACTATCCCCTACATAATCTGCTTAAGATTTGTATTTATTTCATTTTTACAATTATTACTGGAAATGAATTATCAAAGTAGATAGACAAGTAGAAACCAGACACATACTAGGTCCTTACTCTTACCCGGGTGATGGACTCCGAGGTGTTTCAACACAAGGTCAAAGGGTTCGAGTACCCATCAATGGTGAAATCCCACGGCGTAAGTGTGTGGGGGTGTGTGTGCTTGTGTAAGTGTGTGTGTGGGGTGTGCAAAAAAAATAATAGTAATAAGAAAAAAATTAAAAAAATAAAAAGTAAAATACATACATCATGGTAGGCCCATTAAAGGATCCATGGATAGTGTGAATGTAAGACACGTCGTCATTGTTGAAAATGTCTTATATGGCAGTATTTGATTGTACCATCCACCATGGTTGAAAATGTCTCATTGTCAAAGATAGACCCTGATGTCTTTTGAAATCTATTATGTTGAGTACGTACAGTCTAGCCAATTAAATCCAATTCTGTCTACGAAGGATACGGACTGGCTACTCCCCCAACCAGCAGCAAATGGCTGGTGGTTGATACTCTGTGGGTGCCACTATGATGTATGTGTTTCAACCATGCTGTCCGTATATTTTTCTAGATCATTTTAGGGCATGACACAAAAAATGAGGTATATCCCAATCTCAAGTCTACCACATTATAGGAAAAAGTGTTGAATGAATGTTAACCATTAAAACTTTTTGAAGCCATCAAAGTTTTTGATCAAAATGATCTTCTTTTTTTCCCTTCATCTAGGTCTTTATGACCTAATCAACAGATTGGATGTCAAATAAACAGTACAGTGGACCTTAGGAGGATTTTAATGGTAGATATCCAATCTCTATTATTTTCCTGAGGTGTGGTCCAAATGAGATTTATATGCCTCTCATTTTTGAAATCAAGCCATAAAATGATTTGTAAAAATGTATGAACGGTATGGATGAAACACACACATCATGCTGGGGCTCACAGAGCACCGACCACCAGCCAAGTGGCAGGGGGAGTAGCCAATCCATTCCCGTGTATGAGTTCAATTAATCCCAGCTCGCCAGCCCCATCATATCACCCTCTCATCTGTCAATTTTTTAGTAAAAGAGTTACCTGATACTCTGGCTGCATACTACTTGATATGCAGTTACAAAAAAATTATACACGTGGCATATATTAATGAACTTAAACCAACTAAATTGTTGACCACACTCCCGCTGATTTACGGGATAAAATTCAGATTGTTTGAACAATCCTACCTCTGATTACTGGACCGTTGGATTGGTTTTCATTATTAACCGTCCAATTAATGTCCAGCAATCTAACATTTGGATCACCAAATAAGAGTAATTTTTGGCTAATTACACCTATAAACTGTTATTCATAATTTGGGCAGTATACCTTTGAATTAATTTTCTACCACGTAGGCAAGTTCTCTGCAATTTCTAACTGCATGCGTATCATCCGTCATACTCCTCCAGAGTATCAAAGTATTTCTATTTTGGGTAACCGGCGTAACTTGCTGCTCCAGTTGTCAAGGAGAAATTTCCAACTGGACGACCAGTACATGGCCCATTTCCGAGACGAAGTCCACCCCATTTAACTTTCCTCAAACACTCCCTAGGTGTACGGACGCCTTCCCAAAGGCCGAAAATGCCCCTGCTTTTTCCTTCAAGCGGATCGGGCGCTGCTCGAAGACGAGCGCTGATGCTCATCGAACTCCGAGTTGTACGAACGGTTCAAAAGATATCAATGTTACATGGCCCTACGGTTATGTATTTATTCTATCCACAACGTTCATCCATATTTCGAGATCATTTCCGAGCATTATTCCAAAAAAAAAAAATCATATCCAAAGATCAACTGGACCACACCACAAAGAGCAGCAGAAAATTGATTTTAACTGTTGAAACTTTTGTAGGGCCCACCATAACATTTATTTTCCATCCAACCTATTCATGAGGTCACAAAGACCAGAATGAATAGGAAAAAAAAAATTCATGATGATCCAAAACTTTCGTGACTCCTGAAAGAGTTTTAACGGTAGACATTTAAAGAAGAATGATAATGACATTTGCTACGGTCAGACATATGGCTACGGATAATAACCGTAGCCATAAATACCATAATCCATAGCAAAATATTCCACCCGGGGTGGACGTGCCGAACTGGCGCCCCCCGCACCACTTGCTGGCCTGTCCGGCGCAACCACGCCAATCTGGCGGGGCCACGCCCATAGGGTGGTCCATATGACTACGGATATAAACCGTAGCTAAAATCTGTAGTAATAGGTTTTTTATTTGTTTTGTGATTTTTGTATTTTTTTTTTTTGTACATGGAGAGCTTTTTTCTACCTATAATTTTCTCTAACACATACTTATATAAATATGTATATATAAGCATATAAATTTTTTTTTTTCCTTTTTTTTCCATTTCTTTCTTTTTTCATTTAACAAGAATATCTTCTAAACTAAAATTAGTTACCTGATGTACCCTATATGATTTTAGGGTAGGAGAAGCTACTTTAACCAACCAATCTGGTTATTTTTCAAGATTTCATCAGCTCGATGATCGAAAATCCATTTTATTCACTTAGCGGTCAATTTCGTTCATTTCATTTACATGCATTTCACGGTCATTTCGCTTCAATTCATGATCACTTCCATGCATTTCACGGTCATCCGAAACATTTTTGTGTTGATTCACTGTCATTTCGAGGCATTTCGAGGTCAATTCCCTTCACTTCACGGTCATTTGCAAGCATTTCGTGGTCAATTCGCTTCAAACCATGATCATTCCCATGCACTTCATGGTCGTCTAAAACAATTCCGTGTTGATTCACGGTCATTTCGAGGCATTTCACAGTCAAACTCCTTCACTTCACGGTCATTTACATGCATTTCGCGGTCAATTCGCTTCAAACCATGATCAAACCCATGCATTTCACGGTCGTCCGAAACAATTCCGTGTTGATTCACGGTCATTTCGAGGCATTTCACAGTCAAACTCCTTCACTTCACGGTCATTTGCATGCATTTCGCGGTCAATTCGCTTCAAACCATGATCATTCTCATGCATTTTACTGTCGTCCAAAACAATTCCGTGTTGATTCACGGTCATTTCGAGGCATTTCACAGTCAAACTCCTTTACTTCACGGTCATTTACATGCATTTCGCGGTCAATTCACTTCAAACCATGATCATTGTCATGCATTTCACGGTCGTCCGAAACAATTTCGTGTTGATTCACGGTCATTTCGAGGCATTTCACAGTCAAACTCCTTCACTTCACAGTCATTTGCATGAATTTTGCGGTCATTTCGCTTCAAACCATGATCATTCACATGCATTTCACGGTCGTCCGAAACAATTCCGTGTTGATTCACGGTCATTTCGAGGTATTTCACTGTCAAACTCCTTCACTTCACGGTCATTTGCATGTATTTCGCAGTCAATTCGCTCCAAACCATGATCATTCCCATGCATTTCACGGTCGTCCGAAACAATTCCGTGTTGATTCATGGTCATTTCGAGGCATTTCACAGTCAAACTCCTTCACTTCACGGTCATTTTCATGCATTTCGCGGTCAATTCGCTTCAAATCATGATCATTCTCATGCATTTCACGGTCGTCCGAAACAATTCCGTGTTGATTCACGGTCATTTTGAGGTATTTCACTGTCAAACTCCTTCACTTCACGGTCATTTGCATGTATTTCGCGGTCAATTCGCTTCAAACCATGATCATTCTCATGCATTTCATGGTCGTCCGAAACAATTCTGTGTTGATTCACAGTCATTTCGAGGCATTTCACAGTCAAACTCCTTCACTTCACGGTCATTTGCATGCATTTCGCGGTCAATTCGCTTCAAACCGTGATCATTCTCATGCATTTCATGGTCGTCCAAAACAATTCTGTGTTGATTCACGATCATTTCAAGGCATTTCACAGTCAAACTCCTTCACTTCACGGTCATTTGCACGCATTTCGCGGTCAATTCGCTTTAAACCATGATCATTCCCATGCATTTCACCGTCGACTGAAACAATTCCGTGTTGATCCACGGTCATTTCGAGGCATTTCACAGTC
Organism: Magnolia kwangsiensis; assembly: GCA_037074715.1. Lineage (NCBI taxonomy): Eukaryota > Viridiplantae > Streptophyta > Magnoliopsida > Magnoliales > Magnoliaceae > Magnolia > Magnolia kwangsiensis. The sequence continues at coordinate 95,962,770 of CM073588.1, read as the reverse complement.
AAACTCCTTCACTTCAAGGTCATTTGCATGCATTTCGTGGTCAATTCGCTTCAAACCATGATCATTCCCATGCATTTCACGGTCGTCCGAAACAATTCCATGTTGATTCACGGTCATTTCGAGGCATTTCACAGTCAAACTCCTTCACTTCACGGTCATTTGCATGCATTTCGCGGTCAATTCGCTTCAAACCATGATCATTCCCATGCATTTCACAGTTGTCCGAAACAATTCCGTGTTGATTCACGGTCATTTCGAGGCATTTCACAGTCAAACTCCTTCACTTCACGGTCATTTGCATGCATTTCGCGGTTAATTCGCTTCAAACCATGATCATTCCCATGCATTTCACCGTCGTCCGAAACAATTCTGTGTTGATTCACTGTCATTTCGAGGCATTTCACCGCCAAACTCCTTCACTTCACAGTTTAGGTTATAGGTTTTGGGATTTGATAATGGGTTCGGGTTTAGGTTATAGGTTTTGGTTTAGGTTTAGGTTATAGGTTATAGGTTTAGGTTTACGGTTTTGGGATTTGAGAATGGGTTCAGGTTTAAGTTATATATTTTGGTTTTGATTTAGGTTATAGGTTATATGTTTAAGTTAAGGTTTTGGTTTAGGTTTAGGTTAAAGGTTTTGGGATTTGAGAATGGGTTCGGGTTTAGGTTATAGGTTTTGGTTCTAGTCTAGGTTAAAGGTTTTGGTTTAGGTTAAGGTTTACGTTTAGGTTATAGGTTTTGGTTTAGGTTTAGGTTAAAGGTTTTGGGATTTGAGAATGGGTTCGGGTTTAGGTTATAGGTTTTGGTTCTGGTCTAGGTTAAAGGTTTTGGTTTAGGTTAAGGTTTAAGTTTAGGTTATAGGTTTTGGTTTAGGTTATAGGTTTTGGGATTTGAGAATAGGTTCGGGTTTAGGTTATAGGTTTTGGTTTTGAGAATGGGTTCGGGTTTAGGCTATAGGTTTTGGGATTTGAGAATGGGTTTGGGTTTAGGATATAGGTTTTGGTTTAGGTTATAGGTTATAGGTTTAGGTTAAGGTTTAGGTTTAGGGTTTTAAGATTTGAGAATGGGTTCGGGTTTAAGTTATAGGTTTTGGTTTTGGTTTAGGTTTAGGTTATAGGTTTTGGGATTTGAGAATGGGTTCAGGTTTAGGCTATAGGTTTTGGTTTTAGTTTAGGTTATAGGTTTTGGTTTAGGTTATAGGTTTTGGGATTTGAGAATAGGTTCGGGTTTAGGCTATAGGTTTTGGTTTTGAGAATGGGTTCGGGTTTAGGCTATAGGCTTTGGTTTTAGTTTAGGTTATAGGTTTTAGGATTTGAGAATGGGTTCGGGTTTAGGCTATAGGTTTTGGTTTTAGTTTAGGTTATAGGTTTTGGGATTTGAGAATGGGTTCGGGTTTAGGCTATAGGTTTAGGTTAAGGTTTAAGTTTAGGTTATAGGTGTTGGTTTAGGTTATAGTTATTGGTTTAGGTTAAGGTTTTGGTTTTGGTTTAGGTTATAAGTTATACGTTTTGGGATTTGAGAATGGGTTCGGGTTTAAATTATAGGTTTTGGTTCTGGTTTAGGTTAAAGGTTTTGGTTTAGGTTAAGGTTTAAGTTTAGGTTATAGGTTTTGGGATTTGAGAATTGGTTCGGGTTTAGGTTATAGGTTTTGGTTTTGGTTTTGGTTTAGGTTATAGGTTTAGGTTAAGGTTTTGGTTTTGGTTTAGGTTATATTCGCTTCAAACCATAACAAACTAAATAGGCCCTTAGAGGGCAATTAAAATGTATTTATTTTCCATCCAATATATTCATAAGGTCACAAGGACCTGGATGAATGTGAAATACAAATTTCACTATGAAACGGTCATCTACTCATGTTGCCTTGAACAATGTCTACCCCACATAGTATAGCTTATCGAATAACAGTCTAATGAAATTTTAGTTAAACTTCATTGGCATACACTCAAAAGCATATCCCTACTTATTCATTGAGCTCTTTCATTCACCCGGCTCTAATGCCCTTTTAGACGCTCTCATGATCAGTCCATCCTTCCAATAAAAGATGCCTCGAAATGAGGAATTTCATGTCCAATTCTAACCAAAGTCTTGTCTCTATAATATTCATAATGAACTTGCACCAAATACTCTTCACTTAGTTCTCATTTTTAAAACTCTAGATTCTAGGGCCTTCAATTTAGCATTCTTACCCTCTCTAGTCTAGTCAACCAGAACCTCGTAACTGCAAACAACATACCCCAAGAAACTTATTGCTAAACACTTGCAATCAACTCAATTATAATCAAAACTTTCGAGGCATTTTCTTAATACTACACTTGGATGAAAATGCACTCTACAAGGAACTCATCTTACACAAGTTGTTCTTGCTCTTACAACAATACCCTGTTACTCATCTTAATGCTAAGGTGTTATTGCTAGAAGCCAAACAAATTGTACGAAGATGCAGTTGTTGCATTTTTTCAGTAGATGTCCCTCCAAAAGATATTTTGTATACTATTACCAAACAGGCCCATAGGGATGAGACAATATCAAAGCTTAGAAAGCAATCAAGTCATCTTGTTTTAGGACTAGAGTGAAGCCAGTTGTAAAAGATAGATGGAGGGAATGGAAGAGGAACTCAAGTCCTTCTATAGATCTTCATCAACAATGACTACATGCGGAACATAAAGATTCCTAATCTCCGACAACTTAGACTTCTTATTGCATTGTGGATACTGGAAAATAACAGATATAGTTGTGAATAAAGAAGTAAAAATTAGTGTATTTTGTAAAAAATAAAGACCTGAAAAACCCAACTTAGAAACAGGAATCAAGTATAACAGCCCGCCGAATTTCACAACCCAATAGACCTGAATACACTAAAAGGAAGCAGTGTTTATAGTCCTCCTCATGAGCACATGCAATGAAGAACAAGTTCAGATATAAATCCCTGAAAGGAGACTTCCTTATTCTAAATCATAGCCACCTAATAGCAATTTCCTGCAGTTTCACAACCCAGCACATAGAAATATCTCCAAAAGGAAATTCTTTCCTTTCATGAAGAGATATTCAAGTTCAAATATAGATCACCCACAAAAGAAGGGAAAAAATAAAATCTTTCCCCGATTTAGAAGAATAATTCAAAAGCAATCCAAACCCAAACAAATATAAATCTCCCCCAATAGGATATTCCTTGCTTTCACTTAGAGAAATCCAAGTTCATGTCTGTATTACACATAACATATTTATATAGCATAAACAAATCACAAATAACAACAGAATGATTTTTGTGCAAAAAGTAGATTGATTTTTTAATGGAAAATATTCATACAAATGCAAATAAAAACCAGATAGAAAAGTGAAGAACCTGTAAGAAGCTGCACTTTTGGTGCGGTTATGATGAGGACATAATTAATCCAACACACATAATACAATACTTCTACTTGCATGGAAGTGATCATGAATTGAACCGAAATGACCGAGAAATTTATGCAAATGACCGCAAAGTGATGGAGTTTGACTGTGAATTAACACGGAATTGATTCGGATGACCGTGAAATGCATGGAAATGATCATGAATTGAAGCGAATTGACCACGAAATGCATGCAAATGACCGTGAAGTGGAGTTTGACTGTGAAATGCCTCGAAATGACCGTAAATCAACACGAAAATATTTCAAACGACCGTGAAATGCATGGGAATGATCATGGTTTGAAGCGAATTGACCACAAAATGCATGCAAATAGCCGTGAAGTGAAGGAGTTTGACTGTGAAATGCCTCGAAATGACCGTGAATCAATAAGAAATTGTTTCGGACGATGGTGAAATGCATGGGAATGATCATGGTTTGAAGCGAATTGACCGCAAAATGCATGCAAATGACCATGAAGTGAAGGAGTTTGACTGTGAAATGCCTCAAAATGACCGTGAATCAACACGAAAATGTTTCGGACGACTGTGAAATGCATGGGAATGATCATGGTTTGAAGCGAATTGACCGCGAAATGCATGCAAATGGCCGTGAAGTGAAGGAGTTTGATTGTAAAATGCCTCAAAATGACCGTGAATCAACACGGAATTGTTTCGGATGACGGTGAAATGCATAGGAATGATCATGGTTTGAACCGAATTGACCGCAAAATGCATTGAAATGACCGTGAAGTGAAGGAGTTTGACTGTGAAATGCCTCGAAATGACCGTGAATCAACACGAAAATGTTCCGGACGACCGTGAAATGCATGGGAATGATCATGGTTTGAAGCGAATTGATCGCGAAATGCATGCAAATGGCCGTGAAGTGAAAGAGTTTGACTGTGAAATGCCTTGAAATGACCGTGAATCAACAGGGAATTGTTTCAGACGACCGTGAAATGTATGGGAATGATCATGGTTTGAAGCGAATTGACAGCAAAATGCATGCAAATGACCGTGAAATGAAGGGAATTGACCGCAAAATTCCTCGAAATGACCGTGAATCAATGCGAAAATGTTTTGGATGACCGTGAAATGCATGGAAGTGATCATGAATTGAAGCAAAATGACCGTGAAATGCATGCTAATGAAATGAACGAAATTGACCGCTAAGTGAATGAAATGGATTTTCAATCATCGAGCTGAGAAAATCTTAGAAAATAACTAGATTGGTTGGTTAAAGCAGCTTCTCCTACCCCAAAATCATATAGGGTACATCAAGTAACTAATTTTAGTTTAGAAGATATTCTTGTTAAATGAATAAAGAAAGAAATGGAAAAAAAGAGAAAAAAAATTTATATGCTTATATATACATATTTATATAAATATGTGTTAGAGAAAATTATAGGTAGAATGAAGTTCTCCGTGTACAAAAAAAAAAAAAAAAAAAAAAAAAAACCAAAAAAAAAAACACAAAAAAAACCTATTGTTACGGATTCTAGCTACAGTTATTATCCGTAGCCATAGGAACCACACTATGGGCGGGGGCGCGCCAGATCGGCGTGGCCGCACCTGACAGTCCAGAGAGTGGCACGGGGGGGTCGCTAGTTCGACGCGACCACCCCGGATGCACCTTATTGCTACGGATTATTCTATCTATGGCTACGGTTATTACCCGTAGCTACATGTCTGACCGTAGTAAATGACTTTGCCATTCTGCTTTGAACATCTACTGTTGAAATCCTTTCAAGGGTCATGGAAGTTTTGGATCATTAGTCAATTTATTTTTCCTATTCATCCAGGTCTTTGTGACCTCATGAATAGATTGGATGGAAAATAAATGTTATGGTGGGCCCTACAAAAGTTTCAACTGTGAAAATCAATTTTCTGCTACTCTTTGTGGTGTGGTCCAGTTGATCTTTGGATATGATTTTTTTTTTTTTTGTGATAATGCTCCGAAATGATCTCGAAATATGGATGAACGTTGTGGATATAATAAATACATAACTGTGGAGCCCATGTAATGTTGATCTCTTTTGAACCGTTCGTATAACTCGGAGTTCGAGGAGCGTCAGCACTTATCTTCGAACAGCAACCAATCCGCTTGAAGGAAAAAGTAGGGGCATTTTTTACCTTTGGGAAGGCGTCCGTACACCTGGGGAGTATTCTTGGAAAGTAAAATGGGGTGGGCTTCATCTCGGGAATGGGCCATATACTGGTTGTACAGATGGAAATTTCTCTTTTTTCTCTCGGGTTTATATAAATATGTATATATAAGTATATAAAAAAAATTTCTCTTTTTTTCCATTTCTTTCTTTATTCATTTAACAAGAATATCGTCCGAACTAAAATTAGTTACTTGATGCACCCTATATGATTTTGGGGTAGGAGAAGCTACTTTAACCAACCAATCTGGTTATTTTCCACGATTTCATCAGCTCAATGATCGAAAATCCATTTCATTCACTTAGCGGTCAATTTTGTTCATTTCATTTGCATGCATTTCACGGTCATTTTTCTTCAATTCATGATCACTTTTATGCATTTCACGGTCATCCGAAACAATTTCGTGTTGATTCACGGTCATTTCAAGGCATTTCGCGGTCAATTTGCTTCAAACCATGATCATTCTCATGCATTTCACGGTCGTTCGAAACAATTCCATGTTGATTCATGATCATTTCGTGGCATTTCACAGTCAAACTCCTTCACTTCACGGTCATTTGCATGCATTTCGCGGTCAATTCGCTTCAAACCATGATCATTCTCATGCATTTCACCGTCGTCCAAAACCATTTCTTGTTGATTCACGGTCATTTCGAGGCATTTCACAGTCAAACTCCTTCACTTCACGGTCATTTGCATGCTCTTCGCGGTCAATTCACTTCAAACCATGATCATTCCCATGCATTTCACGGTCATCCGAAACAATTCTGTGTTGATTCACGGTCATTTTGAGGCATTTCATAGTCAAACTCCTTCACTTCACGGTAATTTGCGTGCACTTCGCAGTCAATTCACTTCAAATCATGATCATTCTCATGCATTTCAAGGTCGTCCGAAATAATTCCGTGTTGATTCACGGTCATTTCGAGGCATTTCACAGTCAAACTCCTTCACTTCATGGTCAATTCCCTTCACTTTGCGGCCATTTGCATGCATTTGACAGTCAATTCGCTTCAATTCATGATCAAGAGAAAACCTATAACCTAAACCCAAACCCATTATCAAATCTCAAAACCTATAACCTAAACCTAAACTAAAACCTTAACTTAAATGACTTTGAATCTTCGCCATCGTCAAAAAAGAGGAATGAAAAGTTAATTGTAGCATTCCACTTGCCACAATATATGAGGAAACGATAATGAAGCTTAGATAAATGATACTTTCTTAATTGGTCAAATTGGATTTCTTGATTGAACCCATGGTTCTTAATGAAAGTATCAATAGATTTCATGCAAATTGCTTTGTGTTCGTAGAACTCATTCATATGAATGGTATACCCAACTTTTGTCTTTCTAAATAAGCATATTTGATAGAAGATTTATGCCATTTTAGAAGACATCGTTGCAGCCAAAAATAAAATTTCAACCAGAGAACAATAAATTCAATAGAAAAGGTGATCCACTAGGAAACTGACTAAAATCATCGCTTCAGAATTAGGTTCCATAGCGAAACAAGCCCAAAGTGCCTCCTTCCTAATCTGCATGCAGAAGGAACTCTAAATTAGATTGAAGAAATGAAAAATAGGGAATGACGTGCCCACATACCAAATTTACTATCATAAAGCTCTCAATGCAGATTGATACCACCCCACAAAATTCAAAATATAATAATGATAATAAAACAAGCATTTCCTCTCAAGATGAATTACAGATTCCCACTGCATTAGGATGCAATTCTCCTGATGATCCCAATCTGTACATGATCTAAACTATTGGTAGGAAAAGCTCCATCATGAATGGAGGATGTCTCAAAATTCTCCGAGGCTGGAAGATCCCTATAAATAAACGGTTAAAGAAAAAAATGAAACAATGGTCTGACACGGCCACTGTGATCACTCACACCAACATTCTCCAGATGGAAAATCTAAATCTCTCAGAATGTTTCCAATAAAGAAACAGTAGGGTTAGAGTCCCAAACAAAAGACAGCTCACTGTTCAACATTGAGGACTTGGCTTTTCAAACCATGGTTACCAACAAATAAATAAATAAATAAACACTAAGAAAAACAACAATGGTTCTCATTCAACCAGTAACAGACCAAATATTCTCTAGCTAGGATCTTCCAATTTGGGGGATTGTTGGAACATGGTCCAACCACAGTTAGTCCCATCATATTAAAGTGATCAGAGTATGACTTAGTGTTGACTTTCTATTACAGCCCATGGTACCCAGAAACAGAAAGAAGATATGATTAAAGTATGACTTCTATACTAAAGGTCACAGTATAAAATTATGATGCACATCTTTTTGAAGTACCGACATAAATAAATAACAGAAAAATAAGTTCTCTCTGCAATCTTAGTGTTGACTACTAAAGTCAGTCTGCAAGATTTATTTAGATGTCCAAGCAACAAAGGATTTTATTGGTATCCAAGAAATGAGCAACATTTTCCGCAACAAACTGAATCTTGGGAAAGAAAAAATTTTTGAAACCTTGACTTGAGAGTTAAAGCATCCAAAATCAGTTCAAACCCAATTAAGAAGATCCAATGATGCATCTCCATAGCAAACTAATATTTCTCAATAAATGAGTCAGGGTTATGAAACAGAGGATGCATGTTGTACCAATAGTTAATCAGGGCAGGGCTGCATGCATGTTAGGATTTGCATTCTGTGTTTCATTACTTGTGAAATGATCCCAATTGGTTGTGGAATTGGTTGATTCGTTTGATTCTCTACTCTGGTTAATTTATTTACTTCATGCTGTAAATATTGTACAATGCAATTTGCAAGTTATAATCATATTCAACCATCTTCTTAACCACACCACCTCACCTCAATTTGTAAGGTTCCAAGAAATAATCAGTATTTTAATCAAATTGATCAACCACCCAGAAGTTCTTCTCTACACCTCTTAAGATTTGTTATTCCAATCCCTCCAAAGACCCCAACGAATTGCAAGAAATTACCTCCATATTAAGAAATTATAAGAGGCAGATCAATCAAAATTCAAATGTCTCCAATCCTTGCATGTAAAAATGATGCAGTGCCAAACAATTAACAACAAGTCCCAGACCAACATGCAAATGCACAGTGAACAAGGAGATGGTCTTCCATTGCTACTTGAATGACACCTGAAGCATATATTGAGGAGCTAAATACCATGATGCTAAAGGTGGATAGGATAATTTACATAAGCCTATATTAGTTAGATATAAGTATCAACTGCCATTTGCATTCCACCAGCATGAAAAAAGTAACTTGAATACCACAGTGCTAAAGATGGTAAAATCATTCATGCACACTGAGAGCAACATCAAGAAGCTTTAATCTGAAGTAGATGGCTCTCAGAAGGACATATGTTATTAACACTTTATTTTAAAATATATCTAACCAGATTTTAAATGGGGACATTGTGCTTCAACAAATGATTACATGCATCAGACCACCAAATACTCTTCTCAAGTCCAATTTGACATGTGCTCCATTGGACAGTAAAATACAGGTTCTGAGAAGCCAGGATGTGAACCTTAGATGACACAAGCTAAATCCAGTTGTTAACCAAGTTTAGTTGCTAACAAAATCAAACCATACCCATTTCAGTTTACTTCGGTCTAAAAGCAACCAGTTATGAAGTACATAAACTTCGTTGTGCCCATTATTAAAGTACTGAAAATTTAGAACTCATTATTTGACCCATTATACGAGAGAAACAACATGAGGAAATACATCCCTTGGTACATAAAAAGGCTTGTTGTTTAGCACCACCAGAGCAGTTATAATTTATAAAACCTATGGCAACAATCGAATTTTCTAAAAAGGAAACTCAAAACATGGACGGTCCATAGTTGTCCTTTTTCATAAATAGCATTTAAGTACTCAGAATTAAGTGAAATAAAATTGATTTCTCAGTTTGGCATTTTCATCAGAATAAATTGAATAGGCAAGTTCCAACTACTAGATTCAAAATTGTTGATTGGGAGCTCCAACGTTTGAATTTGACAAAATTTCACAATTCAGAGGTTGCAGAACTCATGAGACGGATGATGAATTAGGTTTCAGAAAAATTGGATGGATGAAATCTAACAAGATTAAGTTGTTTTCTTAACACAACCCAGATTCACAAAGTGACCAAATCAAGATCATAAACTTGCAAAACTGTGACAAAATTCATAGCAGCTGATAACCAAACTTGGTGAATTGGATTCACTAGGCACACTATGAATCATGAATTGCAAGCCAAGCTGGAACCAACTGCAAACCGGTAACTATGTCACGGTCTGTCAGTTCCAGCAAAGGCTATCTAAAATAATTACCATTTGCAATATTCACCCTAGTTGAAGAGGAAATGATTATATACTTCACTGAACCATGGTAGTAAAGAAGCAGTAGAATCTATTGCAAAGGAGGATACTTGGAGCAATTTTATATTGGTACAGAAACTCCTTCTTTTGCAACAAATTTAGCATTTTGTTTGTTTTCTTTTCTGCTTACTATTAAAAGAAGAAGGAATGAGCTACACTTCCACTCTATAAGAGAATATATTGTAGACAAAAGCTTTATTACAACTGTGTGGTTAAATTCTTGGAAGCTAAAATAAACTATAACATGAGAATGGAACAAAAAGGGAACTTATGCTTTCAAATTTCCCTTTGATTAAAACAAAATTCTAAAGTAAATCCTTCCAAAAAAAAAAGTCTAACAATAGGTTTAAACCATTCTACCTTCCACAGTTCCTTTTTAGCCTCAACATCTTCCACAAAAATAAAGTCAGATACATTATGCTCACAAACAATCCTCTGAACAAGCAATGTTTGTTCACGTGAATATGCCTCTGGGAAATTGCACATGAAAAAGGAAAATAAAGTCCATAGTTATGACATGATATCAAGGACCATTAGTGTTATCCGCTACATGTGATATATTTGGTCATTTCGTCATAAAATAAAACAAATAGTATTGGTAGTTCTCTATGCAATGCACTTGATATAATAAACTCTAGATATAATAACTTCGCATCTTCCTTTTTGGACGATGGCGAAATGCATGCAAATGACCGTGAAGTGAAGGAGTTTGACTGTGAAATGCCTCGAAATGACCGTGAATCAACACGGAATTGTTTCAGATGACCGTGAAATGCATGAGAATGATCATGGTTTGAAGCGAATTGACCGCGAAATGCATGCAAATGACCGTGAAGTGAAGGAGTTTGACAGTGAAATGCCTCAAAATGACCGTGAATCAATACGGAATTGTTTCGGACGACCGTGAAATGCATGGGAATGATCATGGTTTGAAGCGAATTGACCACGAAATGCATGCAAATGACCGTGAAGTGAAGGAGTTTGACTGTGAAATGCCTTGAAATGACCGTGAATCAACACGAAATTGTTTCGAACGACCGTGAAATGCATGAGAATGATCATGGTTTGAAGCGAATTGACCGCGAAGTGCATGTAAATGACCGTGAAGTGAAGGAGTTTGACTGTGAAAAGCCTCGAAATGACCGTGAATCAACACGGAATTATTTCAGACGACCGTGAAATGCAAGGGAATGATCATGGTTTGAAGCGAATTGACCGCGAAATGCATGCAAATGACCGTGAAGTGAAGGAGTTTGACTGTGAAATGCCTCGAAATGACCGTGAATCAACACGGAATTATTTCAGATGACCGTGAAATACATGGGAATGATCATGGTTTGAAGCGAATTGACCGCGAAATGCATGAAAATGACCGTGAAGTGTAGGAGTTTGACTGTGAAATGCCTCGAAATGACCGTGAATCAACACGAAAATATTTCGGACGACCGTGAAATGCATGAGAATGATCATGGTTTGAAGCGAATTGACGGCAAAATGCATGCAAATGACCGTGAAGTGAAGGAGTTTGACTGTGAAATGCCTCGAAATGACCGTGAATCAACAGGGAATTATTTCGGATGACCGTGAAATGCATGGGAATGATCATGGTTTGAAGCGAATTGACCGCAAAATGCATGCAAATGACCGTCAAGTGAAGGAGTTTGACTGTGAAATACCTCAAAATGACTGTGAATCAACACGAAATTATTTCGGACGACTGTGAAATGCATGAGAATGATCATGGTTTGAAGCGAATTGACCGCAAAATGCATGAAAATGACCGTGAAGTGAAGGAGTTTGACTGTGAAATGCCTCGAAATGACTGTGAAACAACACTGAATTATTTCGGACAACCGTGAAATGCATGAGAATGATCATGGTTTGAAGCGAATTGACCGCGAAATGCATGCAAATGACCGTGAAGTGAAGGAGTTTGAATGTGAAATGCCTCAAAATGACCATGAATCAACACGAAATTTCGGACAACCGTGAAACGCATGAGAATAATCATGGTTTGAAGCGACTTGACCGCAAAATGAATGCAAATGACCGTGAAGTGAAGGAGTTTGACTGTGAAATGCCTCGAAATGACCGTGAAATAACACTGAATTGTTTTGGACGACCGTGAAATGCATGAGAATGATCATGGTTTGAAGCGAATTGACCGCGAAATGCATGCAAATGACAGTGAAGTGAAGGAGTTTGACTGTGAAATGCCTCAAAATGACCATGAATCAACACAGAATTATTTCGGATAACCGTGAAATGCATGAGAATAATCATGGTTTGAAGCGAATTGACCGCAAAATGAATGCAAATGACCATGAAGTGAAGGAGTTTGACTGTGAAATGCCTCGAAATGACCATGAATCAACACAGAATTATTTCGGACAACCGTGAAATGCATGAAAATGATCATGGTTTGAAGCGAATTTACCGTGAAATGCATGCAAATGACCGTGAAGTGAAGGGAATTGACCGCGAAATTCCTCAAAATGACTGTGAATCAACACGAAAATGTTTCGGATGACCGTGAAATGCATAGAAGTGATCATGAATTGAAGAAAAATGACCGTGAAATGCATGCAAATGAAATGAACGAAATTGACCGCTAGGTGAATGAAATGGATTTTCAATCATCGAGCTGATGAAATCTTGAAAAATAACCAGACTGGTTGGTTAAAGTAGCTTCTCCTACCCCAAAATCATATAGGGTGCATCAAGTAACTAATTTTAGTTTAGAAGATATTCTTGTTAAATGAATAAAGAAAGAAATGAAAAAAAAGAGAAAAAAAATTTATATGCTTATATATACATATTTATATAAATATGTGTTAGAGAAAATTATAGGTAGAATGAAGTTCTTCATGTACAAAAAAAAAAAACACAAAAATAACCTATTGCTACGGATTATAGCTACGGTTATTATCCGTAGCCATAGGAACCACATTATGGGCGAGGGCGCGCCAGATTGGCGTAGCCGCGCCGGAGAGTCCAGAGAGTGGCGCAGGGGGCCGCTAGTTCGGCGCGCCCACCCCGGATGCACCTTATTGCTACGGATTGTTCTATCTATGGCTACGGTTATTATCCGTAGCTAGTTGTCTGACCGTAGCAAATGAATAGATTGGATGGAAAATGACCACAAATTTCTAGATAATTTGTTAAGAATTTAAACGTTCTTACCTTGTGCCACTGTCGTATCAGTAAAATCCTGTTCGAGAATAATAATAAGAGTACCTTGGTGTGAAACACATTCTTTGGAGACAAGTCTTCAAGATCTCAAATTTATCAATGCATCCACATCCTCTTAGAAAAAGAAAACCGTTCACCTTGAGTAATGGATGATAGAAGATGTAATGTGATGGTCAGATGGGGATTCTATGGAGATTTTATGGAGATTTCACGAAGAAAATGGGTGAAAATAGGGATTAGGGATGGCGGGGAGAGTTCAGACGTGTATTTGCGTGTAAGGGAGTACATGCAGTCATATTTTTAGAGTAAGGGCATTTTCGTCATGTACAGAGGCATCCGTACAGCAGAGACTTATTTTTGGAAGCTTAAAAAGCAGTGGGCTTCAAAAGGCTAGTGGGCCATATATGGGTCGTACAATTGGAAATTTCTCATGAGAAATTTCCAACTGTACGACCAGTATATGGCCCATTCCCGAGATGAAGCCCACCCCATTTTACTTCCCAAGAATACTCCCCAAGTGTACGGACGCCTTCCCAAAGGTCAAAAATGCCCCTACTTTTTCCTTCAAGCGGATCAGCCGCTGCGCGAAGACGAGCGCTGACGCTCCTTGAACTCCGAGTTCTACGAACGGTTCAAAAGAGATCAACGTTACATGTGCCCCACAGTTATGTATTTATTATATCCACAACGTTCATCCAAATTTCCAGATCATTTCGTAGCATTATCCCAAAAAAAAAAATCATATCTAAAGATCAACTGGACCACACCACAAAGAGTAACAGAAAATTGATTTTCGCTGTTGAAACTTTTGTAGGGCCCACCATAACATTTATCTTCCATCTAATCCATTCATAAGGTCACAAAGACCTGGATGAATAGGGTAAAAAAATTGTAATGATCCAAAACTTCCGTGACCCCTGAAAGGGTTTCAACGGTAGACGTTCAAAGCGGAATGGCATTACCATTTGCGACGATTAGATCTATGGCTACGGATTATAACCGTAGCCATAGATACCATAATCTGTAGCAATAAGGTCCGTCCGGGATGGGCGCGCCGAACTAGCGGCCCCCCGCGCCACTTGCTGGCCTATCCGGCGTGGCCACGCTGATCTGGCGAGGCTGCGCCCATAGGGTGGGCCCTATGGCTACAGATAATAACCGTAACTAAAGTCCGTAGCAACAGGTTTTTTTGGGTTTTTTTGTATTTTTTTTTTTAATGGAGAACTTTATTCTACCTATAATTTTCTCTAACACATATCTATATAAATATGTATATATAAGCATATAAAATTTTTTTTCTCTTTTTTTTCATTTCTTTCTTTATTCATTTAACAAGAATATCTTCTAAACTAAAATTAGTTACTTGATGTAACCTATATGATTTTCGGGTAGGAGAAGCTACTTTAACCAACCAACTTGGTTATTTTCCAAGATTTCATCAGCTCGATGATCGAAAATCCATTTCATTCACGTAGCGGTCAATTTCGTTCATTTCATTTACATGCATTTCAGGTCATTTCGCTTTAATTCATCATCACTTCCATGCATTTCACGGTCATCCGAAACAATTCTGTGTTGATTCACGGTCATTTTGAGGCATTTCACGGTCAAACTCCTTCACTTCACAGTCATTTGCATGCATTTCACGGTCATTTTGCTTCAATTCATCATCAATTCCATTCATTTCACAGTCATTCGAAACAATTCCGTGTTGATTCACGGTCATTTTGAGGCATTTCACGGTCAAACTCCTTCACTTCACGGTCAAACTCCTTCACTTCACGGTCATTTGCATGCATTTCAGGGTCATTTCGCTTCAATTCATTATCACTTCTATGCATTTCATAGTCATCTGAAACAATTCCGTGTTGATTCACGGTCATTTTGAGGCATTTCATGGTCAAACTCCTTCACTTCGCGGTCATTTGCATGCATTTCACAGTCATTTCGCTTCAATTCATCATCACTTCCATGCATTTCACGGTCATCCAAAACAATTCCGTGTTGATTCATGGTCATTTCGAGGCATTTCACGGTCAAACTCCTTCACTTCACGGTCATTTGCATGCATTTCATGGTCATTTCGCTTCAATTCATCATCACTTCCATGCATTTCACGGTCATTCCAAACAGTTCCGTGTTGATTCACGGTCATTTCGAGGCATTTCACGGTCAAACTCCACTTCACGGTCATTTGCATGCATTTCACGGTCATTTCGCTTCAATTCATCATCACTTCCATGCATTTCACGGTCATCCGAAACAATTCCGTGTTGATTCACTGTCATTTCGAGGCATTTCACGGTCAAACTCCTTCAATTCACAGTCATTTGCATGCATTTCACGGTCGTCTGAAACAATTCCGTGTTGATTCATGGTCATTTCGAGGCATTTCACGGTCAAACTCCTTCACTTCACGGTCATTTGCATGCATTTCACGGTCATTTCACTTCAATTCATCATCACTTCCATGCATTTCACGGTCATCCGAAAAAGTTCTGTGTTGATTCACGGTCATTTCGAGGCATTTCACGGTCAAACTCCTTCACTTCACGGTCATTTGCATGCATTTCACGGTCATTTCGCTTCAATTCATCATCACTTCCATGCATTTCACGGTCATCCGAAACAATTTTGCTTTGATTCACAGTCATTTCGAGGCATTTCATGGTTAAACTCCTTCACTTCAAGGTCATTTGCATGCATTTCACGATCATTTCGCTTCAATTCATGATCACTTCCATGCATTTCACGGTCATCCAAAACAATTCCGTGTTGATTCACGGTCATTTCGAGGCATTTCACGGTCAAACTCCTTCACTTCACAGTCATTTGCATGCATTTCACGATCATTTCGCTTCAATTCATGATCACTTCTATGCATTTTACGGTCGTCCGAAACAATTTTGTGTTGATTTACGGTCATTTCGAGGCATTTCACGGTCAAACTCCTTCAATTCACAGTCATTTAGAAGCATTTCACGGTTATTTCGCTTTAATTCATGATCACTTCCATGCATTTCACGGTCGTCCGAAACAATTCCGTGTTGATTCACAGTCATTTCGAGGCATTTCACGGTCAAACTCCTTAACTTCACGGTCATTTGCATGCATTTCACGGTCATTTCGCTTTAATTCATCATCACTTCCATGCATTTCACGGTCATCCGAAACAATTCTATGTTGATTCACGGTCATTTTGAGGCATTTCACGGTCAAACTCCTTCACTTCACGGTCATTTGCATGCATTTCAGGTCATTTCGCTTCAATTCATCATCAATTCCATTCATTTCACAGTCATCCGAAACAATTCCGTGTTGATTCACGGTCATTTTGAGGCATTTCACGGTCAAACTTCTTCACTTCACGGTCATTTGCATGCATTTCAGGGTCATTTCGCTTCAATTCATTATCACTTCTATGCATTTCATAGTCATCTGAAACAATTCCGTGTTGATTCACGGTCATTTCGAGGCATTTTATGGTCAAACTCCTTCACTTCGCGGTCATTTGCATGCATTTCACGGTCATTTCACTTCAATTCATCATCACTTCCATGCATTTCACGGTCATCCAAAACAATTTCGTGTTGATTCATGGTCATTTCGAGGCATTTCACGGTCAAACTCCTTCACTTCACGGTCATTTGCATGCACTTTATGGTCATTTCGCTTCAATTCATCATCACTTCCATGCATTTCACGGTCATCCGAAACAGTTCCGTGTTGATTCATGGTCATTTCGAGGCATTTCACGGTCAAACTCCTTCACTTCACGGTCATTTGCATGCATTTCACGGTCATTTCACTTCAATTCATCATCACTTCCATGCATTTCACGGTCATCCGAAACAATTCCGTGTTGATTCACTGTCATTTTGAGGCATTTCACGGTCAAACTCCTTCAATTCACAGTCATTTGCATGCATTTCACGGTCATTTCGCTTCAATTCATGATCACTTCCATGCATTTCACGGTCGTCTGAAACAATTCCGTGTTGATTCATGGTCATTTCGAGGCATTTCACGGTCAAACTCCTTCACTTCACGGTCATTTGCATGCATTTCATGGTCATTTCCATGCATTTCGCGGTCCAATCGCTTCACTTCACGGTCATTTCCATGCATTTCACGATCATTCCCGGCAATTTCGTGTTGATTCATGGTCATTTCCCTAAACATTAACCTATACCCTAACCTAAACCTATACTTATAACCTAAACCTATTCTCAAATCCCAAAACCTATAACTTAAACCTAAACCTATAACCTATAGCAAATGACCTTAACCTACACTCTAACCTTAACCTATAACCTATAACCTAAACCTATTCTCAAATCCCAAATGTTATAGGTTTTGGTTTAGGTTATAGGTTATAGGTTTAGGTTAAGGTTTAGGTTTAGGTTTTGGGATTTGAGAATGGGTTCGGGTTTAGGTTATAAGTTTTGGTTTCGGTTTAGGTTATAGATTAACGATTTAGGTTAAGGTTTAGGTTTAGGTTATAGG
Organism: Magnolia kwangsiensis; assembly: GCA_037074715.1. NCBI lineage: Eukaryota > Viridiplantae > Streptophyta > Magnoliopsida > Magnoliales > Magnoliaceae > Magnolia > Magnolia kwangsiensis. The sequence continues at coordinate 95,945,157 of CM073588.1, read as the reverse complement.
TTTTTGGATTTGAGAATGGGTTCGGGTTTAGGCTATAGGTTTTGGTTTTAGTTTAGGTTATAGGTTTTAGTTTAGGTTATAGGTTTTTGGATTTGAGACTGGGTTCAGGTTTAGGCTATAGGTTTTGGTTTTGGTTTAGGTTATAGGTTTTGGTTTTGGTTATAGCTTTTGGGATTTGGGAATGGGTTCGGGTTTAGGTTATAGGTTTTGGTTTTGGTTTAGGTTATAGGTTATAGGTTTATGTTAAGGTTTAGGTTTAGGTTTTGGGATTTGAGAATGGGTTCGGGTTTAGGTTATAGGTTATAGGTTTAGGTTAAGGTTTTGGTTTAGGTTTAGGTTATAGGTTTTGAGATTTAAGAATGGGTTTGGGTTAGGTTATAGGTTTTGGTTTTGGTTTAGGTTAAGGTTAGAGGTTTTGGGATTTGAGAATGAGTTCGAGTTTAGGTTATAGGTTTTGGTTTTAATTTTGGTTATAGGTTATAGGTTTAGGTTAGGTTTTGGTTTAGGTTTAGGTTATAGGTTTTGAGATTTGAACATGGGTTCGGGTTAGGTTATAGGTTTTGATTTTTGTTTAGGTTAAGGTTAGAGGTTTTGGGATTTGAGAATGGGTTCGGGTTTAGGTTATAAGTTTTGGTTTTGCTTTAGGTTATAGGTTTTAGGATTTGATAATGGGTTCGGGTTTAGGTTATAGGTTTTGGTTTAGGTTTAGGTTTAGGTTATAGGTTTTCGGATTTAAGAATGGGTTATGGTTTAGGTTAAAGGTTTTGGTTTAGGTTTAGGTTATAGGTTTTGGTTTAGGTTATAGGTTATAGGTTTAGGTTTAAGTTTTGGTTTAGGTTTAAATTATAGGTTTTGGGATTTGAGAATGGGTTTAGGTTAGGTTATAGGTTTTGGTTTTGGTTATGGTTATAGGTTTTGGTTTAGGTTAAGGTTTAGGTTTTGGTTAGAGGTTTTGGGATTTGAGAATAGGTTCGGGTTTAGGTTATAGGTTTTGGTTTAGGTTTAAGTTATAGGTTTTGGGATTTGAGAATGGGTTCGGGTTTTGGTTTAGGTTTAGGTTTAAGTTATAGGTTTTGAGATTTAAGACCAAAACCTATAAATCCAAAACCTAAACCTATAACCTATAACCAAAACCAAAACAAAAACCTATAACCTAAACCCGAACCCATTCTCAAATCCGAAAACCTATAACCTAAACTAAAACCAAAACCTATAGCCTAAACCCGAACCCATTCTCAAAACCAAAACCTATAACCTAAACCCGAACCCATTCTCAAATCCCAAAACCTATAACCTAAACCAAAACCAAAACCTATAACCTAAACTCGAACCCATTCTCAAATCCAAAAACTTATAACCTTAACCTAAACCGTTAACCTATAACCTAAACCGAAACTAAAACCTATAACCTAAACCCGAACCCATTCTCAAATCCCAAAACCTAAACTGTGAAATGAACACGGAATCACTAGGAATGACCGTGAAATGCATGGAAATGACGGTGAAGTGAAGTGAAATGACTACGAAGTGTATGGAAATGGCCGTGAAGTGAAGTGAATTGACCGTAAAGTGCGTCAAATTGACCATGAATGAACACGGAATCGCAGGGATTGACCGTGAAATGCATAAAAATGATGGTGAAGTTAAGTGAATTGACCGCGAAGTGCTTGAAATGGCCGTGAAGTGAAGTGAATTGACCGTGAAGTGCGTCAAAATGATCGTGAATGAACACGGAATCGCCGGGAATGACCGTGAAATGCATGGAAATGACGGTGAAGTGAAGTGAAATGACCACGAAGTGCGTGGAAATGGCCGTGAAGTGAAGTGAAGTGAATTGACCGTGAAGTGCATCGAATTGGCCGTGAATGAACATTGACCGCAAAGTGCGTGGAAATGGTCATGAGGTGAAGTAAATTGACCGTGAAGTGCGTCGAATTGACCATGAATGAACACGGAATCGCTAGGAATGACCGTGAAATGCATGGAAATGACGGTGAAGTGAAGTGAAATGACCGCGAAGTGCATGGAAATGGCCGTGAAGTGAAGTGAATTGACCGTGAAGTGCGTTAAAATGGCCATGAAGTAAAGTGAATTGACCATGAAGTGCGTGAAAATGGCCATGAAGTGAAGTGAATTGACCGAGAAGTATATTTTTAACCATTGACCCAATGGAATCTCAAAAAATTACTATGTTATTTGGGTAAATTAGCTTCTCCTATCCTAAAATCATATATGGTACGTTATGTAACTCATTCTAATTTAGGAGATATGCTTGTTAAATAAATAGACAAAGAAATGAATTAAGAGATAGAAAAATATTTTTATATATTTATATATACATATTTATATAATTATATATTTGAGAAAAACGTAAGGGAGAAAAAGTTCTCTCTATTAAAATTAAAAAAATAAAAAAAAACATAAAAAGCATAAAGAGCTTATTGCTACGGATTTTAGCTACGGTTATTATCCGTATCCATAGGGCCGACCCTATGAGCGCGGCCACGCCGATCCGCATAAAGAGCTTATTGCTACGGATTTTAGCTACGGTTATTATCCGTATCCATAGGGCCGACCCTATGAGCGTGGCCCCGCCAGATCGGCGTGGCCGCGCCGGACAGGCCAGCAAGTGGCGTGGGAGGCCGATAGTTCGGCGCGCCCATCCCGGACGGATCCTATTGCTACGGATTATGGTATCTATGGCTACGGTTATAATCCGTAGCCATATCTCTGATCATAATAAATGGTAATGCAATTCTACTTTGAATGTCTACTGTTGAAACCCTATCATGGAAGTTTTGGATCATTACAAAATTTATTTTTCCTAGTCATCCAAGTCTTTGTGACCTTATGAATAGATTGGATGGAAAATAAATGTTATGGTGGGCCCTACAAAAGTTTCAACAGTGAAAATCAATTTTCTGCTGCTCTTTATGGTGCGGTCAGTTGGTCTTTGGATATATATATATTTTTTTGATAATGCTCCGAAATGATCTCAAAATATGGATGAACGCTGTGGATATAATAAATACATAACTGATGGGCCCATGTAACGTTGATCTCCTTTGAACCGTTCGTACAGCTGGGAGTTCGCCGAGCGTCAACGCTTGAAGGAAAAAGTAGGGGCATTTTCGACCTTTTGCAAGGTGTCCGTACATCCGGGGGTGTTATTGGAAAATAAAATGGGGTGGGCTTCGTCTCAGGAATGGGCCATATAGTGGTCGTACATTTGAAAATTTCTCATTTCTCATTCTCAAGGAATCTCACCTGTGCGGAGTTGTTTGCTACTCCGGAACTTGCGAAGTTTTTATACACTGGCACTCAATTTGTAAACACAGCACACGTATAACTCAAATCAACTGTCCAAATCATTAATCCCACTGTAGATAGAACATTAAATGAAAAAAATATTATAAAACTTCAATTAATATAAATAGTTTCCTTTCGAATCCAGATTACTTTATGATTACTGGCCATCAGATACTCCATAATAATCTATTTAATGAAATAATAAAATTAATTTTTTAATTAAATGATCTGATATGGACCCTACAAGTTAGACGGTCTGGATTTGATCAAAGACGTAAAATCTCTACAAGTTTGGGTGCTTATATACAAAAATCAAACTCCTTCAGACTATCAGTGTTTTCCTTCTCTGGGCTTCCCAGCTGTGAGGAATGACGTCATCTTTTTTTAGCCGTGTGTGCGCTGGACCTTTATTCAAACAACCAATGAGAAAGCGTCTAACCATTTTTACAGTGAGACCCGTTTCACCAGCAGTCCTGCGGTAGAAGAAAGGCCATGAAATTATATTGTAGTCTGGCGGATTATGGTATATCGTAGTATCGAACATATCCACCACACGTTTCATTTCTATTTAAGTCGATCTGGATGGTTGAAATACCGAGTTCTATTCTTTATATTCATGAAAGAAAGAAGTATAAGGTATTTTATTTTTTAATACCGTTCGTCTGTGTGTAATCGAATGGTTTAGACTCAGTTGTAAATATTGAGTTTTTGGACCGTCAGATCAGTGGAATTATTGTAAAAAGTCAAATCCAATGTAGGTCCCATTATTTGGATGATTTAGATCGATGTTAATGGAGAAAATGCGTGGGATCGTTGTTTGAAGGTGTATAGGATGTATGGTAGGGAGGCGAGAAGATGATTTGATTCCTCTAGAAATGCGAGCACTAATGCACGACTACAAATGAGTGTATTTCATTGGTGGATTTGGCGCAAAATCTGCAGGAGAGAGAAAAGAAGAAGAACGATGGGAGAGTTTTCTATATAAGGAGAGAGAGAGAGAGAGAGAGAGAGAGAGAAGAACAGAGAAGATAGATAAGAACAGAGGAGAGACAGAGAGAGAAGAACAGAGGAGGGAGAGAGAGAGGAGAGTGAGAGAGAAGAACGGAGAAGAGAGAGAGAGAAGAACAGAGAAGAGTGAGAGAGAAGAACTGAGAAGAGAGAAGAACAGAGGAGAGGGAGAGAGAGTCAGAGAAGAGAGAGAGAACAGAGGAGCGGGAGAGAGTCAGAGAAGAGAGAGAGAACAGAGGAGAGAGAGAGTGAAGAACAGAGAAGAGAGAGAGTCAGAGAGAGAGAGAGAGAGGATGGAATTTCTGCAATGGAGGGTATTTCCTCTATTATTTTTGCTTGCCTCCTTTATTCTGTTCTACATGAAGACCTCTTCCAAGGTAAGATCTCTCTCTCTCTCTCTCTCTCTCTCTCTCTCTCTCACAGTACGAACCAGGCCTATATACTTATTAGGCCCGAAATGGGGCCCTGCCCCAGATGTTTAATTACTGAACCTGAGATTCGAACCCCACCTGAGACCCAATTCAGAGTGCAAATGGGTCTTCTCAAAGATGGCCCATAAGCTAACTGATCAATGGTCTCTGGTGTATCCATCCCAGCTCCATCCCAATTAGTAATAGGGCCTTGATCACGTTCCTTAGCCCAGTCATGGGCCTTCAGCTGCAGGTATCTAGCCACAGGCCACGCCCTGGATGGCCGGCTCACTTTTGCCCCTATATCTGAATGTTTTGATCCGGCCACAACAGGAAATGTTGGCAAAGCGGACCCAAGAATGGTCCGACTCATTTTATTAATTGAGCCTGAAATTCAAGCCTGAGCACAACCTACGGCCCAAAAGTTCGAATGGGTCAGGCGTCTGAAGCCCAGTGGGATGCCTTGCTATTCGTTCGCTCATTTCGAGTTGGGTTTTCTGTAATTTCTTGAATCTCTTTCTTTCCATTCGTACCTTTCATGTTTCTACATTATTTCATTTAGATTTCTCTCTCAGTTATTTCATGCACTCAAGATTCATTTTGCATCTATCTGTGTGTCTAAGTGTATATAAGTGTGTTGCACTTAGATGAACTTAGATGCACTTAGACATACTTAAATGCACTCATACTCATTATCCACATTAAGCTTAAGATACAAAGCTTTGGATCCAGTAACTTTTTATTAAGACAACCAAATCGATAATCTAATCCATCACACTCAAGCATGCTGTACATGTGGCCAATTACACGTTTGTGTGTATGTATACATACGTAAGCATTAATACAGACAGAAAATTGTTTTTTTTTTTTTTTTTTGCCTGTATACATAGACATACGTAGATACGTATGATTTCTATGCACCCAGGTATGCGTGCGTATGTAGTTATATATAATGAATTATGTACATGGCGGCGTGGTGGATATCTTGGCCACAGATCTGGTGGGACCTACCACATGGGTAATCTAAAGCAAATCAAATTGTTCAACTCATCAGATGGCAAAAGGTGCATGTTGAATGTGGGTCATTGGTAATTCTTTCACACCACCCATTGTTTTCATGAATGTAGACCCACCTGATGAGCTGACCAGATTGCACTGTTTGAGTTTCCGCTACGCATGCTGGGGCACCCATGTAGAGGTGCATGTGGTCTTAGCAGACCTTTGAATATAACATGCGTGTATGCATAATTCAGATTTGCTATTTGCCCTTTTAGACTTTGGTATTTTATTGTTGTGATAAAACTCTTTTAACTTCTCATTTACAGCTATCCAACAGTAAGTGCAGCCTTCTCCCTCACGACACCTATTGGGTATACAGCAAGCGGATTGTAACTCCAGATGGAGTCATTGCTGGTGCAGGTCTGTTCCGAAAGTGATCTGAGATTGCAAGTTTTTTTTTTGTTTTTTTTAATTTTTTATTTATAAAGATTCATTAGCAAAATTTCATAGAAGGATTAACCATTTTTCATGTATTTGAAAAGAATCTCTCAACGTATCAGTACAAGATGTATGTAACCAGTGAGAACATGAAAATCATGTCAATCAGTAAATTCCTCTATATGTTATCATTGTTAAGGAACCAAAATATTCTGAAATTGTACATTTGTTATGTTTTTCTCTAGACCTTTAGAGAGAAAGGATGTGATTAAGTTCTAGTTAGTTAATTTCTTTCAAAGCAAACCTATAAAACTCAACTAACAAAATTTGTGATGTTGTTAGGGTATATATATCCCTATATAACTGTTAAATAGTATTCAGTATCCTTGATTTTTCTTTTACTTTTTTTTTTTTTTTTCTTCCGGGCATCTGGCATGTTTTCCTTCGGTCCTTAAAAGTAAATAAAGACATCAATAACACAATCTTGTATTAGTATGCAATTTTAATTTCCATGGTTACTGTAAATGGGGTACTAGTTTGGATAGCAAGTGAAATCCTCAAATTCATTAGACAACTGTCACCTTGTTTATTGTGCCAACGAATTCTGATCATGGATGAGAGTAATGATTACTGTGTGGAATCCACATATCCAAACAGCTGTCTTGTTAGTGGAAAACAATGTCCATTCTGTAATGGATTCTATTATCGAAACACGCCTTTAGTTCAAGTCAATGGAATTGGGACATGGGCCAGTTGGCATTGACATAATCACATGGGTTCTCAAGAAGGAAAATAAAAATAAAAAAGAAGAAAAATGATTTGTTATTCTACTTATTCATTTGTGTCCTCTTGAATTGTAATTGTTATATATGGTTCTTATACAAATCTTTCTATATTTAAGCTTTAATATACAAAATTCATATATATGCATCTAAGAGCATCTAAGCGTGTCTTAGATGCACCTAGATGAACTTAGACTCACCTACTTGACGCAATTTGTATATTAGGCTTTATATACAAAGCTTTTTATTGGATCCGGGCTCATTTTCCTTATATGTTGTTATCTTTTTGTTTTGTTTCCTTTGTAACTAAGACTAATAAATTTACTACATTCTCTTTCTCATTAAGCTGTATTTTTTTTTCTCTTGGATGGTAATAAAATCTTTGCTTACCTTTCAAAAAATTAAAATTCTGAAGTCTGTTCATTTTTTCATCCCTTCCTTCATTTGAGAAACCTTCCTACTACGTAGTGTTTTTATTTATTTATTTATTACCACCGCATCAAATTCTAAACTTCTTCTATGAACATGGAAATGGGCAGTCGAGGTGAAAGGAGGGAACATTGTTTCTGTGGTTAAAGGAGATTACCAACATGGGAAAGTCTCAAGCAAACATGTGATTGATTATGGGGAGGCTGTTGTCATGCCTGGATTGATCGATGTGTAAGCTGACAATCCTTCTTGATTTCTATTTTTGTGGCTTCTTGTGCATGAATCAGTATTCAGATCATCAATCTATTACGTGAATGTTGTGTTTCTACTTAAAATTTAGGAGGGGTATTAATTCGATATTGTGTAAGGAGGTTTGCTACTTGTCCCTTTACATGCCAGTACATTGGCCATCCTGGCATGTGTGTGATGTCCTGTTCCAAGAATCAGCCCTGTCAACTCAACAGATGGGGGATGTATCTATGCTAATGTGTGTCATTGGGCAAACTTCTGTTTTTCAATTGTCCAGCTGTAATTCACTGTGGCCCAACTAATGAGTGAACCAGCTTGATTCTTGTGTACATACATGGTAGGTGCTATTGAATGAGAACATGTAGGATTAGTAAACCTCCTATTTAAGTATACTAATGCAGCCTAAACTATTATGTCCTGTTAATTGTCTTCAATGAGAAGCATGACCGTTCAAATGCTCTAGTTTATCTAATCTGTGCTAGTAGAATTTTTGTTGGCCAGATTCTGGAATTTTGTTGATGGTAAACCTCCATCCTCAGTTATTTAAAAATAATTTACTTGCTTATCTCTAGAAATGGTGACTTTACTGAAATAAGGACAATGCTTTAAGAGGATAGAAGAGAAGAATAAGTTCAGATGGCACTTTCAGGCTGGGCTGATCCATCAGGCTTCTGGTCCTTGCCTGCAATAGTCTGGCCTCATGCCTCAGTTTGGGACCTTCGGTAGGGCTATACCTGATTTCAGACCCAAAAAAGGGCAGGGGCGTGGGCCAGGTTTGACAGCTCCTTTCGTTGAGCCCAGGTCCAACCCCAGTTCTACAAGTACTCATTTTCCCCGATTCTGACCGGGAATGGAGATAACTTAGAATCCAAGTTTTCTGAAACAGTCAAGGAAATTGCATGTGTGAGTATGGGCCATACGATATGGTGTATGGTTCTAACATGCCATGTTACTCACATACCAGGGCCCACTGGTCCACGATCCCCATAAATGGTCCAGGTTCAGAGTCTTCAAACTGATTGGATGGTGATTAGAAAGAACTTGTGTCCAAGAATGTTTAGTTTCACTGCCAACCGGGTTTGGTTGCACCAAATATCATGAAATTTCATGATTAATCAGTGTAATTTGGTGCAACTAAATGCACCATAGTAGTAATTCTAGGAGGTTGATTATCCTGCTTCTGTTATTTATGTCGATAGTACGTAGGCTTCATCCTTTCAGTGTTCATGTCTGAGAGTTAAGAAATCAGTGAATATGTAATGGTAGTGCATCTAGTTTTGTTTGTAAAATAGAGTTTATATACGCTTACTCTCACTTATGCATTTTTCTACTCTTCAGGCACGTACATCTTGATGAACCTGGAAGGACAGAATGGGAAGGATTTTCCTCAGGGACTAAAGCAGCTGCTGCTGGTATACTTACAAAGAATCTCCATTTGTCTAGAATTCACTTATAAAATGACACTAGACTAGACCACATTACGTGTTGTCCCCCATTTCTTAAATGGTGGTCACCGTTGCTCATCCATCATACACGTGGAACACATGTAAATCCAACCATCGAAATCTTGGGCCCAATTGCTGATGGACATTAGCAAAGCATCCCACTGATAGAGTGATCTTAATAATCTGATATTGACCATTGAATTTGGACCACTTACCATTTTATTTAAACCGTCTATTTGATGACCAGATATGGATGATTGAGTTGTCCAGTTGGTTTGATTTTTAGTATATTTTTCATCCACAATTGCACCTACAATTTGGATGGTCTGGATTGACATACATACATGTATGCGATGTGTGTGGTAGTCGGTAGATGAGCTGCTACCATCTAAGAAAATGGTGGTATACACATGTTGTAGTCTATCTCTACTGACTATTCATTATCTCTGTCAGGAGAAGAGAATAGGCTTACTTAAAATGGTGAAGTCTACAACATGGTTCTTCTTAGATATTATGTAGAATTTGCAGAAAATAGTTGTAACATCTTGATACCTTAAGGGCGTGATTGGGTAGCGGGATTAGAAGGGATTAGGTGGGATGGGATTCATCTAGTCCTATGCCAATTCCAGTCCGTATTTGGGAAGAATGAAAAAGCTTAGAATTAGATTAAATGGAATTGCATTGGGTCCCGTGCCAATTTCACTCAATGTTAGCAAGTTGTGTAGGTCCCACCATGATGTGTGGGCTATATCCACACCGTCCACCCATTTTTTGAGATTATTTTAGAGCATGGGCCAAAAAATCAGGTAAATCTAAAGCTCAAGTGGACCCCACCATAGAAAGCAACAGGGATTGAATACTTACCGTTGAAAACTTCATTGGGGCCACATAAGTTTTGGATCTACCTCATTTTTAGGCCCATGCCATAAAATGAGGTTACAAAGCAAATGAACGGTTTAGATATAACACATGTGTGTTATTCTCAGTAATTTCAAATGATGGTGGGTATATCCATTCAATATACCACCATATTACCAACAAAGCATGGCATTAATCTTATCCCATGGCAAAAGGGGACAGTCCCTGCCATGGGTAATAATTATATTTTTTGAATACCACCTCACCTAATCCCTTCTAATCCCACCGCCCAAACACGCCCTAAGTTGTTACTGTGAACAGTAGGACTCATGTTTCAACTAACCTGTTCTTAGTTGCTTCGGGGAATATGACAGCCTAATAAGTTTTTGTTTTGATGCAGTAATGAACCTTTTCGACATGTGAAAAGCATTCATACACTGATAAAACCGACACGGATTCACACAGCCACTTCAAATTTGCATACATGTGCTTCAATCCAAACCATCAAAATTGTGGGCCCCACTTTGGATGGGACATAACCCCAAAACTAGATGTGAACAATCCCAACTTCCAATCAATGCGCATTTGTTTATTGAATTCGGATCCTTGACTGTTTTACATTTTAGAAGTCCATTTTATGGACTAATCGCATGTTTAGGATCATTTATCTATTTAGTTTACTTGGATTACGCCCCACCCACAATGGGCCCCACAATTTTGGTCAGTTTGAATTTTGGTGAATGTATGCCATTTCTACAGTTGGATATGGATTGTTATACTCTTACCTGCATTGCAACTCATCTTTCGACATTGCTTAACTGTAACAATTATTCAACAGTAAACATGCAAAACATGAAGTGGCTAAGGGTTTAGATGATGTTTTGCAGGCGGTATCACAACATTGATCGAGATGCCCCTTAACAGTGATCCATCAACAGTGTCAAAAGAAACATTAAGACTCAAGGTTCTGATACTTGCTATTGATAATTGTGTTTGTATTTACGTTTCAGTTAACAGCTGTTTGGGCATTAAGAACTTCCCATGGCATGATTAAAGCCACCTCTAGCTTCCTGATTTTGCTTGATGGGGGGTTATCTCATATATCTCATGTTTTTGTTATTCCACAATATTGATGTATTACCATGAATGTTTTATTTATTTATTTATTTTTGGGATTTTTTTTTTAACGATACTAACTATTAAACGCCCTCTGATTTCTTTTTTGACTTTATTGTAATAGGTTGAGGCAGCCCATGAGAAAATCTACGTTGATGTTGGTATGGTCTTTGAACCTTGTTATGGACTGCTAGCTGTAATTACAATAAAAAATTATAAAAAAAGAGAATGAAGATTGTTCTTATAATATTATAAACGAAGTTTTCCTGTCCCCTTCCTGTCATGTTTGGACAATGCTAAGTAATCTGGTATTTGAGAGCCTCTAATCTTTTAGTAGAATTCTCCTAAGCTGTATGCGCCTCTAAACACGAGGCATGCCAGTGTTTGTCACACTTGCAATATCCAAACCACTCATTAGGCCCCACCATTTAGATGTCCCAATCTGAAAATAAGGCTAGTTTGAACAAAAAGAATGGTTTACAAGAAGTTACTGAGGACGCACATTCAATGTACACAAATAGTGCACCTGATAGGTGGACCGACCTGTTTATTGGGCCAGTGCATCTACACAATGGTGGCCGCCTGATGAGCAGCTTCAATCATGTGAACTGTGTGAGATCTCTGTTAGCTTAGTGAAACTCTCTCCACAAATCACAGTGCACTTGCTGTTTCATCTTTCATGGAGCTAGTTTGAGTTTTTGTTTGGTGTGAGCAGGTTTCTGGGGAGGACTTGTTCCTGATAATGCCTTCAATAAGAGTTCTCTAGAGAGTCTTCTTGAAGCAGGTGTTCTTGGTCTGAAGGTACTAGCTAGATTCATATGAATTTCAATAGCAATAATACGTACATGAGGGAAGTGAGCTTCTTCAGTGCTGTGACCTCCTCAATGATTGCTCATGCCATTGAACTCTAGATAAAAGAAGAACAATTGGCAATGCAAAACAAACCAAAGAAGGGTAGATATGGTTTGTGTCTTCCTCATTTCACTCTTATATTCAGAAAAGAATAACTTAGAGATTGCACATCTGAATTGAGAGTACAGAGAGATTACTGAAAACTCTCAGACAGCAAAGGCAACATAACATCCAATGATTATGCAGTTTCCATTCAGAGACTGATAGCTACAGTCAATCTGGCCAGACGAATGTAATGTTCTTCCCAACATTGTATGGCAGAACCATCAATGCTGAAAGAGAAGTGGTCATTCAATTAAATCTAATACCCAAAGTAATCTTGCTTAGCATCATCTATAAAAGATGCGATACAGTCAAAATCTGCAAATATTTATGAGGAATGCTCCAGTGGTAGCAGTGGTACCAGTGGTACCGGGCAGATGTGGGACCCACATGATATATTCAGGACATCCAACTTGTCCATCAGATGTCTCATGTTATCCCTATGTACCAAAAAAAAGAGTCAGCCTGATCTGACAATCAGGTGGGCCACAGAACACGGCACAAGATGGGAGGGAATGTCCGTCCTTGATTTGCACTGAGGCCCACCTGATTCTTTTCCTGGCTCTTTAAACAGGCCACGTGAAGGGTCTGAATGGCTTGGATTGCTGATACCATACCCAGTGGGCCCCCTCTTCAAGTGAATGGTAGGTGTCCACTCTCAACTTGTTCCCTGTAGTTTGTCCCACCTGAGCTTTGGATTGGGTTGCATTTTGTGCACCTGGGGTATCTTGAGGTCACACATCTAATTGACTGGTTGTATTTCATGGATACATCAAGTGGGTCCCACTTCTATCTGATACCACCCTAGGTTCATGATGTTACCAATACCACCAGAGCACGCCCTTATATTTATTCCGACCTTTAATTTGCATAATGACAAGTCATGGAACTGCATGCATATTCATCTTGCAAGCCAGCTTTGAGACTTGAAGTCGTGTCCAATCACTAGAGAATTACGTTGTCTGATTGTTTCTTCCCCATCTTTGTGCAGTCCTTTATGTGCCCTTCAGGAATAAATGACTTCCCAATGACAAATGCAAGCCATATCAAGGTTTGTTCAATGAACTTTTGTTTTTGGTGAAACTTTTGATTGCAGTGATTCGTATCTTTTTTTCTTTTCTTTCTTTTTCTCCTTAAAAAAAAAAAAAAGAAAAAAAAATCTTACACAACTTTAGGAGAAATATTCATGTACCCAGTTATTGAGATGAATATTGTCTTTTGAGTAATGCAAATAGTTCTGGTGCCATTATGAGAAATACTCTAGTGCTCCTAGTTGCAAATGGTTTACTTGCATAGTCTAATCAATCGATCTGAACATTCCATCAAGTCCACAACACCTTTCATGGCCTACCGTTGAAAAATAACAGTGACTGATTGATCCAATTCAACCTTGATTTGGCCTTTATTCTATAGCCATCCCTTTTCCAGTTCATGGGTGGGATGGTTACAATTGCCTAGCAAAAGTGATTCTTTAGAATATGTTAAGAGTGTTAAGGTCCCTTCATACGCCATCCTCTGACAGCTCGAACTTTTAGAGAAAGTCGTAATTTGACATAGTATCGTAGCGGAAGGTTAGGCGTTTGAATCCTGGAAGTAGCAAATATGCCACCCGAATATATTCTCCCACAGGATGCCATTTATGGTGTGAGTTGAGTGTCCCTCCACCATGGTGTGAGTTGAGTGTTCCACCACCCTTGCCTAGTATGTTCCCGTGTGGAGTTCCACCCTGCATGTGCAGGGGAGTGTTAAAGTGTTAAGGTTCCTTGATATACATTGATACGCCATCCTCTGACAGCTCAAGCTTTTAGAGAAAGTGGTTATTTGACAGAATCATCAGTAATCCATGATAGCCCCTAACAAACAGATGGTAAATTTTGATTGGACCTATTTTTGTGTAAATGTTCTTGACCGTCCATATTAAATGCCTAACATTTGTCAGATCAGAATGGTATTTGCACGTTAGACCATGAAAAACGTGTGGGGTCTATGAACAATCTAGATCAATGGATTGGACTGTTTAAGTGTCCCCAATGCAACTTGCAGGACTATGATTCTTATAGTGCTCTGAGAGCACTTGAGCATTTCTTATTATATTTTTGATTTCTAAACTTTTCTCTTTTTCTTTGTCCTAGGGAAAACTTGCATGCTTGTTTCGGTTAAACTCATGCAGTTTTTGCCTGAATTCATGCATTTTCAATTGTCTACATGTCACAAATGTGGACATTCATCATATTCATTTCTATCAAACCATCAGTAACAAATGGTGGTGGAAAATATGCTTGGATTCGCCTTAATCCATATCACTTTCTTACAATTCTTCCACAAATCAGGATGACCTGTTTTGTTTACTCTCCCCCTTTTTTCCTCTTTTTTAGGAAGCGTTGCATACACTAGCAAAGTACAAAAGGCCTTTGCTTGTACATTCAGAAATTCAACTGGATACTGAAAGTGAAATAGAACCAAAAGATGGCGTTGAAGATGTTCGGTCTTACTCAACATATCTTAAGACTAGGCCACCATCCTGGTAAGCAACTGCAGCAATATATAAACTATCTGTGGCTTTAAGTCTTTATCAATGTCTAGATCATCAAAGCATATATGTTTTGGTCTATCATAGACTATAAGCTTGTAACATTAACGTTTCAAGATAGCTCCTCTATCTACGAAGTTCTGAATAAAATTGCATAGCGCATGATGTAAATGGTTCATCGGACCAATCTGGGTCTTCAGCTTTAAGTTTTCATGAAAATATGGGATGAAATTCTGCTAATAGAGGTTTCCCTTCTAAAAATATAGGATTGTATTGATGCACTTGGAACTTTGTTGATGTGAGATCCCCACAATTACTCCCGAATGAAGTTACTACTGTTACCTACTGTTTTTGTTCGGAGTTTTGAAAATATTGAATTTATCGTATGGTTTAACTAATCTAGAGAAGGAATAAAAGTTGATCTGTTAAAGGGGTAGTAGTTCATTGTCTTGTGCTTTGCTTTTGTTTGTAAAATGTTACCTTCTAGTTTTAATCCTATATTAAGGTTTACAAAACTTCGTTGATTTATAAAACTCTCTCCTTCCTTTCGTCTTGATTTATAATGACAATCACATGATGGACACACCTAGAATTCAAGAAAAATGTGGATCCAATTGGAGTTCAAACTGTCTAAGCGAACAATTATGTCTATTAGTCGACGATGGCATGAAACTCTGCCTCATTGTATCTAGAGATTGATTCACCTCGGGAAGGAAACTCCTTTAAGGAAAGCAACTCATTGTGTACCTCTAACCTGCTTTCCTCTTCTACAGTTTCTTCTATCTAATGCACTTGTGTTCATTTCTATTATATCAAGATAACTGCTACAATTGAGATAATTACCAAAACAAGGCAAAACAACAATTCGAATTTTCTCAATCATCGATTCAAACTTAGCACATAAACACAACATGTTATATCAGAGTTTGTTCAATGTAACAATATCAGAGTTTGTTCAATGTAACAAGATCAGTTTAGAGATTGGTTATTTAATGCTACAACCTCAAAATCATGGTCTGAATTCATTCTAGCAATTACTTGTACTTTCACTATGTTTGCAAATCGAGAAGCAGAAATGTCCTCTGGCAACATCTCTTAAGATAAGCGTCTCAGACTTTTCTTTCATTGGTCTTTTCTCATGTCTTGCTAACTATAGAAGGTGTAGTGTCATGCATGCCTATCTACTGGGGTGGATATCTCATATTTCTTTGGTGTGGATGTACTGTATTTTGGTGCTCTTGTTGAACATTATTCTTTTAGTTGCTTATTAGGGTTGATTATAATTATATTAGGGCATGGGAGATTGATTGGTCTCTTTACGGTCCTTTTCTCTCCCAACTCCTCTTTTCTTCTTTTTCTTCTCTATGTGAAAACCTACACTAACAGTATAAAACGACACATGATTGCTGATCTTCTCCCATTCATTTATGCTTTTACTAACCAGGGAGGAGGCAGCTATTCGGGAGCTACTAAGTGTACTAGAAGACATAAAGAGTAATGGCTATACAGAAGGAGCCCATCTTCATATTGTTCATTTGGCAGATGCAAGAGCTTCACTTGATCTTATCAAAGTACCAAATTCTTTCTCTCGTTTCTCTATTGGATGTCCATTTCTTTCTTTTACTTCATATTAATCACATACTAGTAAAGGTGTCATGTGTGGTGCACATGGAGAGGAGATGATTTGCAAATTGTGGGAGAGAGAAGAGGGAAGGGAATCAGTTGTAAAATGTAGGCATCTTTCAGCGTGCTAGGCTCCCACGATAGTTCTCCACCCTTCCAAAAATGATGGTGACTCTCCAACGCTAAATATAACATAGTTGTACAGCAATGCAAACCATCCAAATCACTGACCTATTTGTGGAATTTGGATATCACTCCCTATTTCACTTCTAGTTATCCATTTGGTAAGTACTTGACCATTTATCAATTTGTGCATGTCATCCTTGCGTAGGGTCCATGCTAATCTTCTCTGCATTGTTCCAATTTTATCGGAGGTCTCTAAAGACGCCATTTGATAACTACTAATTAGATAGGAATGCTTGGCCATTGTGATTTTAGAGATATGCTCCATCAATAATGTGCCCCGATTTGGGTGATGTGGACGGCCGTGCAGGATTGCCACATTTTAGGAGATGAATCACCAACATTTTGAAAGTGGTAATGAACCATCATTGGAGTCTAGCCCTCTTTCTTTGGAGAGAGGACACCTATCCGTTGAAAACAATGCTTCACCTTGACAACCTTAGTGCCCTTTCTTTTGTTTAAAAACCCTTCTTGTGTTCTTCCATAATGCATAGCCTAATCATTTAAATAAAATAAAATAAAAAGAGAACTAATTTCATCCAACTCTTTCCCCTGGCAACTCATGTTATGCATAGTAGAGATTCCATATTCAATCAGTGATAATTTGCGAGCTTTTGATTTAAATAAATTTTGTGAAAGCTATTTCACCTATACCCTGATATACTTACACTCACGCACATATGATGACCATCTCAGATGGGTAGACATTAAAAGCAATCTTGAAGCTGTGTTGTTGAGTCATCTAAGTTTCTCTAGGGTTACTCTTTGAATATAAGCTACTTTGTTGACTTAGTCGAGTTTCTCTTCTGATGATGGGTATACATTTGAAGTAGCCGCCAAAGGACTAGAACCCAGAAGAGAAGTTTTAAAAAGCGCTAATCATTATTAGCATCACCATCACCATCACGACCTTGAAAGGAATGCATCCTCACACAATCCCGTCATAGAAGCTTCTTAAATCTAGAAGGGCTTGTGTCATGACTAGTGTTTTAAATAGCAGTAGCATATTGCGTAGCGTTTTGTAATGTGTAGCATAAGCTACATGAAACTTCTATTTTTTTAATTTAAAAATAGGAAAAATATGATAAATAGTAAGAAAAAAATATATAAAAAGCCTAAAAGATGATTCTTTTTTTCAAGTATAAGCATGTTCAAACCATTTATTAATTATCGTTTATTAAAAGCCAATCCACATATATAAACCAAATTAAATCATTATCACATCAACAACTTTCTAAGAAAACCACTTTAATTAATAATGTCTAATTGAAACCACAAGTCAGAAGTATGAAAAGAGATCAGGATCCCACAGGTTGAGAGTCAGTACAAAATACAAAATAGAATTATTATTTATAATAAAAAAAACATAGTGTATGCTAGATACACCATAGGGGATTTCTGCTATTTGCTAACTCTGCATAACGTCGTAGCTACGTCAAACTACGGATGCTATTCAAAACACTGGTCGTGACATTGTTGTACCTATTAATTTGAGATGTGCGTGGGGTTGCTTTGTTTTACCTATATATATCTTTACAACTTTGAGAACCTTGTTGAGCACAACCTTGTCTGAACTTTGATTCCCTTAAGCTGTTTGTCCAGATCTGAATTTACATAACCTATTCATGATGCAAAGACTTTTTAACTTGAAAATGGTATTCTTTAATCTGTCAATGATATTATTTTTTTTCTTAGGAAGCAAAGAGCAACGGTTTCAGCCTAAGCGTAGAGACATGCCCCCATTACCTGGCATTTTCAGCTGAAGAGATTCCAGATGGGGATACCCGCTTTAAGTGCTCCCCTCCAATACGTGATGCGGCCAATAGACAAAAGTTATGGGAGGCTTTGCTGGTATTGTTCTACAACACTATCTTATAATACTAACTTTCTGTTTATATTGTTTAGTGTCGGTTAATGGAATTTCATTTCAGGAAGGGCACATTGACATGCTAAGCTCTGATCACTCACCAACAATACCAGCTCTTAAGCTTCTTGATGAAGGCGACTTTTTAAGGGCATGGGGTGGCATATCATCTTTACAGGTTTGTACTCTTGGGGACCCGTTTGGACGCACTTCTTCAAAAGGGAATTTTTGGAAAAGGGGATTTCAAGCCTGCTTGGGAAAAACCAATCTGATTGGTTATTACTTAGTTGGCATTTTGGCACCTATTTTCTTGAGAGGGAGAGAAGATGGGGTTTGCAAAGTGCATCCAAACACACAACAATGTTGCCGTTTGGATCAAAACAGCGTTTCAGCCCCAAAAGCCTCTTTCGAGGGTGCATCTGAACAGGCACTAAGGCTTTGGTGGTTTCCTTGAGTTATTTCTTGTAATTTCAGCTTGTTTTAAAAAGGGTTAATTTGGCACTTTCAAAATCAAACACTCTGCTTGCTTCATGATTTTGAGCTTACCCGCTATGTTTATATCGATGGAATGGATCACCATATGTTGATTTGGTGCAAAAGACTAATCGTCATGCAATGAGAGTGTCTGCAGTTTGTTCTTCCTGTCACATGGTCTTATGGGCAAAAATATGGAGTGAGTTTGAATCAATTATCTTCATGGTGGAGCGAGAAGCCAGCAAAGCTCGCAGGCCAAAACCTGAAGGTATTTCAGTTGTTGTGTCTTTATTTTAGACTACATTTGCATGCATTATTGAATTGAATCACAATTAGTAGATCAATTAGGCAGAAATGACCAAATTGTCATCACCTTGGTATTCGGGCTTCCCATCCCCACAGAGAACAATCACTGGAGAGTGGAGGGTACTGATCAAGTAGCCTGCAATTTGCATTTCATTCCTTTCAAGTCCAACTTGGAAGTGAAAAAAACTGCAATTTGGAATGCCTGATCTTAATATGAAAAGTGAGATTGCAACTGTCATGCCATTTATCGGCATGTCTATTTCCAAGTGACATTTGGATCATACATTAGGTTCTAGTGACCATATTTCCAAATCTCTTGTACTCTACATGAGAAACTCTTTGAAACTCTCTTCAAATGGTTTGATGCAGGGAGCTATTGTGAGCGGCAACCATGCAGATATTGTCGTATGGGAACCAGACGTGGAGTTTGAACTCCATGAGGACTATGCCACACACCATAAGCATCCCGTATCTTTTCCATTCCTTGATCACTACCCATTGTCTTTCTGTTTTCAGCATTCATGCGTGGAAATCAACTGCTACTGTGAACTTCAAGGACTTACATTTCTTTCTTTTCCTTTCTTCCTTTTCGTCTGTAGAATCTTACTGCCTACATGGGAACGAAGTTATCAGGAAAAGTTCTAGCAACTTACGTGAGAGGTAACCTTGTATACAGAGACGGGAAGCATGCCATGGCCGCTTGCGGTACTCCAATCCTTGCAACGTAGTTGGGCCTACATGACAGGTGATTTCAACAAGTGTTTTAAGTATCAACGATATTGGCCAATATATCCCATGATATATGTTGTATCCCACCTATGCGATACAAAATGCACAAGTAGTTGGATATCCCACATGTTCGATCCAATGAGCATTTTTAATTTTTGATCCTTTTTTTTTTCTATAAATCATGTTAAATCAATGTCAAATTGTTACAAATCCATGATTTTTGATGTTTTGCATGAAAAATCATGGATTAGGAGCTTCAATTTTGAGATTTGGAGGAGATGGGCCAAGTTGCATTGAATTGAAAATGAAAAATCAAAATTTCTCAATTTTTCATAAATTGGTTGCAATCTTTGTGTCCAAATATAAAATCAAACGTATATGTAACATGATCCATTGATTCTTCTTTTGCTTTTGAATGTATTGCTTGTGTTTCCACACGTCTTCTTATATTTATAAATTATATGAACAAAGTTTGAATATACTTACATCAATTCAGTTAAACAACGCATAGATTAGGACCCCATATAAAGAAAACTATTATGTGCGCTTGTTTTTTGTGATGTTTTGATTTATAAGTGTGTATTGATGTCTTTTTTTAACAATCACTAAGTTTCATTGAAAAATTCGACCTATTTCCCAATGTTTCCAACAACAACTATACATTATGTGATGCAACTGATATATCCCATGCGATAACCAATACGTATCCATATCCTAAGCGTGCGATATGTAACGTGATACAGATATTTTGAACACTGATTGCAACAATCAATGTTTCATTAACTCGGAAAATTGTCTACCATCTCATAGACAATGGTAAAAAACTTCGACTCTTCTTTAAATTGTTGAGTCTAAAAATGATTTTGGGTTTTCTCATAAACTCAGAGTTTAGGCTCGAAACTTATAGCCCAACCAAACCGAGCTGACTCAGTTGAGTTATGAGTTAGCCAACGTCCTGAACACACACTCTTGATTCTTGATTTCAATGCAACTGATTGTTTTTCTTTTCTTTCCATCTTTTCAGGCAATTGTTCAAGCCCATGGTCATCTGTTTATCCAGCCATACAGCTATTGTACTAAAGAGTCCACACTCATCACTGAAAACAAC
Organism: Magnolia kwangsiensis; assembly: GCA_037074715.1. Lineage (NCBI taxonomy): Eukaryota > Viridiplantae > Streptophyta > Magnoliopsida > Magnoliales > Magnoliaceae > Magnolia > Magnolia kwangsiensis. The sequence continues at coordinate 95,924,343 of CM073588.1, read as the reverse complement.
AGTGCTTGGATTGTGTCAATTGTCATATGTATATTCAGTTCATCTTTTTACCAGTGAATAAAAAACTGTGTAAAATAGAATTCACTGCTAAAGGTTAGAAGTTCCCTTTTGATAGATACACCCCCATTTTCCTGATTTTGGTACTACATTAGAAAAATGTAGTACTATTGTATTACCAAAAGTAGGAAATGGGTGGGTTTGCAAATTGCATCCAAACACACATTCCTGATGTTGGTTAAATGGTACTAACCATATCTGAATTGGGGCAGTAATTCCATTATTTAGATCAAAGGAAACTGTGCCCCCACATCCACAGTAGGCCCACCAGATGGACAGTGTGGATAGAGCTGGACACCGAGCCGACAGCAGCTTTCCCCAGCTCGGCTCGGCTCAGTCCGGTCCTTGAGCCAAACTGGCTAGCTCAGCTCGGTTTGGTAAGCAGTTTGGCCCAGCTCAAGTAGAGTTTGAGCTCAAGCTTTCGAGCCGAGTTTGAATTCAAGCTTCCAAGTTGAGTATTTTATTTTCAGTATTTATTCGGGTGGCCGTTATATATATATATATATATAAAACTCAAGTTTAGGCCGAGCTTCCAGCTGAGTCAAGTCGAGCTTTAGCCAGCTCGAGCTCAACTCGAAATTCTTCCAAGCAAAAAAAATCAGCTCAGCTCAGCCCAAACTCAGCTTTCAAGTTGAGCCAAGCGAGTTGACCGAGCTAGCTCCGCTCGTTTTCAGCTCTAAGTGTGGATCATCCAACCACACATCTAGATGGCCCATCATGGATGTCATTATGATCCAAACCATTCACTCCAATGGATGTGGAGCCAAATAGCAAAACTTCAATCCTTGGAAATTTCACCATCCATACCAATGTGAGTGGATCCAACTCTCTATCTTTATGTGGATGATGATGGTGAGGATCTCTTATTAGTCATGAGTGAGAATTTTGCAAGGTGGGCCACATATGGCTGTTTGGATCATCAATTGGTGTGGCAGCTTATGGTTTAAAACTACCCGTTCAAACCAAATGGGGCCAGCTGGATCATGTGGATCAGTGTCAGACCCGCTTTAAGAGGCAGGGCCCACCATGGATCGGCCACAGGCGTTCTCTTTTACTGTGAAGGTCATCCTAACCATTGGAAAAAATAGCTTCAATTTAAACCTGTTGAATTCAATGATTTCATCTGTTGATGGAACGAATGGATAGGATCATTTGTGGAAACTCGTACCTTGTCCATGGGCTATCCATGATGGAACCTACCCCTCGAACGGTTCGGATCATCTATAGGCATGGCCCAAATAGCAGACTACAAGAAATGGGCCTCTTAAGAGCATGCACCCCACTCCACCCTCCACCGTCCACGTCGAAGGGTATACAACAAATCGGGACCGTCCACGTAGTGTTCTCTTTTATAGCTGGCCCATGGACACCTACGTTCATCCATTCATCTCATATTTCCTCCCCGAATAACAACCGTTAATAGTGCTTCTAGTAGGATCACGGTCTATTTGGACAGTTCAGTCAATCAATCTGAACCGTCTATTAAGTCTAGAATGCATTTCATGAACTACATGCAAGCATTTCACCGATCAAATGATCTAATCCATCCCTGATTTGGCCCTATTTTCGGCAGCCATCCTTTTCCATACTACGGATGGAACGACTCTGATCACCTAAAAAAATTGATTCTTCGTGATCATAAGCAATCTGTGATGGTCCCTAACACATAGATGGATCAGATTGTTGATTGGACCTATTCGAGTAAACAATATTGACCATGCATATCAAAGGCCGTTGATCAATGGTTAACATTTGCTGCTCCAATTGCATTCTAACCCATGAAACACGGGTTGGATCTAACGAACAATCTGGATCGATGGATTGGATTGAATTAGACTGTCCAAGTTATAGTGATCTTAGACGATTGGAGTATTTTCCCTTTAACCATGGTCCATCCATATCAGATTATATTACTTCCACGGTCCGGATTTTACATTTACCATGCCACGTGGACGGTGAGGATATGGCTTTCTCATGTTACGACCTCCTTGTTCCTTCCCTCTTATTCCTCTTCACTCTCGAGCAGGGCTGTTCGCGAGTCAGCTTGGATTGACTCAGCTTGAAAGGCCGACTCGAGGCAAGAGCTTGTTTTCCAAAGCTTGAGTGGAGTTCGAGCTGAGTACGGCCATGGTGCACCTCAACTCCAAGAATATATATATAGAGAGAGAGATGCTCACACACAATTGGTTGGACCGTCCAACTAGCTGTCTGAATTAAATGTTAATTAATGTTAATAAATGATGGGTATGAAAAAGTTAATTAAAGAGTGAGAGGAGTTAAAAAAGTTAAAACTTAAAAAGTTTTTACTTTTTATTAAAAAATTTCTACCGGCCTTATCCATCTCATTTCATTCCCTCTCTTTCTTTCTTCTCTTATCTTGCTGAGCATGAGCAGACACCGCAGCTTGCATGGCCGCACCCAGCACAACAGCCTGACTACCCGAGACTCTCTGTCCAACCAACTACCCTTCTCCATCGCACTCTCTCTCTCATTATCCTGATTTCTCCAAGCAACCCATGCAGCTCATTTGTTGACTTTGAGTAACCCGCACCCAATTCATTACATATGAGCAAGCTTGACTCGACTCAAACTACTATGTCAACTCGACCTGAGCCATTAGCGTGACTCGACAGCTTTGACAAACAAGTCAAGCTTCAACGTTGACCTTGAACTCAAACTTGAGTATATCATTAACTAGGCAAGCCAAGCTTGGCCTACCTCCAACCGACTCGGCTCAATGTATAGCCCTACTCTCTGGGTATAAGATTGGGAGAATGCTCGGGTAAGTCTCACTAGGTACCTGCCAGGTTAATTTTACTAAAGTGGAAGAAATGAATTAATTTCCATAAAATCCATGCCGTCCATCATGTACCATAATCAATTTTAAGCTTTTGCCCCCAAAATTAGAATGATTTAAAACTCACATTCCACCCCAAAGAAATTTCTACTTAAAACTTCTAGATTCACGTGGTATGGCCCACATGAGTTTATAGTACTGTGATATTTAGGAAATTCTTTCCTCAGGATTAGAAACATCATATGAATGGATTGGGTTGTATATAGATACCAGGGTGGGTCCAACGAAAAGCTAATGGTGAACGTTCCATCCCATAATGTTTACTTTGACGTGCTCTATGCGAGTTTTGGCTGATTATTATTATTTTTTTCAATGGTTAAAATGAGGCACAGTACCTGATGAACGGAGTAGATCTGATCAAAGATACATCAACGTGGCTCTCTGTCTGCTTTCGCAGGGAGCGGATTAGGTGAGACCCCGTACTCACTCAAGACCGTGGGGCCCACAATGATGTATTTATTCTCTATCCATACCGTTCATACGTTTTTCCAGATAATTTTATGCCATTATCCAAAAAATAAGGCAGATCCAATTAGCAGATGGACCATACCATAGGAAAACGTTCTGATTTACCATTAATGGTCCACGAAAGTTTTGGATCAAGCTGGTATTTGTTATTTACCTTCATCCAGGCGTATGTAACTTTATATACAGATTGGATGGAAAATAAAAACTAAGGAAACGATACGACTCTCCCTAATAAGCTTTTAATGGTAGGGAGTTAAATCACCACTGTTTCCTGTGGCATGGTATGGTCCACCTGATGATTGGATATTCCTCATTTTTTGTATATTTCCATAAAATTATCTGGAAAAACGGATGGACGGCGTGGATACAGAATAAATACATCTAGGTGGGCCCCACGGTAGGGGCCGCACTGTGCTGGGTGAGTCTGGGTCCCACCTAATCCGCTCCTGGTGGGTATCTTGCGCGGCGCTCGTAAGATGGCAATTCCGTTTCTCCTTCGAAAATCCGCGGAAGAGAGGAGAGAGAGAGAGAGAGAGAGTCTGGAACTAGGTTCTCTGAAGTTAGGGTTTTGAAACTCCTGTATTTTCTTCTCCTTCCATCTCCTATCATTTGATGGTAATCTCAAGATTCTTCAATCACATGCGAAGAAACACCGAAGTTGCTGCATTTCGTAGTTCGTAGAGACGTCGAAAACGCCCCCTTTTTTTGGGAATTTTCTTATGAAACTAGGGTTTTGAAGTGCCCTCTTGCAAATGGAGGTCTGCAACTGTTTCATTTCCATCGGAAAACCGCTCCATCTCTTCTCCCGCTCTAAGGTTCACCAGTTCCTCCGATGCTCAGCTCGACCGTCGGGTTCTGCTGAATTTAGGGTTAGGGTTTCGGATGACCTCCGAAAGGAGACAGAGAAGACACTGGAATGGCATTCCATCTGCTTGCAGTTCTCCAACTTTGCTTCGACAAACATGGGTCGGTCTCTTGCCCAGAACGGAAGTCTGCCGTTTGGTTGTGACCGGAAAGAGAGTGAGAAGCTCTTGGAGCAGACGACAGCTGCGGCCTTTCTTCCTCAGGCGTTGGATTTCTCTGGTATTGAAGATGTGGGGGAGATCGTGAGGTCGTCAGTTGCAGGAAAGTTGCTGAGTATTGGAGAGCTTTGTTTGGTTGAGCGGAGTCTACGATCAGCAAGGGGGGTTTTCGAGCAGTTGGAAGATGTTTCATCACAGGCTGGAGAGGATTCGGGGAGGTAACTGTCCTGCTTGTGAAATCAATTTTCTTTTTTGATAAATATTCCTTCTCCTGATGCTGTGCTTGAATTATGTTTTTCAGATCTTGAATTTTACTCCCTTTTCCCCCTAATACTACTGATGCTGTGCACAGTGTTTTAAATATCGACGATATCGGCAGATATATCCCACAATATATCTTGTATCCCACTTGTGCGATACAAAATACACAAGTAGTGGGATATGTCCCACATGTTCGATCTGGTGAACATTTTTTTTTTTCGATCCTTTTTTCCCTATAAATCATGTTAAATCAGTGTCAAATTGTTACAAATCCATGATTTTTCATGCTTTGCATGGCATGAAAAATCATGGATTGGGAACTTCAATTTCGAGATTTGGAGGAGAATGACCGAGTTGCAGAAAATTGGAAAAAAAAATCCAAATCAAACATGTATGTAACCTAATCTAGTGATTCTTCTTTTGCTTTTGAATGTATTGCTTCTGTTTCCACATGTCTTCTTACTTTTATAAATTATATGAATTGACTTTGAATATACGTGCATCAATTCAGTTAGACAACGCATAGATTAGGACCCCATACAAAGAAAACCCATTAGATGCACTTGTTTTTTGTAATGTTTTGATATGTGTGTATTGATATCTTTTTTAATAATCATTGAAATTTCATTGAAAAATTCAACCAATTTCCAATGTTTCCCCATGTTTCCAACAACAACGATACATTACGCGATACAACCGATATATCCCTTGTGATAACCGATACATATTTGTATCCCAAGGGTGCGATAGGTAACCCGATACTGATATTTCGAACATTGCATACCAAAACATTTCCACCATCCATTTGTCCTCCCCCAACACATTATTTATGAGGTTGACCATAGGAATGATCCAAACCATATACCTTTTCTGCTTGGCAGCTCAACAGCTCTAAGGCCCAACTATTTTGTGTGCGCCCGCGAGTATGTGCGGATCTGGGTGCAGGTGCATGTGGGTGTGTGCATGTGCAGTGTCCTTGTGTGGTTTTGTGTGCGTGGGCGCATCTGTGCGAGTGTGTGCTCAATGGCTCTACAAGTGGGAACCAAGTATTTCGTGGTGCGTGTTCACATGGTTGTGTGTGTGCAGGCATGGGTGGTTGGGCGGGCAGGCATTGGTGTGGGAACAAATATTTATTTTTCAATTGACCATTTTATGTAGTAGTTTTCATCTATTTGAACAGAATAGGAAGGAAGATTAAGTTTTAAATGCACTGTTGCAATTACGTCAGTCCTCATTTTATTCACTGAATAAAAGATAAAACTGGCCCATGTATAGACCTCTAATCTTTTAGTAGTTAAGGAGCTGTGGCAAGAGATTTCATCAATTGGGTATTTTCACAGGTACACTCCACTGCTTGAAATACTTGAGAACTGCAATTTTCTAACAGAATTCGAACAAAAAATAGGGTTTTGTATAGATTGTAGTCTTTCAGTTGTTTTGGATCGAGCTAGCGAGAAACTGGAATTCATTAGGTCAGAGAAAAGGAGGAACATGGAGAATTTGGAATCTCTGTTGAAGGGAATCTCAACTACGATTTTCCAGGCCGGGGGTATTGATAGCCCATTGATTACCAAGCGTCGATCTCGAATGTGTGTTGGTATTCGGGCTTCCCACAAATCTTTGCTGCCTGATGGAGTGATTCTGGATATTAGTGGTTCTGGGGCTACATACTTTATGGAACCCAGAGATGCAGTGGATCTGAACAACATGGAAGTGAGACTCTCGAATTCTGAGAGAGCTGAGGAACTAGCTATTCTGAGCATGCTAACTTCTGAAATAGCTGACTCAGAAATGGAGATTAGATATTTGATGGAGAAATTTCTTGAATTGGATCTTGCATCTGCTAGAGGCGCTCATGCCCGATGGATAAATGGTGTGTGCCCAGTTCTTACTGACAGAGCTCTGGACTCAAATGCACCTGGGGGATCTTTATCAGTGGATATTGAAGGAATTCGGCATCCCTTGCTCGTTGAATCCTCTCTTAGCAGTTTGACCTCTATTCCGGCATCAGATCTAGGGAGTTCAGTTCGTTTGAATTGGATGAATGGTAAAATGGAGCTAGGAAGATTGCCAGCAGGCAGAGCTGATTTTCCTGTGCCATTAGACATCAAAATAGGACAGACCACGAAGGTGGTTGTGATCTCGGGACCCAATACTGGAGGAAAAACAGCGACTATGAAAACTTTGGGTGTGGCAGCTCTCATGTCTAAGGCTGGAATGTATTTACCTGCTAAGCACCGGCCAAGGCTTCCGTGGTTCGATCATGTTTTAGCAGATATCGGAGATCACCAGGTAGTTTCTCTTGTTCTTGGAGGAGAAAGCGTCTAGCATGATTTGGTCAACATGTTTGATTTTATTCTGAAACTCTTGTTTTTGGGTTGAAGTCATTGGAACACAACCTCTCCACCTTTAGCGGGCACATCTCGCGCATCTGTAAAATCATGGAAGTGGCTACCAAAGATTCACTCGTTCTCATTGACGAAATCGGAAATGGCACTGACCCATCAGAAGGCGTGGCTCTTTCCACCAGCATTTTGCAGTACCTTGTGGATCGAGTTAATCTAGCTGTGGTGACTACCCATTACGTGGATATAAGTCTTCTGAAGTTAAGGGATGCACGATTTGAAAATGCTGCAATGGAATTCTGTATGAAGACTTTACAGCCTACATATCGTGTACTGTGGGGAAGTGCTGGTAATTCCAATGCCTTGAACATTGCCAAATCAATAGGTTTCGACCAGAAAGTGCTGGATCGTGCCCACGAATGGGTGGAGAAGCTGATGCCAGACAAGCAAAAGGAACGGAAGGGTTTTGTTTATCACTCTCTGCTGGAAGAAAGAAACAAGTTGCAGGTGCAGGCTAAGAAGGCTTCTTCTGTTCTTTCGGAAGTTATGAAGCTTCATCTTGAGGTATGTTTGAGTAGTTGCTGAGAAAATATGTCTCTCTAATGTGATATTTCAGTTTACTAACATATCATGTGGACTCAATCCATGCACCCTCGAAAAAGGTGGTATATACTGTTGCACCTAGTGTTTCTACACATGCTCAGACTTTCAGTTTGTACAGTTCGGTTATCATGGTTCAGTGATATGAATGGATCCACTTTGGATGAGCCATGCACCACAGTCTTCCGGATGGGAAGATCCTAAACCTTCTGTTGCTGGCCAGCAAGCAGATGGTTTTTTTTTTTTTTGAAGGATGACAATTTATTAATAGAAACAGTGAAGCTGAAAGAATACAAAAGAAAAGAGAAAAACCAGAAAAAACAAGAGAAGCAACCCCGAGAAGGAAAAACTATCCCACCCACTAGCTACACGAAACAAAACACCCTCTACTCAACCACAAAAGATCAAGCGGAACAAAAAGCCCCCACAGGATCACCCAGAGTGTCCCTAAAGCACCTATGATTTCTCTCCTTCGAAATGGCCCACAACCCAGCTAGTAAAAACAGTCTCCATTCAAGCAGTAATCTACATTCAAGCTGTAAAAGGCCAGCAAGCAGATGGTCAGAAAGAAAATATGACAGTAGTCTACATTCAAGCAGCAAAAGGCCAAATCTTCTACTGCTCAGATCATCCAATATGGGGAGATGTTGGCATGGACCATCCCCGGTGGGAAGCACTTATCAGCAGCTTGGAGCACTGAACCTTGGTTGGCGCTTGTACAAACTGAAAGCCCAAGTGTACTGCAGAAACTTGCAGCCCAGGCATTGTAAATGCCTGCATTTTCTTTTCCTGCTCGGTCATGTCATACCAGTCTCAGCACTAATTTCCTTTCTTTTTCAATGAAGATTCTTTCTGAGGCTGAAGATCTGGACAGGCGCGTGGCGGCTTTGAAAGCAAAGGAGTTGCAACAGGTCCAACAAGAACTGAAAGCTGCAAAATCTCAGATAGATGCTGTAGTCAAGAACTTCGAGAACCATCTCAACGGTGCGAATTCTGATCGACACAATGTGCTACTTAAAGAATCAGAAGCAGCTATTGCATCCATCATGGAATCACACCGTCCCCGTCTGAACAGTGATTCATCAGTTCTCCAGTCAGGTAATGTTGGTTCGTATTTACCTCAAGTGGGTGATCAAGTCCATGTGCGGGGGTTCGGGAATAAGTTGGCTACTGTTGTTGAAGCATCTGGAGACGATACCACTGTTTTAGTGCAGTTTGGGAAAATGAAAATGCTGGTTAAGAAAAACGACATTAAAGCAATTCCTATTGACAGAAGGAGTACCAAGCCTAGCTCCTGCTTGCAGTTAAAAGGGCAGGTACATGTCAAACTTTCCTTCTGTCTATTTCTTCAATTTTTTATTTTATTTTATTTAGTGGTGGTGAGAAATTTATTGAAAAGAACTGAGCTGGTGCAACTATTTAAAGTTTTTTTTTTTCCTTTAACGACTTGATACAGGAAGCCCATTCTAACACAAGATTTCGCCCTAAAAGGCACCTCCTACCCCTTACTAGAGACATTATGAACACCTCCCATTCCCTCCTCAAAAAAAATAAAAAATCTTCACCTCGTCCCAACTTAAATAGTAACGCCTTAACTAATTCAGGCATAACCAAGACATAAAAAGGAAGTGATGAAACAATTCCATATCTCTGAAGTAACTATATAATGAATAAATAGATGGTTGATTGATTTTGCATCCTCCATGCACGTTACCCACACGTTGGGAATTGTAGATGGTTGATTGATTTTGCACCCTCCATGCACATTACCCACATGTTGGGAAGAACCATAGATCTTTTTGTAGGTTATCGATGGTGAGAACTCTTTCTTCCAACCGACCAACTGAAGGTTGCTACCACAGATGAGATGCATGATCGCGCTACTCTGCATTTTGCTTCCTGTATAAGTAACCAGAATATGATCAAACTGGAAATCGACCCGATTTACCCTTTAGCCATACAAGCTTTTTCTTCAAGATATTATATGCAACACAACCAAACAAGTGTTCTTCGGTTTGCCCTGAGTAAGTGTTTAGGTAGGGCCCACCTTGTGGTGATCCAGATGGCTCATCCGGTGTTGGACCCATTATTCATTGCCGTAGTACTCATCTGGTGTTGGACCCATTATTCCTTGCCATAGTACCACAGCAACGCTCCGCGTTTTGCTTCTCGCATAAGTAACGTAAAAAGCTTGAACTGGAAATCGACCCGATTTACCCTTTACCCACATTAGCTTTTTCTTCAAGGCATTATATGCAACACAACCAAACAAGCGTTCTTCGGTTTTCCCTTAGCAAGTGTTTAGGTGGGGCCCACCTTTTGGCAATCTAGATGGCTCATCTGGTGTTGGACCCATTATTCATTCTCCTGCCTCTTGATGCAGGATGGTTTTCTAACCTAGGATGATAGATGAAATCAGATTTCCAGTTTAAAACATCAGCAACAAAAGTTTAAAATTTCGGCAACATCACCATAAACTAAACAATTAATCAGATAAGCAATTACATGTAATCCTAGGCTACCACATGCTCATACAAAGAAACTAGTAAGATGTTAATTCAAAATAGGCCCAATGGAATTAAGAAATTCCATCCAAAACATGAGGGTAGAACTATTTTTAAGGGAATCACGTAAGTCTTAAAGGGATTCTAAAGGATTCTAGGTTGAGGGAAATTAGGGTTAGGGTTAGGGTTAGGGTTTGGAAATTGGGGAAATATGAAATTAGGATTTATTTGAAAGGGAAATATAGAGTTTTAGGTTAGGGTTTGGTTGAAGAAAGAAGAATAAGGAAACTGGTTGAAGTGAGGTCCACAAAACAGTTTGCATGAACTATCCGTATGGTCGTACAAATGTACGGATTCATACGTACAGCTGAACTTTTTGTTCGGGTATAGGTTAGGATGACTTGAGTTTAAGAAGAAAAGGAAAAAAAAAAAAAAAGATAAAGGAGAAGAAGATTTGAGAGGAAAAGAGAGAAGATTAGAGAAAATACCATTTGGAGCTTGAGAAGAGAGAAGGGATGCATGAACAAGGCTTCACGCTAAGGTAGTTTTCATTTGGATTCACACCGAATGGGGTTTCACACCACATTATTCATAAACACAAGAGAAAGGAAAGAGAACTTCAAGCTTTTTCATTAACATCACATAAACAAACAAAAATAAAAAGGCTAGGATAGGAAGTCCAAGCCTTAATAGTCTAAAAGTTGGCCTTTTACAAAAAGATCATTAATGAAAAACCTATTTGCTTTTAACCCTGTACTTAGTAAATTACAAATTCCTTCCCCCCTCCCCCCCCCCCCCCCCCCGGCCCCACACTAAAAGCATAAAACCAATAAAACATTTAAATAAAATCTAAAAAAGTAAACGAAGTGCTCAAAACAAAAATCACTATAATCTATGAAACTAAGACTATCCGATGAACTTTCAAGACGTCCACGATCACAGTGGGCCACGATGGTCTGATCATGAAGTCCTTGCAATCCAACGGTCCAAAAACATCCTCCAAGCATCTTACATGCTATATGGGGTCTTCGGATGGGTCTCGACTCTTGCCCTGGTTGTAAACTCACAAGAGTTTCAACACTAGGTCAAGTGTTCGAATACCCATAGGTGGTGAAATCCCACCAGGGTGTGAGTGTGAAAAAAAAAAAAAAAAACAGTGGGATCTTCGGCTCCTCCTCAGGACTCGAATGGGTAGTCGCCTAGCCATAGGGACACTTGGGCTCAGACCCCCCTCTGACATGTGCGTAATGGCATTTGTAATGTGATGTCCCCATCATCTCTAATGTCTAATCATGTCCAACTGAGTCCAAGTTGACTTTCCAAGTGTTAAAACCATGGTTGGGACCCATGCAAACGCATGGGTGGATCCAATCATTTCAGCCTTTTTTACATGCTGGACAATGTGCATGCGTATATGCTAAAACACACATGGAGACAACATGCATGATGAGTGGTGAGTACGTGTACAAGATTTACAGCATCAAGGAGGCTAAGCTAATCTAATAATGGTTTTTCCAGTACAATGAATGATCAAATCCAATAAAATCAGTTCTCTCAACCCAGATCATGGTGCTTGTTTCAGGCTCAGCGTCGAAACCCTAAGCAAATAAGTGCAGAGTCAATCAAGGGCGAGCAGGTTCCCTATGGCCCAGCAGTGCAGACATCAAAGAACACAGTGGATCTACGTGGCATGCGAGTCGAGGAAGCAACTCACCACCTACGCATGGCCGTTTCAGCAAGCGAATCGGGCAAAGTTCTCTTTGTCATTCATGGGATGGGCACTGGAGTGGTCAAGGAGCGGGCCCTTGAAGTATTAAGGAATCATCCACGCGTTGCCAAGTTCGAACAAGAGAGCCCCATGAATTATGGATGTACAATTGCATATATCAAATAAATTGGGCAGACACTGATATATTCCTCAAATTTTCGAAGTTTCGAAATTGATGTGGTAAGCAGCCTTCTTTTTATTGCAATTTTCATGCTAAAAGCATTTTTGGCATGATTGGGAATTTCATGATCCTTGGCCTGAGAATATGTATTGACCTTGGGCCTTAGTTCTCTTGGGTACGTTATTGCTGTTCACATGATGGCCCCCCACTGCAAGTCGTGCCAATTGATAGTCTGCAAATAGACTGAAGAAAAATATACAGGGACGGTCGAGAAATTGTACAAGCGGCACACCGCTAACTTGAGTTGAAGTGGCAAAAATGACCCTTATTTGATTATCGACTCTTAGATTGGACATTTATTGACAGTTTAAATGGAAAAAAAGAAGCCCAGAAGTAGATAAGAGTCTCACTAAGAAGAAATTTGCATGGTTCAACCCATATCTGATTTGGGACCATGACTTGGTTACAGTGAGTTTAGCTGGTTTAATTTGTTTCCTGGGCTGCTTTTATGGTATCAACGATGGTCGGATAACATGAAATTGGTCATGTATGAAAGTCTTTAGTGTTGGCTTTCAGATGAGCCCGAAGTTTTGCAACTCTAATGTAATTTGTGAGCGATGATCCCTGCATTGTGCAAACTGCTGTTTTGGACCAGGGCAGGTATACAGTGGCCAGCTTGATGAACGGCCTCTGTCCCATCCTTGGTGTTTCTCTATAATCATGATTTGAATACTACTTACACTACTGGGCCTTAGCAGACTTTGCAATAATCTAGATGATCTGGCCCAAAAATCAGGATGGTCTATTCTTCAGGTGGGCCAAAATGTTAGACACAGGCTGATGAGCTAGAACTTAAACTACAGTGTTCTTCAGTCATCCATTTGTTATGTAAACAGTGGCTAACTCAATAGATGGTCTAACCTGATTTTGGGCCAACTTCATATTGAGTAGGATCCACCTAATGGACAGCTTGGATCTCGTACTGTTGCAGCGTGATGGCACACATGGTGCACGTAGATGGGCTGTCTTGGTCAACAAAGCTCTACAAATAATTAATTGAAAATGCCCATGATGAAAAAGGAACGGTAATTAGCTGCTTTTGACAAAATATAGAATTATATCAAATAGACTAAAGTGAAAATTAAGCCAGATTCAATAACTATATTTCCTTTCTTTTCAATTTCATTAAGAAAAGAGGGGCAGATGGAGTTGAACCAAAAAAAAAAAAAAAAAAACTCAAAAAACCTCTTATACCATTTCTTTTCTATACATATCTATGCACTAACATTGTAGTTTCTTTCAAGAAACGATAGGCCGTGTTTGGATTCGTTATTGGGTTGGATTGCAGAAATTAATTCAATACGGTAGAGTTGACTAAATTGCAATTGCATTCATTTGAGAATGCTCTGAATTGTGTTGCTTTCGATTTGGACTAGAAAGTTACCTAACTGCAATTTAGTCGTTTCCTCTCTATCGACAAGCTATTGCAAGTCAACCGAATAGCATGTCCAAACGGAGCCTTAACAAAATTGATATCGCTTCTTTCAATGTCTGTTTGCTGGCATGGACATTGATCTCTGAATTTCATCTCTCTGAGCATTTGAGGGGGCTCCGGATGAGACAGAAGCGGAGCTCCGAAGGAGAGGTATCCCTATCCTACTTGAAGTCTCATTGCCAACTGGTGATGGATCAGCAGTGGTAGAATCTGGCTGTAACTCAATCTCAATGCGAGAATCCACAGGCTCAAGTTCAAGCAGTTGTTGCTCATCTTCTTCGATTGAGCAGATTGTGCTAGTCTCTGTGCGTATGGTCGATGAATCAGTCACAACACCATGCCTCCGCTTCTTTCTCTTCACCTCTTTTCCCCATCCATGCATCGTCTCTCGTATTCTCTGTGGAATCAGCGCGGCTTTGTAGTTCGTACCCATCTGCAGAGCACAGATCAGGCAAATAGGAAGTATCATACAAGAGTTCTTCATAGATGAAATAAAAAGAGAGGACTGTAGCAATATGTAGACTACAGTTCTGGCGAGGATGAAAACCATCCTCGTAAATTCAAATTTCCATATTAGGAGATGTCATTTTCTTGTTTGGCAACTAGTGAAGTGATGGCTTAAATCGGGTTCAAACGAAGTTTCTTGGATTTGGACAGTCCAGACCATGAATCATTTGGGGTGGATGATTCTGACAATAATATGAACACAGACCATCAAGGGTCCACATTCAACTTAGCAAATCAACGTTCAGAATCATCCATCGACATAACTTTCTGACTGTGGCCCATCCCATGGTAGTGCCAGTTGGGAACTTGACTTTCTGACTGTGGCCCATTCCATGGTAGTGCCAGGTGGGAAGTTCCCGTTATTCTACACAAACTATGGTGACCTCTCTCTCTCTCTCTCTCTCTCTCTCTCTCTCTCTCTCTCTCTCTCTCTCTCTCATGCTGCTCCGTGATTTCCCCCATGCCAAAAAATTCAGACCATCCAACCATCTTTGTTTGTGGCTTCCCATCAGCTGATGCTTGCAGGGTGAACGTGAATCATGAGTCGCAACACACCTCAAAGCTAATAAATCAATTCAGGACAACCAGTTTCTTGGGCACCTAGTATCAACTCCAAATTCTAATTTTGTAAAATCAGCAAGCTTACCATTGACCCAGCGAAGCTGGATGCAGAAAAACCAACCGAGCAATTTTGGGGTCCAAGTTGTCAAACATCAGTCCGAACCATCGACATTCCTTGGACAGAACTATTGGAAGCATTTGAAATGGATTCTCTCCGAAATTCTAATTTCAACCTGGAGACAGACACAACTCCATAACTAAAAGCATCATTATTCATACCTGAGTCACCAGAGCATATAAAGGCAAGGTGCTATAGCTACAAAGGAACTGCCCAGCAAACCTGACAAGACAACAAAGAATATAGGAAGCAGTTCCATCAGTAATCAACCGCCAAATTGATATCCAAAACGAGTTAAAATCAGACAACATACAGATGAGAGATATTTGCATAAAACACATACCCCAAAACCAGTCGCGTGTATACCAGTGAATGCTTTCTAATAAAGCATGAATTGTACCCAAATTGCCACTGTTATTCAATCAGAGGCTGTTAGTTCAACTTAAAAACACACAGTACAAGTCATAGCTTAGTAGGCATATACCTAACCAAATCACTGAAAACAACTTTAATCTGAGGGATTATATGATATTAGGCAAGAGGAGATGTAGTGTCCACGGACTCCATTTTTGTGCAACTAGATCCCATGGTACACTTATCCAAACTGCTGATTTTATTAGCCTCTACCCCAAGGTATTCCATAACGGTGATGGTGGCCATCACCGTTACCTTTACGATACGGGGTGTAACAGCCGATACGGCTGTTATGGTCTCTTTTTTTAATTGAAAAAATAAAAAACCCAAAAAACTTGTATCAGCCCTGTAATGGACCGTTACGGGGCCACTACAGCCTTTACGGGGGGTTGTAATGGCCTTTATGGGTCATTTTTTTCCATAACGGCAGTTGTAATCTTTACAAACCCGTGACATGTAACGATTGCCACAGTTGCCTTTTACGGCCCCATAACAGCCTTTACAGCACACCATATGCTCTACCCTAGATGAATCATGACAGAGAAACCTCAAGGCCCTAGGACTACATATATGCCGTTGGGCTAAGATCATTTAACTCCTCATTTAAACTTCCTCTTGTTTTGTCCTTGTTGACCTATTCGAATTTTAAACTTAAACTATACATCTCCCTAACAAATTGTCTATCACTATTCTTATTACTATTTCTTTTTCTTCATGATTTCTTTATTTTTTTGGTGGTTCCTTCTTAATTTTTCTTTTTTCTTTTTTAAGTTCCTGAAAAGGCTGGTAATTAGGCAATCAACGCATCAGGATATGTATAGGACCCTCAAGTCAGTTTGTACAAATGGGGTCTATGTTTCTAAAATCTAGAGCCTAGACTGTCGATTTGATGAGGCCACCATTGATGAGCAATTCTCCAAAATCTCCCTAATCATATAATCCTGAACCTTTGACTTGTGGCCCACAAAAAAGGACAGTTAAGGAATGTAACTGTCTGCATTCAATGGAAAAAGATCCAAACATTGGATGGCCGTAATCTTCCAATCTGTGAGGCTTTTAAGCATACCTATCTATATAGTGGGGTCCTTCATATCAATGATCGAGTACCATGGGCCCAACTTATACGAGCTGAGGATACAATAAATATTCTTTCGAGGATCAAATCATTCCTCCCAAGAGGTTTAAAAAATATAACGGATATTATCATCCAATATTATCTATATCAGACATCAACAATACAAATACCAGGGACAGTGACATAGTTTACAAGATATCACCAATAATATCTATAATATTAACAATATCAGTGATATTTTCAATATTACAAGATATCACACAGCCCTTTGAAATAAATACGTTGTATTGCCAACGATACCAGTGTTTAGTACCTATCGAGTTCTAGAAAAGAAATTTAAAAACAAAAAACGTATTTTTTTTCAAAATTTTCGGGAGAGATTTCTTCGTAGGGGTGTTTTAAATTCTTGCATTATATGTGCAGATTTATTGCATTATTTATTAAAAATTGGTACACTGAAATTATATTTATTTGTTAAAAAATTTTTCCGACAGTGCATAGTTGGGCCCCTGTAAAATGGAAACCTATCATCTATAGTTTTTTTTTTTTCCATAATATTTTAAGTCTTATGTGTGTAATCATGTGTTTTTTAACATCTCCTGAAGTTTCATTGAAAAAATCCTCCTTTTTCCCGATTTACCTCTGACAACACCTCAGTATCTGAGGTATCAATACATGTTTCCATATCCTAAGGGTGCGATACATATAAAGATAATGATACATGAAATATTGCTACCGAGTAAATAGTTGGAGTTGAAACAGGCAATCGGCAGATCAACTTTGATCTGGTTTTTTAGTTTTTAAACATTGGTCAAAAGAACGCACCCATTTGAAAATATGAATGAAAAGAGAAGAAAAGTTCATCTCCTAAATTCTACACAAAAGAACTGAACAAAGGCTGAGAACATACCCAGAACCAGAAAAACGAAGCCAACTCGAATGCATTCTGCAAACATTCACATCAAAAGAGCCGGATATGTAAGTTTTTTTCCTTTTCTCTTTCTTTCTTCTTTCTTTCTTTCTTTTATTCATTACATTGGCATTAAAATAAAAGAAAAAAAAAATGCAACTTTTCTACATCATACCAAGTGGAAAAGTAACCAACCTGAAACAGGACAAAGTGTATAAAGCATAACAGCAGTTCTGGTTTTTTAAACCAGAAAAGATCATCTCGGGGCCTTAACTTTGTACCAGGGAAGGTCGAGGTTATGCCAGCATTTTCCAATGCTAGGGTTGCAATGACATGCTGTAATTTTGCACCCACCAGAAGAACGAGCTGCACAAGCAGATATTCTTGGAATCAGAATCCGTCATAGGACAAGGGAAATTACATCTTTTAGCCTTGTCAGTACATATTGTGGCATGGGTGTAACACAGATGTTTTTCAACAGCTTCTTAATAATATTAGGTTATTTTTTCTAGGTTATCTCATTTGGGAATCTTTGAACTTTTATAGAGCTTTGCTTAGTAAAGTGCCAACCTGGCTTGTGAGTGGGACATCCAGTCCATGCATCAGATGGGCTCCAATTTGTAGATGATGGGGCCTGAAAAATCAGGCTGGTCAACTCATTGTGTTGGGCACACATATGAAAACAACAGAGGCTTAAGGAAATTTGCCAACAATCAGACATCCAATCCATATGTGTGGCCCAACTGATGAGTTGATCAGCCAGATTTTGGCACCCAATCATCTACATGGTGGGCACCACATGATGCGCAGAGCTCATCCCACAGATGCTATGTCAACACATGTACTTGTTTTGAGGTGCATTTGGAAAAACATGCACAATGTGTTGGGTGTATTCAAGTTGCTGTTTCCAATGCAAACAAATGGCTGCCTGAGATAAATAAGCAGGAAATGATAGCATTGCGCTGGAGTAAAAACTTACAGTGACAGGAATAATGGCTATCCAGAAATAGAGATTGGATCCTGTAACATAGGATACAGATACTGACGATTAGTGGGTAAGCTGAATAAAATTGCAGGAATAACAGTAGAACCCGCAATACACATGAGGAACTAATTCAGGTAGGTTCCATGGTTAAAGGACTCGGCAACTCAACCTGACTCATCTGGCCCTGAGTCAAGTCGCAACTCGCCCTAGTTGGGGGTGACTCGGGGCATGATTCGTGGACCAGATCAGGTCTGACTGAGTCTGAAAGGTGCATGAGACTCGTCCGAGTCTTAAAACCATGAGAGATTCTTAATCACTCAACTTAGGCCAACAATCATGTCCTCCTAAACAACATGCCTTACCGTTTATGTTAAACAGCATGAAAGCAACAACAAATCCCCAAAGTGGTGCACTACAATGCATTCAACATAACAAGCATGTTAGCTGGGAACAGTCTCAAGAAAACCTCATTGCATAATAAATACAGATAAGGAATGCAAAGTGCAATCTCTCACATGCGGGGGATGCCACATGTATGCAACACCCAGGCAATTAATCAGGTCAGAGGCACAATGAGCATACGCTAAACAAAAAAATTCAGGCCAGTCCACATCATGTTAGCAGAATGTACGTTGAATATGGAACATTGGACATTTTTTTCTGCCATCCGTTTTTTCTCAGACCTGAGACCCCATGATCACTAGACCAGTCTTTTTTGCGGAAAGGCATGCTCACATTGTGCCTACCCGACAAATGGCCCATATCTCACACCCGCGTGATGCAAAGCCCCCAACTTCCCTTTCATCCCTCATGCAAGCATGTACTTTCCTAGATAGTCAATACAAAGATGTAGAAAGAGTTCTTTGCATGCTTCAATGAATGATACATGAGCAACTGACTAGAAGGTGCCTTGTATTGTTTTTTGGATCTTTAATGATTCTAGTCATTTTTCAAAAAGTAAAAAAAGAAATCTTAAGACATTTGTAGCTCACCTCACACCAACAATCATTTTGAATTCCTCTTCCATAGAGCGAATCATATAGCTGTGGAAATCATATTTTGGCGCAAGGTTGTGGTTCTGTCATGAATAAACAAGAAATAGGAGCAAAAATAATTACTTGAGGTAATGTACTCAGAACTTCCCAATGGAAGGACACAAACCAATGGAGCTATTTTTTGAAGGCATAGTTTACCAAAAAATAAAAGAAGCCACCCAGAAAATCAGAAACTATGGCTATTTAATAAACAGCATCAACATGGACATGTTAGTGCATAAATGTAGATAAGGTGTTAGACACAGTGACCCTGAAAATGCGAACATGCTGACATCCTTAAGAGTTATGTGGTAATGTGGAAAGTACTCGTGAGATAATAGTATAGTTCTTAAAGGATAAGATTAAAAAAATATCCGGATCACAAAAAATTAAAACAGAATATAAATAGCATGTACTTGATACCCAAAAACTAAATAAAATGAAAAGGTAAGGTTTTCTTTTCCTGAAAGGCATGGAAATGTGTCTGACATGCATATATAGCACATTTGCTTGACAGAGGCATGTTTTAGGGCCTGTTTGATTTTTGAGGTAACAGGTAATTACCCGGTAAATGTGTAATAATTACTTATCAGGGAATTACCACATCGTTTATTGCGCCTACGTTGACAGCTTAGCTTTTTGGCATTAAAATCGAGGATGGCTGCCAAATGAATATAGGGCCCACTGTGATGTACGTGATGTATCAACACCGTTCATCTTATACATCAGCCTCATTTAGCCATGAACCCAAAAATGAGGCAGATCCAAAGCTCCAATGGACCACACCACAGAAAACAGTGAAAATTGAATGCTTGCCATATAAAAATTTATGTGGCCCTCAGAAGTTTTGGATGAAGCTGATATTTGTGTTTACCCATTATCAATGTTTTTATGACCTCATGAACAGGTTAGATGACAAATAAAAATTAATGTGGGACCAATAAACAAAATAACTTTTAATGGCAGACGTTTAAGGCCATTGTTTCCTGTGATAGGGGCCACTTGAGCATTGCATTTGTCTCAATTTTGGACTAAGGCCATAAAATCTTCTGATAAAACAAATGGACGGTGTGGATATGTCATGCACATCACAGTGGGGTCCACAAATGTAAGTCAGATTTTTCGGACCAATTTTCGAGACAAAAATGCATTTGAAATTTCAAACAGGGGAAAAGGTAATAATGACCTTTTTCAAGAGTATTTCCCTCATCCATCGAAATCAAACAGGCCCTTAGGGAATGGAGCCTGGGTGTCTTTGTCACATAGTACATATAAATACACAAGCAAAACAAAGAGCCTACTTGAAGCGGAGACACTTTTTTAAGTTCAGCAACTTTTTAAGAAATAAAGCGGATGTACTAATTTATCCTTAGATACAAATACTAAGTAGTAGAAGAAGTGAAGGATGCACAGGAAGAGAGTTCTTTAAGTTTTATCTGCAAAGAAAGTCATTCATAAAGAGGGAACAAGAGTGTGAAATATAAAGCTCTCTTCCAAACCATGAGAAACAAAACACAAAGCAGCCAATAGAAGTTTCAAGATATTGCATACCATGATGAAACCCATACGGAGTGTAAGATAGTCAGCGCGCACCACCGAATGGCCAAATTGGCGGAAAAAACAAGTCTGCAAAAGAAGATTTAATAACAAAACCATAAATATCACTTGAACATTTTTGAGCAATGCTTGTAGACAAGAGTCACAAAAGAAACCTAATCCTCATTCTTGAGTGAGACACCTGAAATATTGATGATGCTTTCTGAAGTTAAACAAAGGAAGACATTCAAGTGCAAAATCCAAGACAGCAATAACTTGAAAGAAATCCTAGCAGGAACTGATAAACGGAAAAGTGAACGTCTCTCTCCAACTGTTTTGCATTGGCGTGGCCCAACAGAATCATAGGTCTTGCCTATTTTTTGTCATTGGGCCTAATATGGGAATAAATATCTAATGGTCAAAGTGGATCTTACATAACATCATAGTGGAGCCCTGTCAAAATCAAGAGCAGCATCCCATACAATTCCGTATTTTTTTTTCTAAATAATCTCTCTGTACAATTGGAGAGGGCTGCTGGGACTCGTTTTTTGGCAGAGCCCATCGTGATGCGTACGCGAAATCTACTCCGCCATTAGATGTGTGATCCCAATTAAGCCCAGAGCTAAAAAATCATGTTGACTTATAAGTCAAATGGGCCACACCAAAGAAAACATCAGAGAGAGATGTGTACCCTTGATTTTTACATGGCCCACCATGATGATTATATGAAATCCACTCCAACCATTAGATGTCACACCAAAATTTAGGCGTGGGGCCTAAAAATTAGGTCTGCCTGTTATTCGGGTGGGCCATACTAAAGGAAACAGTTTGGATGGCGATCGTTGCCATGTACATTGTTTCCAATTATGTGGCCCGCCTGAATCACAGATGGAGGTAAATTTTTGCGACCTTGACCTACTACAAGGTGACACACGTGGCGGTCAGGGTCAATTTTACATAAACATCACAATGGAGCCACCCAAGCAGCCAGCCCATTTGCTTGCACACCCACCCAACCGGCCGTTAAATAAATGCAATGGAAGGTAGTGGAATGATAATTATATCAATAATGAGGTAGCTTTTTGAAAACCTTTTTGAAGTAAGAATGTAAATTACATATTAATTAGGCAGTTTTTTAGTAAAATTCACTCAATAATATAACATTGCCCATAACTATCCTCATCAACTCATATATGCATTAGTAACATGAAGTGGGACAAAATCTGCAAAGAGATGCATCTAGGACCACCACAAATTGATATTCAACACGCGAACACTGTGGGAGGTTTGTTGTTCGTTTCCAATAGAATTTTTCACTACTGAACTCCAGCTGTAAAATTATCCTGCTTATGTCAGGTATGAAGTCTATAATGCACAAACAGCTTTTGGGCATTTGAAACTAATAAGCGTCCAAGAGGCTCAATATCAGGCACTGATGGTGACAATATTATAATAGAAGAAAAGAAAAAGCCTGGCAATAATGCATACAGAGTTTGCAGAAACTTGGATGCCTACCACCCAAACAAGACATCTATTTCTGCTCCAGGGATTTGAAGTGTGGAATTTCACAAACGTTGATTGCCTTTTCAGCGTCAATGCTCTGGTGATGTCTGTCACAACATGAGTTAGAATGTGCTGATAACTGACAATAGTAAGACAAGGAAAAAAGATCAACCACAGACTATGATGTTCATGCATGACACCTAAGAGTCATAATAAAAAAATAGAAATGACCAACCATTTAATGTTGTGATGCCTAATTGGCATTCATTATGTGCAGAAAATTGTTAGTGTCATGAGCCGGTTCATGCACACTCGGTAGATGAATCAGACGATGGTAGAGATGATGGTGCAGATCTTTCTGCTCACTCTGCTGGGTTACGAGCCGACCACACTTCTGCTGATACAGGACGGCACAGGATCAAGGTTTGCCATGGGGCTGCATATGGTTGACAGGGAAGACAAAGTAGTACCAGTGGTATTCCAACAGATTCGGTAACCAGTGGTTCACTGGAAATTTTCTTCAGGGTGGTTGGGTGGGAATAGATGACGGTGGTCGGGAATGGACATAGTAGACAGTGGTCGCAGCAACAATCTGGGTCGTAGATCTAGTTCTGGAACAGATTTAGGGATGGGCAGGAGCAATAGGGATGGGTTCTGGATCTGGGGTGGCTGACAGGAAGGAGTTCTGAATGGGTGCAGACGGATCTCACAAAAGCGCCTTCGGACAGTACAGATTCAAGGGATGAATTGGAAATAGTGGCAGGTTGTTGCAGACTCTGATTTTAGAGATGATCAGAACCAGCAAGGCTGGACGGTTGCTGATGATCAGGGTACATACATAAAGTATAATCTAGAATACTCTAACAAAAGTTCAGAGTTAACATGCATAACCATAATCATGAGACCATTCTCATTAACTAGGATCTGGCGTGTGGCTCTTTTATGTGAAGATATACATGAAATTATCAACAGTGTATGAAGACAAATGCATGCTTGTCATTTTTTACTACTACGAAGGTTATTGTAGATAGGTTTATAGGAGTTACTGACCAAACTAGTAAAACTTGGACATACATGTGATATTTCATTATCCTGTTTTGGTTTCGTAGCTGAAAGGAAACTGATATTAATTTGGGCTGGGTGTGTCACATTTGTTGCTTTTTAGCCTCATTCTGAATAGTTTACACACTGTAACTAGTATTTGAGTTTTGTAAAGGGGCATGGATTAAATAATGCGGTGTGTATGATTTGGCAGAACACATTGGCATGCAATATTTTCATATATTCTGAATCTTGCATTTACAAATTAAGTGGAGTACAATTCTTCCAGCACCGCTGAAGAGCTTACTACCTAACAAGTTATCCTGATCCCTGTGAGCCTCGTCCTCCCAGTTCCTCCAAGTATGGATCTGCCAACAAAATATATAATGTAAGCATAGTAATAGGCTTTGGAGACTCAGAAGAAGAAATGATGATTATTTGCTTTTTTCTTTTTGGAAAACACATAACAAGATTGTGAACTTTCATCGGTTACAAACTAAACATTACAACAAGAGCTATGAGAGCAGAAATGGTAGATCATTTTGCATATATAACTGCATTCGCAGACCACTTTTTCCAGTTATAAAGGTCACTAAAAAGGTATTGTGCAAAGAAATGAAGCAAGAGGATCAAAACTCAGCTTGCAACTTGAGGCAATAAAACTCTAGAAGCACAGTTACTCAAAGTTGTGGGCAAACACACATTCTACAACAGATAAAGATCCATACGGAAGAAGTATGCCCTAGAAAGGGATTCCCTGCATGATGAAATTCCATGTAAAGACTCTACAAAGCTCATGCTAAGGTTGTGCTGGCAAACGGTGTTGTGTAATGCTCAAAAGTACAAGTACTTTGAAAATAACTCTCGAAGCCCTTAAGAAATGTAGTGGCTTTGTTGAAACTTGAAAGAGACTTGAACAGAAACAGATCTGCTCCTGAGAAAGTGAAGTGCAGAGCATTCATATAGAATTGGGCACGGTAAATAGAAGTGACCCTTGCATCTAGTATTAGACTTGAAATTTGAAATCAAGGGTATCTAACCTAACGAATATCTTTCAATTGCCTCCTAATTTGAGGAATACATGGGGAGTTTATCCTTAAAACCACTTGGACCTTTTTCTCCCCCTTTTTTGGGGGGTTTTTCACTCTTCAAATCAAAATTATGACAAAGTAGCCCCATCTTATTGGTAGAATGCAGTTAACTGTACAAGAATGTTTCCATGGAAAAAAGCAAACACTGGGATTTGACACCACAGTGGAAGTCACTATGATCAAAGGAAGCAACAGATGTGGTGTGTCTGTGAAGAATGATCGAGGAAATTCATGAACATGAGGTGTTCTGGACACGTGGCAGTCTAGTCATCAATCTGGAATTTCAATCAACTCCAGGCCTCTTTTCACAGGTCACCATGCCAAAACCACTATGGATGTCAATAAGTAGGTTCAGGTTGCTTACTTGTGTACCCATATCCAGATATGACTAAGGGAATCGGTCCAGCCATGTTCAAATACGTGTACTGAATGCGGTAGTCGATCCGAATCCGATTGGATTCAAGTACTCATCTAGGACCTGTTGGGTCTAGTTTTGAGCATGAATTAGAATGTGGAATGTGGTTTGATCCGTAAGCAGGTGTAGTATTGGGTCCAGACTCATGTTCTCTGGATTTGCATTTGGGTCCATTCTAGAAACATGCTTTTTGATATAGTTTTTGAAGTAACTATAAATATAATTAACCTGACCAAGTTAGTAATTGCGACAGAAATCCAGATCCAAATCCATTAAACTAAGGTAGACACTTCACATATCCACAGTTTCGAGAGCCTTTGGTAGCCCTGAAAAGAAAAGAAAAAAGTTTGATTGGACAATCCTAATTATCTAATAGATGGGGTGAAAATGGGTGATACAAATTAGTTATGGTGACCAGACAGATGTACATATACGGCAGAACAAAGCCATAACAACAAGAAACTTCAAGCCAAGAAAACTAATAGACTAACCCACTTGATTATTACAAATATTTAAAGATTTATGAATTAACTTACTTCTATTACAAGTTCCTCACCTTTACAATTGCCAGCAGCATTGTTAAGCAGCTATAAGATACATGTGTTATTGCCATAACAAAGATGAACCGATGAAGCTGCTCCAAACCTTCATATGAAACAAATGGTTCGTGACCCTGCACATGAGATCAAATTCGTAATCAGCCAAAAAAATCCAAAAAGTAGCTCGTTAGAATGATGTGGCAAAGTACTAAAAACCAGTGTAGCTATAGCTTATGACAGTATCTCAGTGATTCCGAAAATTTGATCACATGCCCTTTTACAACTATTCTGACTCAGACCCTCCAATGCCCTCCTCAATGAGTGATGAATGATAGAACTTGTTGACAGTTTGCGTTCCCCATGTTTACTCTTCTCGTCTTCTGGAGGATCTTCTTCAAGCTCAGCCTTGGTACATGGAGAGAACTTACCACTGTAGAACTTTGAGTCAATACAAATGTTTGAAATCAAGCCTGCCGTTGCCGTGAGGAGGAGGGATATAAAGCCTAGCAGCATCAGTTCTGCAGAACAGAAACCAAAGCAATGAGGCAATAATATGATCAAGCAATCAAAGATAAGAAAATAAATAAGCTAGAGTTTCAGAAAGTTCATTCTTGTTTAAAAATCAAAGTTTATAAGAAAAGCATACTTTCCAATGATCAATGGCACCCAATATACCTTCTTTCATTTTCTCAAGTGCTTCAAATAATGGTTTCCGATGGGTCCTGTGCAACCACTGAAGAGATGTAACACTGTGAGAAGAAAAATGATGGAGTGCAACTTTAAAATTTTCAAAATAAAGCAAAGGTTTCCTTTATTTAAAAAATAAAATAAAATTATCATTCCCGATATTAGTGTCTGTGATGCCTAGCATAAGTCAATAGTATATGCGGTAATAGACTCGAATCTGACTACTTACATGCAAGATGAAGTAACTTAAAAATCTATAGACATACAGACTTTTGTACAACATGCTATATAATTACAATTTGAGATACCAAAGTTTAGATGGCAAAAAAAGAAGAAGAAGAAGCAAGTTCAGATGGTAAAAAATAAATCTATGATTAAAAAACAACCCAGATGATAATTAGGTGTTAGAAAAGATAATGTCTCTGTCAAGTGAAAATAAGAACTGGATCAGACTTAGAACTGCATTAACAAAACTAACACTACTCATATTGCATATTACATGCTAAACTCCTCCACATAAACCTTAATAAGATCTAGAGATTGACAAGATATAATTAGATGACAACTTACAATCAGATAATATCCTATCATCCATCAATTTCATCCAATTAACCCCAACTAGCAATCAGATGCTGTACTATCATCCATCAAATTCAGGCAACCAACATCTGCGGCTACTGAAAATGAACAAAAGCGTAACAAGAAAACAGAAGAAGAAGATGAAGAAGGAAGAACCCGACACAGCTGAAGCAGCCCAATAGTAGGTAGTTTTCTCCCCTAAACCATTTGAGCATAAGAATTAAAGAGAATCTCGGAATAAAAACTATAACCGGTAACAGTTCTATGACAAATGCAAGACAGACTGTTTGGATGTCCCCAAAATGCAGAGAGCGCATCCCACCACCTACACTATGGGGCTGTCCATCCATTCGGAGCCATGTGCAATTTGCATTTTGCAGATGGCATAGACACCCTAAACAGCCCATCCCCACAAACGTTCCCAAAGTGCGAGGCAATTATCGCATTATAATCTTGAAGAAATGACACTCCACCCTGTCCGAATTTGTGGGAGATCCAAACAAGCACAAAAATATCCAATCTAACAGAATAAAAAACAGCCAAATTTCCAAAAAGAATGGTAACAAAAAGCCACTTACAGAGCTCAGACGGTGAATAGATCGCTCCACAAGCAAAGAAACGGCGACAAAGACCGTCAATACGACTGCAACAGACCATGTTGGCGTCAATGCCAATGACCGCATTTCTTCTCCTCCATCCGCCATCCTCACCAATAAACTTCTTCCTTCTTCTCTTTCGTTTCCTTCTTCCTTTTCTCTGTTTCTGAAGATTCCGACGTAGAAGCAAACCACCGTCCCCTCAAATGGAAAACCCTCCCCACATTACGCAATTACAAAAATCCCAACTCTGCCTACATTCCGTATGTTGGCATTTTCAAAGCCCTGATTCCTTCAGAAACAACAGAATTCACCACTGCAAAAATACAGAGCTACTGAACAAGCCTGCAAATCTCTTTTGCTTTTGCTATTCTCTTCCCCCAAATCTCTTACATATGCTTGCATTCAAACTTGCGATTGACTTTTCGAAAATTCCGTTATTGCCCTCCTTGACTACTCAAAAGACGGTCCAAATACATACACCTACATTTCATTAATGCCACCGCTCGCTCGCTCTCTCTCCTTCTGGTTTTGCGGCTGTCGAATGCTCTTTTTTCAACAAGACAGCCGCTTTTTGTCGTATCTTTTCCGTTTTTCAGCTGTAAAAACAGCTAGAGCTTTCTACTGCTGATTTTCTTGGCGGATTTTCGGTTGGAAATTGACGGGAATCTCTAGGTGTGGAAGAAGGTTCCGGATCTCTTTTAAGCTGGAGAAACGCCAGAAATCTGACGATCTGCTTGGAATTTGACGGATTCCGGATTTTTGTCGTCTTCTCTTTTTTCAGCTGTAAAAACAGCTGGAACTTTTACTGCTGATTTTCTCGGCGGATTTCCGGTTGGACAATGACGGGAATCTCCAGGTATGGAAGAAGGTTCTGGAACGCTTTTAAGCTAGAGAAACGCCGGAAATATGGCGATCTGCTCGGAATCTGATGGATTCCGTCAGGAAGGTGTCGGAGCTCTTTCCTTTTCTATCTTCAAGCCGTGAAAATCGCCGATATTCTCTATTGCGGGAGATCTGTCTTTGAGACGCAGATATCGCCGGATATCTGACGAACTTCACCGGAAAATGACGGAACTCTATGAGGGCTGCACTGCTTACTTCCAGAATCTTCGAGAGCTCTTTCCAACCATTTCTGAGCAGTTCAAATCTCCTATGTTAGTTATAGTAGGAGATTTCTTCGCTTGAGCCGTAGAGGTCGCTGGAAATCCGACGAACTTCACCAGAATCTGACGGCTTCCGGCATGAGAGTGGCCGGAATTTCCGCGGGGTAGAAGTGGAATTTTCTTCGTCGAATCTGGAGAGGAAAAGAGCGTGAAGGAGTCGAAACGGAGAATCTCCTGCATATATGGGGACTTTTTTTGTACTCTGGCTGCATACGTCGCTTGATACGCAGGCCATCAGAAACCGAACACACGTCATAAATTAAATTAAACCGATTAAATTGTAGGATTTTCTATTTTTAAGTGATAATTCCAAAATCAGTTTCCTTGAAGAAATCTAACCTCTGATTCTTAGATGCTTGATCATTCTATTAGGTCCATTGTTTTTTATTCAATATGAACCGTCCAGTAGTTGTCCAGTAATCTGATATTCGAATGATCAAACAAGCCTAATTTTTGGGTCATTATTAATCTAAACTTAAAAAAATGATTTGTACCGTTTAATTTGAATTATTTATATTTCAAATATGCAATTTCTAAGTGTCTGTGTATCATCCATCACACTCTGCCAGAGTACTGAAGTTTTTCTTCTGTGTATGCATGCTTCCTTTCCGAGCTCCTCTTTCTGCGTCTGTTCCCTTTTATTTTATTTTATGTTTTTAATTTTGGAGAGAGATTTCACCGTACATCAATCGGGTCCTTCCATCTACTGGGCCCATCTCTGATGGTTATTTTTAAAAAAAATTCACTTATTGGACAATTCTATTAATCTAAGTGGTGGCCCTCAAAGGGACGGTAGAAATGGAAATATATGACCGTTGGATATTCATTACGGTTTGTTGAAAAACATTAATATTTAAATAATCTAATTAATATAATACTTGAGAAACAACCAATCCAAACTATTTTCAGTAGATGAACGGATACGATTGATACAAATCAAACTTATACATGTTCTGTAGAGAGATGGATTTAACGTATTCCAGTTCCTCTCGACCTACTGTATGACTCCCCAAGCAGAACCGGCTTCCTTGTCGGCTTTCTCCGCCATGAACCCAGGACAGACAGATTCAGTCAACCACCGAAAATGTGATACGCGCGACGTACTGTAGATATGGGTATTCGCGCCCATGAGATGGAAAGGTTGCTGGACGTCACGTGTGATAACATGGCATACGTGTGTCTGATCCTTGACGTCCATCACTGAGGCCTGTACTCGACCTGATCTTACATCAAAACCAGAGTATTATATTGATGTCGTTGGCCGCGGGTTTAAGTTGAAAATGACTCGTTGGTCAATTTCAGTGAACCGTTCTTCTCGATTGGCTAACCCCACACGCGTGTTGCAATCCTGCCAATCCACATGCAGTAACACGTGCCTATGGAATACTTGTGCAGGATCTTAGCTCTTCATCAGGTGGGAGACAGTATTCAGATCTTCTACTCTTAAAATCAGGCCATTTGACAGCTAAAATTTTCCATATCATACGAAACAATTGGACGGCCAGAAATAATTTATTTTGAAAATCGGTTTAATTTATACGGCACACTTGAAGAGTGAAACGACCTGAATTTTGAGGCACAAGATCTAGCCATCGTCGACAGCTGGATGTAAACATCAGATATTGCACACGTGTGACTTAGTGTGTATGTGCAGCCTAAGCATGTGGAATTAACAAACCTCCCTGTTTGTAGGACTTGCCCAAGTCATACAAAGAAGCAGCCTCGGTTCACACGGCAGTGCGGAACACGTGAGATAGATCCAATCCGTTCATACACGTGTCGAACATAAATACCATGTATTTGATGGGTCCCTTTTAGATTATGGGATATCCCAAAAATCATCCGTATACGGAACTCAGGTGGGCCATACCATCTAAAATCATATGAAAACATGCCTAAAACATATAAAAGCACTTTGTGGGGTTCACCTGAAAATTGGATGCATCTGAAACTTGGTCTGACCCTTCATCCAAGTGGGATACACATAATGGATGGGTTGGATTTGTGAACGACATCTCGGTGGGTCCAAAAAATGATTATGAATGTTTCAATGAGAGGATAACCCTCTCAACTTTTGTATGTGGTGTGGCTCACAAAAGTCCTGGATTGACTTGATTTTTAAGTCGAGGCCCACCATGGAATGGTGCATCTAACTGATGGGATTTTTGACATGCATCACGATGGAGCCCACACAGCTCCACGTCACGAAAGTTCCCATGAGCAGGACCCCACATATATATATATACACACACCCGCTGGTCTTGTCCTCTTGATTTTTTTAAGAAGCGCTTGATTTTTAAAGCATATGTAACTACCCTTAGAATAAGTAATTATTACCATTTCACCCTATTTAAAAATCATGGAACGTTTTTCCTTCAAAATCTATTCAAAAAGCTAGTTTTAATTTGTGGACCCAAAGTGATGAATGTGATATATTCATTCTGTCCATCTGTTTAACCATAATATTTTTAGGCATGAGCCAAAACAAAGAGATATATCCAATACTCAAATGGCTTACGTTAAAAGAAACAGTGGCTCTAGAAGGTTTTTAAAGGTAAGTGTTCAGTTGGTGTGATTCACTTGAGCTTCGGATATACCTCATTTTCTGACTTATGCTGTAAATTCATTAGGCATAGGATAAGCTATACATATCATGGTATGACCCACAAATATGCCACGGTGTTCTCCATTTTTGAGTAAAAAGGCATACGGTCAAATCAAACATCGAAGATGGTAAACGCGAGAAAATAATCATTATATATTTACACGTTTTCAGCTGTGAATTGAAAATTCAAACAAGGGGTACTACCCCCGCCTGGACTTGGCTAGAAATGGACAATCATGTCATGGGCTCCGTGGGGTCCACCTTGATATTTTTTTTTTAAATCCACATGGTCCATCTATTTTGACAAATCATCTCAACATATGAGCCAAAAATTAGACGGATCAAAAAGCTTAGGTGGACCACATCATAGAAAGCAGTGAGGAATAAACTCCTAACGTTTGAAAATTTACTAGGGATGACCGTAATGTTTATTTGACATCTAACGGGTTGACAAGGTCACGTAAGACCTGGATGACTGAAAATCATATATATGAACTTGATCCAAAATTTTTGTAGCCCTAGTGCCGTTTTCAACGGTAGGATAGGCTTTAAATCATCATTGTATGGTGTGGTGTGGTTAGAGGTGGGCATCGAGTCAAATTGGACCGGTTTAGGTCCAACTCAACTTGATTCGAATTTTCAAGTAATTGGCCTGAACTCGATTCGATTCTGGAGAGAGTCTGGATCAGTTGACTCGATTCGGTTCGATGCATGAATGACCTAATTCAAACCAAGTCTGACTCAGTCAGGAAAACCGAGTTGGATTAGATTGGGTATGGTTTAGATCGGGTTAATAGTGAAAATCATTATCATCGTTGTTACTTTCGGTGTAGTCCATTTGAGCTTTAATATGATTTAGTTTTTTTTTTTTTTTCTAATGTTCTAAAATTATTACGAAAAATGGATAAATGGTATGGATATAATAAATACATCGTTGTGGGGCCCATGTAACTTTGATCTCATTTGAGTCATTCATACAACTCGGAGCTTAAGGTGCAATTGCGCTCGTCTTCGCACGACATGTATTTGTATCAGCTGGTGTCGTGTGAAACACGACATTAGACTACGTGTTACTCGGTACAGGCGCAGATTAGATACACTGAATCGACGTCACCAAGCTCTATAGACCCCACTATGATGCATGTGTTGTATCCATACCGTCTATCCATTTGAAGAGATTGTTTTATGGCATGAGAAAAAGATTGAAATGGATCTAAAGTTCAAGTCGACCCCACCATAAAAAACAATGGGGGACAGTGACATCCACCATTCAAAATATCTTAAGGGCAACAGAAGTTTCCTATCAAGCTTATATTTTTGTTTTCACTTTATCTATCTTTATGTTAACTTATGAATACACTGGATTTAAACAATACATGATGGTAGGCCCTATAAATGTTTTAACAGTGGGTGTGACTGATTCCACGGTTTTCTTTGGTGGGTCCACTTGAACTTTAGATCTATCTCATTCTTTTTCTCATGTCATAAAACGATCTCCACAAATGGTTGGACAGTATTGATACAACACATGTATCATGGTGGGGTCCACATGGCTTGGTAACGTATCTTCGGTAGTGATTTGGCTACTGACATGTTTCCTTCTTGCTCTGAACTTCTGCCCAAATCCTCTCCCATTTTCCTTTTGCTACTGACGAAAAAGATACCTTCTTTTAAACCCAAATCCTCTCCCATTTTTCTTGTACTACTAACATTCTTAGTATTTCATGCTCTATGCAGCTTAGGAATACATTTTTATATGAAAGCTTCTACTGTCGGCTCCAGATCAGGTCGGATCGGATCCATTCAAATCGGGTTTCAGATCGGATCAGTTTAGATTGAGTATGATCCAAATTCGATTTGAAAAAACTGTCAGATCTGAATAGCCCTACTCGATCCACACCAATCCAGCCCGTTAGTTCGGTTCAGATCGAGTTAGACATGCCCAGCTCTAAGTGTGGTTTAGATGAGCTTTCAATCTCATTCTGTTTTAAGCTCGTGCACTAAAATGAACTTTTGAAATGAATGAACAATATGGATAAAACATATACATCACAGAAGGTATCACGGAGCCCCTGTTAGAATCGTCCATCTCTAGCTTGGTCCCTGTGGGGGTAGTACCTAATCCGCGTCCTTCCCGATGATTGGGCCACCTTATTTTAAAAGCCATAGAATGTTAAGGATGACCCAAGTGAAATGAATGGTCCTAATCTCATAAGCATTAGGCCATAAAATGTTCGTGATGGCCCAAATGGGATGAATGGTCCTGATCTCATAAGTGGTTTCACACACCGGTCCCCTCACAATCTCACTTGCACAAACTCTATTGGCAAGAATTAGGGGTTACCACCTTGGGGGGCGTTTGGTGCATGGGTTTACATGGGATTAGATGAGAGTGGGTTTTAAGATTCCATGGATCATTGCAAGGTCTTGTTTGGGACTCAATAAGGTATGGGTTGTAAAGACCCTTCTTGGAATCAGCGTCATGACAAGGGTTTCTACATTCCTACTTTGAGTTTTTTATCTAGTGGTCGGTGTTATGTGGACTCCACCATAATGTATGTGTTTTATCCATGCCGTCCATCCATTTTGAAATATAATTTCAAGGCTTGATCACAAAAATGAGGAAGATATAAATCTCAGGTGGACCACACCATGGGAAAATAGTAATGACTGAATTACATTGTTAAAAACCTCCTAGGGCCAATTGTGCCCACCACTTGAGATTTGAATCAAATTTATTTTTGGGCTCATACCATAAAATGACATGGAAGAATGGGTGGACAGCATGGATGAAACACATACATCATGGTGGGGCCCACAAAGCACTGACCAGTTGTGGTAAGATGAGTAGCCTATCTATTTCTCAAACATGAAGTGGGATGGCCTCAAGCCATGAGATTAGACGACAATTCTCGATACAACGTAATCATTACATTTTAGTAATTTCATCCCACTTAAACCCATCTAATCCCGTGCTCCAAACACCCCCTTAGATTTGGAGGTACATGGGTGTATTTCAAATCCAAGTACTTAACTTTTAGGTTTTGGTAGTTTGGAAATGTAGGTAAATGAAATATGATGTATTTCAAAGTTGTTATTAAAATTGTACACGAATCGAGCTTGGCACAACTTAGCTCGACTCAGCTTGGCCACTAGCTGACTCTAGTTTGAACTTGATTCGGCTCGGCTTGATACTTAAGCTTGACTGGTCAATGCAGCTCGGTTCAATCAGCAGCTCAAGCTTGTTCAAGCCAAGTTCGAGACAATGCAGCAGTTTTTCAAACACATGAAATGCACCTTAAATTTCTCACGATATAAAAACACAACAGTAGCAGATTAAAGGCATTTCATCAAATATTTAGTGGGCAGCATTAAAATTAAGATCAAATGTAGTTTTATCATATAATGTTTTTCTTTTAATAATGATTTATTTCATATCCATACTTTCCTCACCATCGGCTAATCCTGCAGAACATGTATGCACCTGAAACAACACTTCATTGAATCATTTCATCACACACGTGGTGAGCAACATCAATATCAAAATTAGTGAGTCACTGAGCTGGTTTGATTTGAGTTGAGGTTTGATCTGAGTTGATTCGAGCTTGGCCAAGATCGAACTTGGATAAAAAAAATCCCGAGCTCCAAAGATTAGCTTGACTAGACTTGAACTCAATTTCAAATTGAGCAAAGTCAAGCTTTTTCAAGTCAAGTCAAGCGAGTTAACCGAGGTAACACAGTTCGTCTACATCTTTAGTCGTTATTTTGATTTGTTTTGAAATCTGACCTATTTGGATTACTAATTAGTGTTTGTGTGCTGCACTGTATAATAAATGAATAATGATTCAAGGCTCACCAAATAGCAAGCCCTGATGCATTAAATGCGAGAGTCATCTCTAATGTGATCAATTTGAGCGTTCGATCTACCTCATTTTTTAACCCATAGCATCTGAGAGAAGGGATGGACGGTGTGGATATTAAATACATCACGGTGGGCCCCACACAGATCTGCCCGTTCTTTGATAGAGATGGGCGGGGCCGGACGGAATCCGCTTCGGTTTCTATTTTATTCGGTAGTTCATGTGGTGGATACGTGGTTGTACGGTCAGTGAATCTTGACCGTCCATTTGGCAGCTGTGTTCCTAAACATTTGGCAGATCCAAATCTCAGGTGGACCACACCACAGTAAACAATTGTGATTGAATGTCCACCATTAAAAACTTCCTAGGGCCCACCGTAAGCAGATCTGTAATGTCGATTTGCCATCCAACCCATTGATAAGGTCAACCAGACCTGGATGAAGGGAAAATATAAAGATCAGCTTGATCCAAAACTTCTGTGACCTATAAAAAGCTTTTAATCGTCATTCACCACTTATTCCATTAGTGTGGTCCACTAGAAAATTGGATCTGTTTAATTTTTTAGGTAACATTCTAAAATGAGATGAAAAGACAGATGGACGGCGTAGATATACAACACATTCATCAAGGTGGGCCCCACATGGTAACACCTAATCCGCTCCACCAAGTCATCAGGCTCTGTGGGACCCACTTGTCTTGTTACATTCTTTTCAATGCCAAACATTTAGTACTCGATGTAACCGTTTAAAAAATGAATTTTTCTATTCCAAAAATTTAAATAAAGAGGAAACAGGTGGCACCAATTACGGTGAATAAGTCCAATCTCTTTCAAGCAAGTCTTTCTCTTCTTCTTTTTTTTTTTTTCCCTTTATTTCTTCATTTATCGACTTTAATAAATGATGATATTTTCTTCTATTCTCCCAACCACTTTCATATTCTTTCTGGAAGAAGCTGGCTTATTCAAATGTATGGACCCCACCTTAGATACTTAATAGCACTTTTTTTTTTTTATTTACACACGCACGCACTTATTAATATGCTTATTCAAATATGTGGACCCCATCTTAGACACTTAATAGCACTTATTAACACGAAACATGTGTGCAAGATCTGGTATTCTCGTTAGGTAGACCATGTGTTTAGATTTTCTTACCTAACAATCAACCTATTTCATATTGATGAAATCAGCCTACTTTATATTAAGGGTGAGCTATAAGTGAGCTGATTAGGTATTAATTATTATCAAATAAGTGGGTCCAAGGCCCACCTTGATGTATTAATGTATGTGTTGTATATCTAAGTTGCCTATTAGTTTTTTTCAGCTCATTTAAGAACAATCTAAAAAAATAATGTAGATTCAAATTTCAGGTGGACCACACCTTACGAAAAAGTGTTCATTAAATGCCCATTGTTAAATGTGGAATTATTTTAATTGGGATACAATGTTAGTCTTTCACATGCATCTTTACTCTATCGTATTCAAATGTATTTTAATTTTAATTTTCTTCTAAATTTTGTTAGAAAAAGTGAAAGTTTTATAAAAATCTTTAGTCCCACATTGTGTAGAGAATGGATTTGAGAGATTGTAGACACCATACATTTTAAGCATAGCTGCTCTTTATTTTTGACTACCTTTTACCTCCTGATTAATTAGAACATGTACATGGATGAAAACATGACCAAAAAATAATTAACAGGTTAGATTGGGCCACATACAGTAGCCGACTCAAAACCTACCATTCGGTAGCCGAGGAAATTGGTTTTGATCGGATCCAGCTAACCCTTAATTGGTTTTGATTAAAACTGACTCCCTCATGGCCAATTTCGTTTGATCAAAATTGGCTGCCTCTGAGCCAGTTGTAGGTTTGTTACATTTGACCAATCACAACCCTTCAACTGTGTTTTAGTTTTTCCAATCCTTTCACTTGAAGGCCTATTTGATTTTCCAAGATACATGCAAATCCCGGTAAATAATTAATTCTTATCTCTTCACTTTGTTTGAAAATGTAAGAGTAATTTCACTTCGAAAATCGATGCAAAAATGTTGACTTAAATATGTGGACCCCACCGTAATGTATATGATATATCCATACCGTCCATCTATTTTATTAGAACCTTTTGGGGGCATTAGCCAAAAAATGAGGCAAATCCAACGCTCAAATCGCCCACACGAAAGGAAACAATGACCTCAATTTATCCATTGTTGAAAGTTATTTCCTTTACTAGCCTCACATTGAGGTTTTTTTTTTTCATCATCTAACCTGTTTATAGGATCACATGGACATGGATAAAGGGAAAACACAAATATCAACTTGATTCAAAACTTTTAAGGGTCCTAAGAAGTTTTTAATAGTAGGTGTTTAATTCCCACTGTTTCCTATGATGTGGTCCATTTGAGTTATGGTTCTGCCTCATTTTTAGTCTCATGCCTTAAATTCAGCTGACATAACAAATGAGCGGTGCGGATAAGTCACATACATCACGATAAGCCTTACATTGATTTCATAAATTTCTCGATATAAGTGTTAAAAAAGTAAGTTGTTACATTTGCATTGAGAAAAATGTGATAATTACCTAGGTAAATAATTATTACCCATTTACACAATAATTACGATTGAACCAAAAAAATCAAAAAGGCCCTTATGCTTCAGTTTTTCTGACGTTACGCTTACATGATGAGTAAGCATGATCAAAAGAATGCTTGGCAAAACCAAACCCACCAAAACACACATACCTGCCTCTACGTCAAATAACTATAAAAGGGACTTAAGTCTTGGCCCTTATTCAAAATTCATGACACAAATCAAACTATGAGTCACTCGAGTTTCGAAAACCATGGTTTTTCCAATCTCTAAATGATTTCCTCAATTCTAACTGACCTTGGATTTTAAAGCTTTTTTTTCTTCTTGCTAGTAGTGACTAAAATACCCAAACAAGACGTTCTAAAATTATAATCAATGGTATTGCACAACCAATGAAATTGAATTAAGCCAATCAAATCATTTACACCCTCCTCCATGGCTCCACATCCAAGGACACAAGCAAGTTGTACAAGGTATTATGGGAGGTATTCATTCTTCGTTATTTTCTCATAACCCCTCTTACTAATCTTTTCAAGGAAACCTTAGCTCTAGGACTTGCTAGAATCTTGAATCATATCATAATCGAATGGTCTATGGCAACGTAACACCCATGCATGCGTATTCTAAAGTTGT
The DNA here is from genome assembly GCA_037074715.1 of Magnolia kwangsiensis. NCBI lineage: Eukaryota > Viridiplantae > Streptophyta > Magnoliopsida > Magnoliales > Magnoliaceae > Magnolia > Magnolia kwangsiensis. Next base: position 95,886,408 of record CM073588.1, on the reverse strand, counting down.
AAAGGACTTATGCTTTGTGACTTGTCGGGACTTCGAATCCTATCATATCAGGAATCCGATTAATTTTAGTCATATATTATTACTCTATCATACAGCGGGCAGCCTGAAGAACAATTGGACGCCCCACGAGCATCCCATAGAGGGAGCAATACGTCCTTGAGTGTCCAACAATCTTTATTAGCTTTGAGTTCTCTACTATTTTTATTTAGAGAATGGAGAGAAAAAGAAAGCTAGCTTACACTATTTAAGTATGGGACACTGGAATGTATGCATATGCACGTGGGTAGTGTGGTTGTGGAGGCGCACTAGTGGCATACTTCACATATGTGCATTGTGTTTCTCCCATTCGATTTATTAAAAACTGATACAATTCAATGCGAGTCATGGTACAGCTAGGCTAAGCCGTTAATAAAACAACGATGTTGAGTAAATCCATCACAAGATTGTTCATTTCAATAATCGGCCGACAAAGATTAGCCACTGTGGAGATCTATCAGATCAAAAAAGAATGATTGTTATGCTAATTGGCCAACAAAAATCAATCGTTGCATTGATTGGCAGGTGAAAATTGACCGTTACTAAGTTCTGGCCATTGCAATCTTACCGTTGCAATTTTCAACGGTAAGAAATGGCTAGTTTGACTGATTAATTTATATTAAGTCAGACTTCTTCATATAAGACATAATTGTTTAAACTCTTTGTAAAAATACATGGCTTTTCATTCTTTATAAAATCTAGCTTAAATTGAGGATTAAACATAATTTTACATTGCACTTTTCAAAGAAAAATTTTCCATTATAATCTTAATCACTCTCTTTTTATAAGCATATGAAGTGGATTATCTGTTCTCACAAAACACAAATTGAAAACTGCATGCCAACTTCCTATTGTAGTATTTTATTTATTTATTTATATTGTGATACATAGAATCACCAAAACTTGTCGTATCATAGAATTACGGTTCAATGGTAACCCAACATCAATTTCATACCGACGAGGATGAGTGAATGATGCATTAAGAAAAGCGTATTTGATACTTGCTTAAATCTAGTTTAATTTTCTTTATTTCATTTTATATTGGTTTTCATTTTATTGTAATTTTTTAATATTAAAAACTTACTAGGCTTTTTCTAATTTGCCAAACAATTCGATAATAAAATCACACCGATATGAACTAAGTAAAAACACAAATACCATCTTCATCCAGGACTTTTTGTGGCCTTGAGAAGTTTTCCACCGTTAGCATTCAATCCTTACGTTGGGTCCATTTAAGATCTGGATATGCTTGGCCAAAGCAATCATTCCCTAAATGAACTAGAAAAACTGATGGAAGGCTAGGATATACAACACATAAATCAAGGTGGGCCCCACGGTGAGGGGAACACCCACCAACTTGTTTCCCAGGTAACACCTGATCCACGCCCGATCCACAAATGAATGGTTGGATTTTTCTCAATTTTTTAAAATTAATTTTAATAAATAATTCTTAATAAACAATTCCGAAGATTTTTGTCGTGTCAAACCAGCTGCCGAGAGTCTTAGTTTATCTTTTTGCTTTTGGTTCGGATGTTCATGCATGTGCCATGCACTTACACGAATGCATGGGCCAACGTGGCTTACATGTGTGAGATCTGACCGTTCATCATGTATGTCTACTTTTAAATATGTGGATAAACATGCATGCATGAGATCTAAGCCATCCATGATCAGGTGGGTCCATATGATGCACGGACCAAGTCTCTCACATGTGTAACATATCATGTTGGCCCATGGTTTGGCGTGTGGATAGACTCCGTTGTACAGACACGTGGCATCATCTAAGGAAATTTTACAAAGGGTAGTTTGGTAATTTCATTTGATATTCCTCGTGCATGGCCAGCCACAGTCATACCAATTCATCCCTATCTTTCCCTCCTCCAATCTTGCCTGAAAGAGGTGATCGTTTTGCATCTATCGCGACTTAACAATCCAGCGTCTGACTCCATCCGTTGGAGCCCAGATGCTCTTCATCTGATGATCGCAACCGTCCATATTTTAGATTCTATGCTATATGGGCCATTCTAAGAAAATTATGTAGAACGCATGATTGTGCTTATCACCGTCTGTAGATGAATATTAGAATTTTTCATTGCCTAAGCATTCAACTCTAAAAATCAAAGGCTAGGATCATCACTGAACCATGATTATAGAACATAGCTTACGTAGAGTAGTAATACGGACGGTTCAAATTATCTCATCGTCTTAGCATATGGGCCGCAGGAGCTGCCGATACATGGTAGATCTCAGCCGCGACGGAGGCATAAAAAATTCTGAAAACACAAGGGTCGTCGAGGCGTCCATCAAGGCCAGGATGGGTGCGCCGTTGCTTTCAGCCCTCTTTATGAAAAGGAGGTCCATGATGGTGCGTGAGGTGGTCCCCACACAGAGAAAAGGAGTGCCACTTGTGGAATCCAGGCCTGACACGTGGTATTCTTCTTTATTCAAGGTCTAATCCATGGTGTGTCTACTTACGGTAAACGCGACTTCCCCGTTAAAGGAACTTCCTGTTACGGTAAGCTTGGTGGGGCCCACCGTGATATTTGTGAGATATCCACCCCGTCCATCCATTTTTACATATCATTTTAGGACATGGGCTCGAAAATGATACAGATCCAAAACTCAAGTGGGCCGCGTGAGAGAAAACAGCGAGGATTGAACATCCACCGTTGAAGCATTCGTGGGACACAGAAGTTTTGAGTCAGGGTAATATTTTTTTCTTTTCAGTTCATATCGTTAGGAATGACCTTATGAACGGTATGGATGTCATATAAACATCTCATTGGCCCCAGGGAGGTTTCAACGGTAGGCATTTTCCTATCCAAATGTTCCTAGTCGTTTGTCCCAGTTGAATTTTAGATCTGCCTCATTTTTACGCCCATGGCCTAAAATGATCTTTAAACACGTATGGACGGTGTGGATATCTAAAAAACATCACGGAGGGCCCCACCTAGCGTCCCGTCGCAGGGAGTTCCTGCGAAAGCCCTTCGCATGCAATCCGCGTACCCGTTCAGGGTGATAAGTACTGATAACTCATACGATCATGGAATGTGTCGATCAATCCAGACCGACCAATCGATAGCCCACCTCATGGATGGATCAATTGCCAAAGATTGAAGTGATCGGTTCTTTTGAACCATCCGATCTATAGACTTATCATGATCCGTCTATCCAAATTTTTCTTGCACACCAAAGAAATTGATGATGGATCTAATAATCGTCGCTAATTTTCACCTACGGCCATCCAAGATGTGGTCTACTAATTGGACAGTCCAGATTTATCACCAACCAATGGTTCACAAGCTTCGCCAGCACCACACTCCTATAAATACACCTCTCGATGACTGCCGTACGTGCGAGATCCAAATCATCCCAAACCCATGATTCAGGCCAGCCACTCATCAGGTGGGCCACACGTGCAGATCAAATGCATACCACTGTTAAAATCTTTTCAATGAAATATCAGATGAATATAAACCATCATGATTTCAACGTCCCGACGAATAAACCAAGGGGCCCACCTGATGGATGGTCAGTCACGGAAGTTGTGTATTGACCGTTGATGGCCTCTTGCAAATGGCACTCGAACGAACTTGCGTGTAAAGAACGCATCTTCAAAAGTTTCTATGATAAAAGGGCATGCATGATTGCATGTGGCATTTAAAAGTAGACGGCTAACAAAGGGTAGCGATAGGTGTGGCCCACCTAAACTTTCTATCTTGAATAGACAGGAGTGGCGGCCCACCTAATTGTCTTCGTGTAAATCAATTAGGGCCCAGTTACTTTGATCCTTGGGGAACAAGATATTCTGTAAGGATTGAGGGTGGGGCCCACCGGAAGTTCCTGTGGTCGAAGCTACGTGGGTCCCATGGAGATATCCGTGAGAAATCCATACCGTCCAGCAGTTTCCTCAGCTCATGTTATACGTGATCACAAAAATGACGTAGATACAAAATTCAAGTGGACGACACTACATGAAACATTGGGGATGGAAAGTCCACCGTCAAAGCCATTATGTGGCCGCAGAAGTTTTTAAACGGGCTAACGTTTGAGATTTCACTTCATCCCAGTTAAAAAGACCTAATGAACGATATGGGTGTCATATAAACATCATGGTCGGCCCCGGGACGGTTTCAATGGTGGGTATTTTCATTCCCACAATTTTCACTTGAGTTATGAAGCTACCTTATTTTTGGAAACATATTCTAAAATAAGCTGAGAAATTAATGAATAGGGTGGATTTCTTCTCCACATCTCAGTGGGCCCCACAAGCAACTTGTATCCTCCATTACAGCTTCCCACCATGAAATTGGACAACCCAAAATTTTTAGATGATCAAACCATTATTAGATTTTTTTAAATGGTTGTCCCTTGTTTTTTTTTTTTTTTACATGGTACAGCCTACCTTAGATTTGTATAAGATTGGTGAATCCCATCTTTATAGCAGAATTCTTATAATTGAAGGGTTGGATGGATGGACGCAATGAGATTGGTCCCACTTAATAAAATAAATGAAAATCATCTAAAAATCTTTAAATTCACATGAAAATCAACATAATGATTAGAACTTTAAATTCACATGATAATCAACATAATGATTAGAATTACCTAATTTTTAAAGCATCTAACTTTCATGATGAAAAGAATGTAATGGATTACACACGCACAGCTCAATGGGCCACGCCCAGCACTTGTAGACTAAGCTTGTTAAGAGGACTTGGGAGAGGAATCGGCCTGAATTTTCTCAATCCCACTGCCGTAACGTGGGTGGAACTTTGGCGAGATCTAATCCGTTCATCTGATACTCTGCCTATCGTTGAACTCATAAATCATGACAATCCAAAACTCCGAAAGGTCTCACGGAAGGAAACAGCTGAGATGGAACACCCGCAATTAGCTTTGTGAAGGGTCTACGGCTGTGTCTATATTTCATCTGATCCATTCATCTAACTTGAATCCTCAGGAAGTAAGCATCCCCCAAAATTACATAATTCCAAAACTCAGACGGGCTATAACACGTGAATTTTAAAGTTTAAAATATAATTTCCGTACAGGGTGGCTCACCTGAGCTTTAAATGGTCCTTATTTATGGGATCAAGGAAAAAAAGGAGTGTTTTACCTGATGGACGGAGTGGATCTGATTAAAGTAAAGTAATTCCCCTCACAGAAGTAGTAAGCACGGTCCACACGTACAGACGCAAGTCACGCAAGACTGCTTGCCATTTGCTACGGTTGTCTTAAGATTTGAATTGTTAAAAACTTTAGAGGTATTCGCGCGATTAGAGATCGAGTACTTATACACTCACATGCGAGAATTTGGAATGGGTATGCAAGATCCAGGCGAGTAACCAGGTGGGACCCATCATGAATTCTCCTTGGACCAAAATCAGTATATTCTAGACTTCCGGTGGCCCACACGTTAACGTCGAATATAGACCATTGCTCATCTTTTCTTTTAAAAATTGAGTTTTTCATATGCCTTTTGGGTGGACGGCCAGTCTTTGAGGCTGGGGTATGTTACGGTGGACTTCATCTGATGAGTGGCCATGATGCAAATCCAGCTTACTGTGTTGGAACATGTGATGCGAATTGCCTCTCCCCACGCTAATCGAAGCGGATTGCATCCCGTTCCCATTTTTACGGACTCGGTCCAGTCAAGGGCTCTCCGGTCCCACCGTAATACATGGGTTTTATGCACACCGTCAGGCAAGATATACAAACTGCTTGGATAAAACCATACATCAAGGTGTGCCCTGCAGAGCCTGCTGGGACGGAGTCCGTCGAGGCGGAGGCACGACGTAATCCGCTTCCCCTTGTGTCGGAGGCGAATTGCGTCCCACCCCGCCGTCTCTGGCCCCGAACGGCAGTTCTGTGGGTGAACCCACCGTAATGAATTTGTTTATCTATGCCGTCCATTTCTGTTCTTATATCATTTTAAGTTATAAAAATAAAAATGAGGCAGACCCAAAGATGACTTTTGCATTTAATGCAACTAGGCTTATTATTTGGTGTGGTCCACTTGGACGTTCATTCCCTCTCATATTTTGTGTTCACGCCTTAAAATGGGAACGGATTGGCTACTCCCCCTGACACCACCCATTAGCTGGTGGTCGGTGTTTTGTGGGGCCCATCATGATGTATATGTGTCATTCATTCTGTTCATTTATTTTTATATATCATTTTATTTCATGACATAAAAAAATAAAAATAAAGTATATCTCAATCTTGAGTGAACCACATTATAGAAAACAGTGTTAAATGAATTTTGACCATTAAAAATGTTTTGAAATCAGAGTTTTGGATTAAGCTGATTTTTATTTTTTCCTTTCATCTGAATTTTTATGACCAAATTAACAAATTGTATGTCAAATAAACAGTACAGTGGGCCTTAGGAAAATTTTAATGGTGAATATTCATTCATTATTTTTCTCCTGTGGTGTGGCCCACCTAAGACTTATATTCCTATAATTGTTTGCATCAAGCTATAAAATGATCTGTAAAAATGGATGAACGAAATGAATGAAATACATACATCATGGTGGGCCCACAGAGCACCGACCACCAGCCACGGGGCTGGTGTCAGGGGGAGTAGCCAATCCGTCTCCCCTTAAAATGGCGTGAGAAAATGGATGGACGGCTTTGATAGACAGATACATCATGGTGGGCCTACCCACAGAACTGCCCGTTTGGAGCTAGAGACGGGCGGGGGTAGGACGCAATCCGCGTCCCTCGACTCGGCCTGCTGTATCACGTTAAACATCTATCCGCTTACATCTCAATCCTACGCACTCCACGCGTACAATATATGAGGTCTATGTGTGATCCTATCCGTTCATCTAGTGTGCTCCATCATAGATGTGCTCTGGCCCAAAATTCAGATCAGTCTACTCATCAAACAGGCCACACGTGTATCAAGATATTGGATGGTTTAAATTTTGACATATACATCACATATAGCCCCACTTATCGACATGAGACCACCATAAAAATCAAGTGGTCCAGTCCCATGAATGAACGGGATCAGTCACATGTATTCCCTGGCACGTGTGAGTGATAGGATTGGCCATAAAAGGGGAAGCGGATCCCCTGGTGATCCTGCTCTGTGGGGGCCACCTTGATGTATTTTATTTATATCCACGCCGTCCATCCATTTTTCCAGATCATTGTTGCCTCGTTGGAACGAGACCAAAAAATGAAGTTGTTCGAATGTTCAACTAGACCACACCACAGGAAACAGTGGGGATAATGACATCTACTGTTGAAACGTTCTTAGGGCCACACCGTAACATTTATTTTCCATCCAACCTTCTGATTAGGTCGCAAAAACATATCTACTTGGTCTAAAACTTTTGTGGCCTCCTAGAAGTTTTTAACGGCGAGCGTTCAATCACCAATGTTTCTTATATTGTGGTCCAATTGAGATTTATATTTTCTTAATTTTTCGGTTCATGTCCTAAAATAAGATGATAAAACGGATGAACGGTGTGGATAAAACAAATACATTATGGTGGGCCCCACAGCGCCTGCCACAGGGTCACCAGAAAATCCGCTTCCCATAAAACACAATCCTCCAATTATTTTAGGAATCACGTCATGTCGTGGCAGAGTATGGTAGGCCGTACTCGCATGCGCAACCATCAGAGCCATGGCATGAGTGTGCGGAAATCCAACCGTTCAAAACGTGAAATACCATTGTAGATGATGCATAAAATAAAACTCGATACTGATATGACTCTCCCAACCGTTAGATTGTTCTTTGACCGTTAACCTTATTTTTCTCGCCAACCTCTCGATTCTCAAGACCCAAGCCAACCATTGGGTGGGTCTCAGTGTTTCATGCCAGCTACTCATCAGGTGGGCCCAAAATCTTTTGCCCATTCATCCTTCTAATAAATCCGTGACCTATAATACATCTGCTATCCTATGAATAAACTGGCAAGCTTTTACGTCAGAACTCGATGGATGGTCTATGATTAAAGTTGCATCTTTGATGTTGACCATTGATGGCATATGTGGACGTCAGCCGGCGCGATTGTATAATGGAAACATCTTCCAGGTTAAAAGTCCCAAAAAATCATTACGTGTGATGTGGAATACAAAGATTTGGCGTGACGCTTCTATTTTGTATAAGGAGCTACCGTCTGTCTTAGTCACTTAATAAAGCGGACGCGGATTGCGTCTACTTTGGGGTGCATACGAACCGAGCTAGCTAGGTTAGCTCGCTCTACTCACACGAAAAAGTGTTATTCCACCCGGTTGGAAGTTGAGTTCGAGTCAAGTTAAGCTGATTTTTTTTTTATCTAAAAAATGAGTTAGAGCTGAATTCAAGTTGGTCCCACATCTACTCAACACGGATCGAACCCAGCTCGAATTGAACTTGAATCAAACTAGTTCAGTGACTCGGTTACTTTGATATTGATGTTGATCACCAAGTATTTGATGAAATGACCCAATAAAATGTGATCGGTGGCAAGGAAGGGTTTTTTTTTTTTTTAACATACGCACACTCACGCCGTAGTGGGCTTTCACCACATATGGATACTTGAACCCTTGACCGAGTGTTAAATGTAACACTCTGAAAATCAGGGGTCCTGCATACATTCGACTCCCGAGTTTACGAGTGTCACTTATTATCAAATTTATAGTTTCATGAGTAATCAAATTTAATTGCGTAACTTAAAATTTTTAGGAGTATGAAGCATAACTACACAAATCCACTGAAATGAAAGATTCAATATATATATATATATATATATATATATATATATATATATATATATATATATATATATATATATATATATATATATATATATATATAATCAAATTTAATTGCGTAACTTGAAATTTTTAGGAGTATGAAGCATAACTACACAAATCCACTGAAATGAAAGATTCATATATATATATATATATATATATATATATATATATATATATATATATATATATATATATGTCCAAAAGAATAAAAGGGATTGCACGTGGCGTCACCTACAAAATCACAAAAGAATAGTATCCAAAAGAATAGACCCGAGCCCACTGCTCAGCAATCCAATCCCGCCCTTCAAGCTGGCGAAGAGCCATCCATCAGCTGGAAATAGGACAGCTCGTCCTCCTCCTAGTAGTTCGCCTCACCAGGCTCCTTATGCCTTGAATCACCTGCATCTATGAACAGGTCTGGTTGGTGTTTTAAAACATCGTCCCAGAGTGGGAGTGAGTGATCAACTCAGTGGGTACTATTAATCATAAGTTATAATAAGCATCAATTATAATATGAATTTAATGAAACGCAATCAATCATCAACACCTAACAACTCTTATTAAAATACATGCATGTGGAATGATATGATGCATACCCTCACCACAACGCTCCCTCGAGCGACTTCATCTAACGTATGTCAGCACTCTTTCAAAACGACATCGACTTCCGAGTCGTCACCCTAACTAGTGCAATACAATGCGATCGTGCTAACTGAGTTATTAGTTAAGTACATTCATCCAGCAGGTTAGGAAATCTAATACACCTCACGTATCAATGCCTTAAACCGGTTGCGAGGTCAAGATCCCCCAACGGGTGAGGCCGAGACCCCACGGTCCATGATTCCGTCGGGTTCCTCATCCCCGACTTCAAGCACATGAGAAGTGCCTAGAGAAAGAGATCGCTCACGGTCACTACGGGGAGGTGCGACACCCCAACGTAGGTCGATAGCTCGGACATAGTGTCTCATTCCACCATGCCTGACTCACGATGCTGTGGATCAGTTACAATCGGTTATTGGTGAGCCACTATGGTTGCGAGGTGTTTCAAGTTTTATACATGTGTGAGAAAACAGGGTTAACAATCAAGGTTAGTTAGATAGTAGGCTAAACTGCAAGAGTCAGCGAAGGTGAGATGAGTGACATCGGGCACAAGGAACCCATGTAGTCGAAGTACAGCCACCCGAATACACTCGCCCAAAGCCACGGGTCTAACCATAGTATAGTCATATCGATGGGACTACCGTCTCTCCTCATGTTCCTAACCAACCCAAAAGGGTGAGGGTGATCCATAACATGCCAACTATTCGTGTTATCAACTAACATAATAATATCATGTTCTCATGTATCTCAACTATATCAAAACGGATAATCCTACCAAGCAACGAGCATTATTAAGAAATAAGGTGTGTGTGAGTGTGTGGGTGTGTGAAGAAGCTAACTACTTCCTCCATCTCAATGAATCATAAGCACAAAGGTAATAATTCATATACACAATGAAGTAGCACATGTGAGGGAAGAAAATCAAGCAACCATGACCAAACGATCATCCATACATAATAGCATGTAAGAGCAAGTTCAACACCAATTTGAGAACTAGACATATCATCCATATAATCCCAACAAACATGCCACTCCTAGGCTTTCTCTAGTTTTTTCAAGTATAGCATTCAAGCAAACAAAATCATTAAACTCATAATAGAATTGGTGTTAGGTCACCTAAGAACAATAGTCCGAACCTATGAATTGTTGGAGAGTTGAAAAATGACCTAGGAATGCAGATTTCAGGATCGATCGGCCGGAATCCCCAAAGCAAACGTTTGTATATTAGATTTTAATGTAAATTCCCTCTCATCACAAGAGTTTCAAGAAAAAGGGGTGATGGATCTTACCTATACGATCAACAGAATGAAATGGCGGTTGTAGACGAGGGTTTCTTCTTGGAGAAAAGGTAGGGAGTTGTGGGGTTTGATTTCCTTGGCCCCACCTTGATCTAGGGTCTACCTTGCTCTTTTTCACTCTCTCCTTCTTCTTCCTTTACTCTCTTACTCTCTCTTTACTCCTTGGTGGTTGTAGTAAAGGAGAGAGTTATGAGAGAGCTTAGGGTTTTATTTCCTAGACTTAGGCCCTTTGGCCTTAAATTTCCTCAAATGCACACAATGGCTCTCTAGGACTCCATATTGTGGTTGGGGCAGCCCTAACACTTCATTGGCTACCAAATTTGATGTGTAAGTGTCTCATGGCCCAATGAGGGGTCATGCAAAATTTGGGAGCGAACGGATGAACGAATATGGGGGTTTGATCATACGGTTTCGATCTTTTAATGGCTTTGTGTGGTCCATTCCAGTTGTTGGGAAAGTTTTGGTGGCCCCCTGGCCATGAAACTTATAGGATAGGTTCTTCATGGCCCGATGAAGGGCCATGTAAATTTTGGGAACGATCAGATATGGGGTTTGGTAGTATGGGTGTGATTTGCGATCAATGGTCACCGTTCTACGATCAGGTCCCAGATTTTGTGGACGGGCGTAGAAAAATACATTAGGCCTCCACCGTAAATTTAGAAAAAATCTGACGGCTGAAATGTCTTATATCTCAGTTTCATTTACACATGCCAGATTTCAATCCTGGCCTTAGGTGGGTTGCATCTAGCAAGTGCCACTGGAACGGCGTGGATAGTTAATTTTTGGGCATCCACTGAGTCCGTGGTCCACGATGGACAACAAGCCTAGTGAGACAGACATTACTCTATAATTTGGTAACTAGTGGCCTACCAACGAGCGGTCTAAAGCTTGTTCAGAAAATCAGGGTATTTCTGGAATGAATCAGGTATTAAGATTTCTCGTGGGCGATGATTAGGGTTTGGATTAACTATGTTCATAATGTGACCTATGTATAACTAGTGAAAGTGGAGATTTAGTCATAATCACTCTAAATCATCGGTTTTAGGCTAAAAGAATAACGGGGTTGATTTAATCTATTAGTCAAGATCCGGGCCTTATCTAGTTCGGCCCCATTTAGATCTTTAATTGAGTCATGATTTTCTTGATTAGTTAGCGATGGGTCGGTTAGATTTGGGTCCTATATGAGTGAATCATGGGGTTACACCTAATGTTCAAGTGATCGAGCAGTTACATTGGCTTCCTACGATTGATTAATTTAACTTGTGTGGTCCTTTACTGGTTTCACCCTTGTATAAACTAATATCGAGTGCTAATGATCATTAAGCGATATTATAAATTAATTAATTTTAAAAAATTTTCAAGGATTTTTAGAAATCCAAAACGGTGAAAATCCAGGATGTTACATTGAAACTCCCGGAAGTCTAGTGTGACATATGTATAACTAGTGAAAGTTGAGATTTAGTTATAATCACTCTAAACCGTCGGTTTTAGGCTAAAAGAGTAACATGATTGATTTGGTCTATTAGTCAAGATCCGGGCCTTATCTAGTTCGGCCCCGGTTAGATCTTTAATTGAGTCATGACTTTCTGGATTAGTTAGCGATGAGTTGGTCAGATTTGGGTCTTATGTGATTGAATCATGGGGCTACACCTGATGTTCAAGTGATCGAGCAGTTACGTTGGCTTCCTACAGTTGATTAATTTAATTTGTGCGGTCCTTTACTGGTTTCACCCTTGTATAAATTAACATTGAGTGCTAATAATCATTAAGTGATATTATAAATTAATTAATTTTAAAAAAAATTCAAGAATTTTTGGAAATCCAAAACAGTGAAAATCTAAGATGTTACATTGAAACTCCTAGAAGTCTACCACCCGAGCAAGAGCAAGGAAGGTTTGTATGTGAAACAAATACTCTTCTTTTTTTTATTTTTGTGTTGCTTAGAAGGTGTTTGATAAATTACCTGTAAAACTATTATTATTGTTTTACATATAGTGGAATTTTGAAGGTGTAGTTCAAGTGTTTGTAAAAATGTTGCACAGGCGAACTCAACTCGATCTTGGCTCGAACTCGGCTTGAACTGGCCCAAGCTGCTAACTGAATTGAGCCGAGTTGGCCAGTTAGGCTCAAGGACCGAGTCGAGCCAAGTTTGAGCTAAGGTTAGCTAGTAGCCGAGCCGAGCCAGCTTGACTCGGTTCAACTCAATGTGCACAGCCCAGTCTTACCCCTGCCGTGATGGATTGCTTTATGGGGCCCACTGTGATGTAAGTGATTTATCCACGCTGTTCATCGCTTATCTCAAATCATTTTTAGGTATGATCCTAAAAATGAGGCAGGTACATGGCTCCAGTAGACCACACCAAAGGAATCTACAGTGATAATGACATCCACAGTTGAAACCTTTCTAATGGCCACCGTGATATTTTTTTTTTATAACCATACAATATATTCATAAGGTCATGTAGATGTGGATGAAGTGAAAACACAAATATCAGCTTGATCAAAAACTTCTCCAGCTCTCAAGAAGTTTTTAATGGTGGATGTTCAATCCCCACTTTGTGGTCCACTTAAGCCTTGCGTTTGCCTTATTTTTTGGATCATATCTTCAAATGACATGAGAAAAACTATGAACGGCATGGATAAAGCACTTATATCACGGTAAACCCCACAAAGCCCTGACCGGACAAATTAGGCGGGGTAGGACGCAATCCACGTCCGAAATGAGCTATTGTGGGCCCCACCATGTAGTGGCCCACCCAGTCATTTTCAGATAAATTTTGTATGAGACCATATACTCGCAATGAATAAAAAGCAACAACTATTTGCGCGAGGATAAGACAAAGAGGCATCTACACACATGTGGGAATGAACGGGTGCGCGAGATCCTGGGAATAACCAGGTGGGGCCATCATGAATATGCCTTGGTCCAAAAACACATCATGAATATGGTCCATTCCTCACCCTTTTTCTTTCAACCATCCAGCTCTATCATGGCAAATTTACAAAAAAAAAAAAAAAACAACTTATGTAGAATTTACACTCAGGTTCTTTATTTTGATAAAGTTTTGAAAAAGCTACCTCGTTGTGCAAGTAATTATAGTGCTTGGCGACCGCATGAGCAAAGGAGTCCACAGCTCTCGTGGGCCCCACCATGATGTTTTTATAGAGTTGCACATGAACTGAGTTAACTTGGTTAATTGGCTCGGCTCGACACGAAAAAGCTTGATACGATTCTGTTCGAAATTGAGTTCGAGCCAAGTCGAGCTGGTTTTTGGAGCTCGAAAAAATTTCGAGCCAAGTTCAAGCTTTTCTGGGTTCGAATCAAACTCTGATCGAACCAAGTCGGTAATTCAGTTATTTTGATATTGATGTTGCTCACCAAGTGTTTGATGAAATGACTCAACAAAGTGTTGGCTGGTAGCGAGGAATGTATGGATATAAAACAAATACCTTTATATATTGATTTTGATGTTGCCTGTTAAGTGTTTGATGAAATACCTATAAACTGTTGTTTTTATTTTATATGCTGTGAGAAATTGAAGGTACACTCTATGTGTTTAAGAAAATGTTGCACATGCTCCCTCTTGGCTTGAACTCAGCTCAAATTAGCCTGAGTTGTTGATCGAACCAAGTTGAATTGGCCAATCAGGCTTGAGGACTAAGTTGAGCCGAGTTTAAGCTGGGTCAACTAATGGTTGAGCCAAGTCGAGCCGTGCCAAACTTGACTCAATTCAACTAGTGTACAGCTCCATTTTTATATAAAATCCACCTGACCACCAGGTGCAACAGCCCTCATTAAGCCCAAAGCCAAAACCTCAGCTTCTTCCATGATTCGATTGAACCACACAATTAAATAAAGTTTATAGGGTAAAAGCAACCCACCAAATCGTTTCCCTTGGTGTGGGCCATCTAAATCACAGATGGGCATGATTTTTTGGTACCATGATTAAATTTTAGTATATCATCTAATTGTTGGAGTGGATTTCATATAATTATCATTGTGGATCTTATAAAAGTCGAAGGTGAACATCTCTTTCCTGATAAATGAATTTCACATACATATCATAATGGACTTAGCATGAAAATATATTTACCCTGATATATTTAAAAAAAAAGATTTTATGGTCCCCCACCCTTGGTTTTTACGGGATCCACCGTGGAGTGTACGTAAGATCTACTTCAATTAATAGATGCATAATTCTAAGATAGACCAAAGATTTAAAAAAGAGAAGAAAAAAAGAAAATAAAGGAGCTGAATCATTATATGGGTGAGCTAAAATCAATTTCAATTACATGCCAGAAAAATATTTAGACTAATGCCCAAATTTAATTCCATCCATAGCTAAGTTGGACCACGCCAATGGAAGCAATTTGGACGTTGAGGACTTAAATTATAAATGAACTTATTTTTAGCCCTTAATAGGTTGATTCATTCCCCTGGTGGTTGGGGTTGATTTTGTTTAAATATCAAGGTGGGCCCACTACAACTGCCAATTCCTTTATGGCATTTGACAACTTGAATGGATATTAATCAATTTAATGGAAGATTTTCTAATGATAATTACTTAGATTAGTAAGGTAGCTTATTGTAAACATTTTAAAAAAGCACACTGGAATGTAAGTTCTATATTAAGCAGGTAGTTTACTGTAAAATTCCTTTTACGGCCTTTTTCAGTGGGGCCGGCCCGATGGGCTGAGGCATGTAACGTGTTATAGTGGACCATACTTACTAATGGGCCATATGTGGCGGATGTAACTTGTGCTGGCATCTCTACGGCTGCCAGGCCATTTGTGTCTGATCCTGGACGTTCATCTAGTGTGTCCCACCATACATTTTCTGTGGCCCAAAATTCAGGCCAGTCAACTCATCAAGTAGGCCACACATATGACCAGAAATTGGACGGTTAAGGAATCAACCTGTGGTCCATATTCAACATATGTACGTGGCCGCTTACTGAGGTGATGCCACCATACAAACCAAGTGGGGCCAAATTAATGAATGGACCAGATCAGTCACAAGTGTGCTGCCTTGGCACGTGTAGGGAGAGGAATCATTGAATAACCGTTTTGACTGTCCTTGTTGACCATCAGACTAATGGGATGATCCTAACCATTTGACTGTCCAAGCTGACCATCATACTTTTTTGGCCCACCCACCCACTAAGATAACCCCTGGTCAGCTCCTCGAGAATGTCCAATCAGTTTTGGGGCATGGAACCAGAGAATGGACGGTCGTGATTTACGCATGAATGTTTGCCGTGTGGTTTCCACCATACCATGACGATCATATAGTTTCCGTCTACGACTAATGTCCTGCTGGTACGCACGGGAGTGGATCTACTGTGGAAGGACGCGGTTTGCCTGAAGACCAGGTCTGGTGAACCGACTCTGTGGGGCCCACCGTGATATATGTGTTTTATTCACACCGTCCATCTGTTGTTCCATCTCATTTCAGATATGATCTCAAAAATAGTCAGATCGAAGACTCAAGTCCACAGGAAACGGAGGGGATTGAACGACTGACTACCGTTGAAAACTTCCTGGGGGCCACAGAAGTTTTGGATCCAGCTGACATTTGTATTATCCCTTCATCCAGGTCTATGTGACCTTATGAACAGGTTGGATGGAAAACAAACATGATGGTGGGCCCAGGAAAGTTTTGACGTTAGGCATCATTATCCCCACTCTTTCATGTGGTGAGGTCCACTTGATCTATGGATGCGATTCAATTTTGGGCTCATGCCATAAAATGAATTGAAAAAATGGATGGACGGAGTGGATAAAACACAGACATCAAGGTGAGCCCCACAGAATCGGGTCACCAGGGATGTTCCTGATGACCTGGCCGCCGGTCAATCCGCGTTAGACATAAGAAGAACTTAGGTCAGGATGATGTGGACCGTTCTTTGGAGTGGGCTACTGTGGATCGACCGGAGGCTAAATATAGCTCCAGACCCGAGGTTCTATGTATTAAATATAGATAGGGAGAGAGACAAATACTGTTGATAGTTCACCACAGAACTGCCCGTTCCGGGCTAGAGACGGACGGGGGTAGGACGTAATCCGCGTCCCTCGACTCGGCGTGCGGTATCACGTTAAACATCTATCCGCTGCATCTCAATCCTAGTCACTCAACGCCTATAATATAGGATGCCTATGTGGGATCCTCTCCGTTCATCTAGTGTGCTCCATCATAGATGTTCTCTGGCCCAAAATTCAGGTCAGGCTACTCATCAAATAAACCACACGTGTATCAAGAAATTGGATGGTTTAAATTTTGACATATACATCACATATAACCCCACTAATTGACATGAGACCAGCATAAAAATCAAGTGGTCCAGTCCCATGAATGAATGGGATCAGTCACATGTATTCCCTGGCATGTGTGAGGGGTAGGATTGCCATAAAAGGGGAAGCGGATCCCCTGGTGATCCTGCTCTGTGGGGGCCACCTTGATGTATTTTATTTATATCCACGCCGTCCATCCGTTTTTCCAGATTCATTGTTGGCACGGGACCAAAAAATGAAGCGGTTTGAATGCTCAAATGGACCACACCACAGGAAACAGTGGGGATAATGACATCTACTGTTGAAACCTTCCTAGGGCCCACCGTAACATTTATTTTCCATCCAACCTTCTGATAAGGTTACACATACATATCAACTTGATCTAAAACTTTTATGGTCCCTTGAAGTTTTTAATGGCGAGCGTTCAATCACCAGTTTTTCTTATATTGCGGTCCAATTGAGATTTTTATTTTCTTAATTTTTGGATTCATGCACTAAAATAAGATGATAAAACGGATGAACGGTGTGGATAAAACAAATACATTATGATGGGCCCCACAGCGCCTGCCACAGGGTCACCAGAAAATCCGCTTCCCATAAGACAGTCCTCCAATTATTTGAGGAATCACGTCATGTCGTGGCAGAGTATGGTAGGCCGTACTCTCATGCACAACCATCAGGTCCATGGCATGAGTGTGCGTAAATCCAACCGTTCAAAACGTGAAACACCATCGTAGATGATGCATAAAATAAAATTCGACAATGATGTGACTATCCCAACCGCTAGATTGTTCTTTGACCGTCAACCGTGTTTTTCTCGCCAACCTCTTGATTCTCAAGATCCAAGCCAACCATTGGGGGGGTCCCAGTGTTCCATGCTAGCTACTCATCAGGTGGGCCCAAATATTTTGCCCACTCATCCTTCTAATAAATCCGTGACCTATAATACATCTGTGACTTATCCTATGAATAAACTAGCAAGATTTTACGTCCGAACACATGCATCATGGATCCCACTCGATGGATGATGGTCTATGACTAAAGTTGCATCTTTGATGTTGACCATTGATGGCATATGTGGATGTCAGTCGGCGCGATTGTATAATGGAAACATCTTTCAAGTTAAAAAGTCCCAAGAAAGCATTACATGTGATGTGGAACATAAAGGGTTTGGCGTGAAGCTTCTATTTTGGATAGGAGCTACCGACTGTCTTAATCACTCAATAAAACGGACGCGGATTGCATCCTACTTAGGGGTGTACACGAACCGAGCTAGCTAGGTTAGCTTCTACTCACTCGAAAAAGCACTGTTCCACTCGGTTGGAAGCTGAGTTCGTGCCAAGTGAAGCAAATTCTTCTAATCTAAAAAATGAGTTAGAGCCGAGTTCAAGTTGGCCCCACCTCTACTCAACATGGATCGATCCCAACTCTAATTGAACTTAGCTCGATCTAGTTTAGTGACTCGGTCACTTTGATATTTCTGTTGCTCACCAAGCGTTTGATGAAACGACTCAATGAAATGTGACCGGTGGTAAGGAAGGTATACATACGAAATAAATACCCTTCTTTTTTTAATTTTTGAGTTGCTTAGAAGGTATCAGATAAAATACCTGTAAAACTATTATTGTTGTCTTACGTGCAATGGAATTTTAAAGGTATACTTTAGGTGTTTATAAAAATGTTGTACAGGCGAACTCAACTCGATCTTGGCTCGAGCTCGGCTCGAATTGGCCCAAGCTACAAACTGAACAGAACCGATTTGGCCAATCAGGCTTGAGGACCGATCCGAGCCAAGTTCGAGCTAAGGTTAGCTAGTAGTCGAGCTGAACTAGCTCGACTCGGTTCAACTCAATGTACACCCCTCATCCTACCCCCACCCAAATAGATTGCTTTGTGGGGCCCACTGTGATGTAAGTGATTTATCTACGCTGTTCATCGCTTATCTCAGATCATTTTGAGGAATGATCCAAAAAATGAGGTAGGTACACAGCTCCAGTGGACCACACCAAAGGAATCTGCAATGATAATGACATCCATCATTGAAACCTTTCTAATGGCCACTGTGATTTTTATTTTTTTAATACCATACAACCTATTCATAAGGTCATGTAGATGTGGATGAAGGGAAAACACAAATATCAGCTTGATCCGAAACTTCTCAAGCTCTCAAGAAGTTTTTAATGGTGGATGTTCAATCCCCACTTCGTGGTCCACTTAAGCCTTGCGCATGCCTTATTTTTTGGATCATATCTTCAAATGATCCGAGAAAAACTATGAACGGCATGGATAAAACACTTATATCACGGTAAGCCCCCACAAAGCCTTGCCTGGACAGATTTGGAGGGGTAGGACACAATCTGTGTTCGAAACGAGCTATTGTGGGCCCATCATATAGTGGCCCACCCAGTCATTTTCAGATAAATTTTGTAGGGGACCATATACTTGCAATGAATAAAAAGCAACAACTATCTGCGTGAGTATAAGACAAAGAGGCGTCCACACACATGTGGGAATGAACGGGTGCGCGAGATCCTGGGAATAATCAGGTGGGGCCATCATGAATATGCCTTAGTCCAGAAACCCATCATGAATATGGTCCATTCCTCACTAGATCGTGGGAATAAACAGGTGGGGCCATCATGAATATGCCTTGGTCCAGAAACCCATCATGAACATGGTCCATTCCTCACCTTTTTCTTCCAACCAACCAGCTATATCACAGCAAATTTACAAAAAACAACTTATATAGAATTTACATTCAGGTTCTTTATTTTGATAAAGTTTTGAAAACAGCTACCCCGTTGTGTAAGTAATTATAGTGCTTGGCGACCACACGAGCAAAGGAGTCCGCAGCTCTTGTGGGCCCCACCATGATGTTTTTACAAAGCTGTACACAAACTGAGTTAATTCAGTTAATTGGCTCGACTCGACACAAAAAAAGCTTGATATGACTCGGTTTGAAACTGAGTTCGAGCCTAGTCGAGCTGGATTTTAGAGCTCGAAAAAATTTCAAGCCAAGTTCAAGCTTTTCTGAGCTCAAATCGAACTCGAATTGAACTGGGTCGGTGATTCGGTTACTATGATATTGATGTTGCTCACAAAGTGTTTGATGAAATGACTCACTAAAGTTTTGGCTGGTGGTGAGGAATGTATAGATATGAAACAAATACCCTTGTATCTTGATTTTGATGTTGCCTGTTAAGTGCTTGATGAAATACCTATAAACTGTGATTGTTATTTTACATATTGTAAGAAATTGAAGGTGCATCTCATGTGTTGAGAAAATGCTACACATGCTTGCTCTTAGCTCAAACTTAGCTTAAATTGGCCTCTATTGTTGACCAAACCAAGTTGAATTAGCCAATTAAGCTCGAGGACCGAGCCGAGCCGAGCTCAAGTTAAGGTCAACTAATGGCTTAGCAGAGTTGAGTCGTGCCAAACTTGACTCAATTCAACTACCATATAGCTCTATGTTTATATAAAATCCACTTGACCACCAGGTGCAACAGCCCTCATTAGGCCCAAAGCCAAAACATCAACTTCTTCCATGATTCAATTGAACTTGTAACATTCTGGATTTTCACTGTTTTGAATTTTCAAAAATTCTTAAAATTTTCTTTTATAAATTAACTTATAATATCACTTAAATGACCATTAGCACTTAATGTTAGTCTATACAGGGGTAGTACCAGTAAAGAACCCCATGAGTCCGATTAATCAATCGTAGGAAACTACCGTATCCGCCCGATCACTTGAACATCAGGTGTAGCCCCATGATTTACTCACATAGGACCCAAATCTAACCGATCTGTCGCTAACTAATCAAGACGAACATAACTAAATTAAAGATCTAACCGAAACCGAGTCAGATAAGGCCCGGATCTTAACAATAGACCAAATCAACCCTTGTAACGTCTCGTCCAACCAGCACAGTGTCCTGGGGCGTCTACATAGGATTTGTTGCAGGACTATTCATTTAAGTCACTCGTGGTGGGGTACTACAAGTTAATTAATCTGGGATTAGTCCATTAGAGTAGACCAGACAGGTCATGATAGGGCCTAGTGTGGGCCGCCAAGCTAGATGACCGTTTATACTTAGCATCAGCCCATACGGGCTATACCGCGACGCAGAAATGTCAGAAAATTATAAAAATTTAAGGAAACATATATCTCACTGGGCTTGTGGTCCATCGCGGATCACAGACTTATTGGACACCCCGAAGTTAATTATTTGGGCCGTTCCATCAACACTTGTCAATCCACCCAAGGCCAGAGTTGAAATCTAACACTAATTAAAGAAACTGAGACTCCGGACTTTTCAGCTGTCGAATTTCTTCAAAATTTACGATGAAGGTCTAATGTGGTGTCCTTCACCCGTCCACAAAATTTGGGACCCGATCGTGACATGATGACCGTTGATCGTAAACTGGACCCGTACGATCATACCCCATATCCAATCGTTCTCAAAATTTGCATGGCCCTTCATCAGGCCATGAACCACTTACCCTATAAGTTTTATGGTCAAGGGACCACTAGAACCTCTCCAATCACTAGAATAGACCCCACGGGGCCACTTAAGGATCGGGACTATATGGTCAAACCCCCACATCCGCTTATCCGTTTGATCTCAAGTTTTGCATGGCCCTTCATCGGGCCATGGAACACTTATCCTATGATGTATATCAATATATACACCCCATAGTGGGCCCTAGATCTTAGAAAGACCCTCCCATAAGTCTAATATAGTAAAAACTTAGCCCTTAGGGCCATTTACACCAATTTTGACATTATAAAAAGGCTTTCTCTTGGGTATCCCTCTCTCCATACGATTTTTGCCCTATGAAAAGAAAGAAAGAAAAAGAGAGAGAAAGAGAGAAAGAGAAAGAGAAGAAGAAAGAGTGAAAGAGAGAGTGAGGGAGAGCTAAGGTGGACCTTAGATCGAGGTGGGCCCCAAGGGAATCAACCCTTTCAACTCCCTATCTTTTCTCCAAAGGAAACCCTCCTCCATAACCTCAACAATCGTCCATGAGTCGTCTAGGTAAGATCTTTCACCCATTCTTCTTGAAAATGCATGTATTAAGAAGAGATTGACTTGAAATTCTAACATGCAAGAGCTTATTCTAGGGATTCCGGCCGATCGACCGCAAGCCCTCAATCCTAGGTCATTTTCTGAATCTCCAACGATTCATATGTGCAAACTATTATTCTTAGGTGGCCTAGCACCAATTTTACTATGAGTTTAATGATTTTGATTGCTTGGATGTTATGATTGGAGAACTAGAAAAACCCTAGGGATTGTATGATTGTTGAAATTCATATGGGAATGCATGTTGGTTCTCATTGGATGTTGATTTTGCCTTTCACATGATTTGATATATGGTGGATTATATGTTCATGTCTATTTGATTTTTGTTTCCATACATTGTTGCTTCATATTATGTATATTCGCCTTACTCTTGAGCATGTGATTTCTTGAGATGGAGGAAGTGTTTAACTTCCTCATACACACACACACACACACCTCACATGCACTTATTTCATGATATGGTTGGCCTTGCTTGTTATGAGAATTGAAGTTGTATGTTAAGATGCATGAGAATATGGAATTGCTTAGGCTAAATGATACTTGGTAGATGACATGTTATGAATCATTATTCGTACCATTGGGTCGGTCAGGAACATGAGGAGACGAAGGTGGTCCCATTGCTAGAACTGCCTCAAGACTAAACCTATGAATTTGGACGGGTGTATTCGGGTGGCTGTATTTCGACTACATGGGTCTCTTATGCCCGATGTTACTTGTCTCACGACTCTTGCGGTTTAGTCTACTGTCTGAACAACCTTGATTGTTAACCCTAATTGCTCACATATGTTTGGAACTTAAACCACCCTGCAACAATTGTAGCCCATCAATAACCTACTCGAAACTGGTCCACAGCCTCATGAGCCGGGCATGGTGGAATGGGACAGTGTCCGAGCTATCGGCCTACGTTGGGGTGCCGCGCCTCCTCGTAGTGACCGCGAGCGATCCCTTTCTCTCGGCACTCCTCATGTGCTTGAAATCGAGGATGAGAAAACAGACGGGATCACGGACCGCGAGGTCTCGGCCTCACGCATTAGGGGGTCTTGGCCTTGCAACCCATTTAGGGCATTGATACGTAGGGTGTATCAGATTCTCCAACCTGCTAGATGAATGGACTTAACTAATACCTTGGCTAACACGATCGCATTGCATCGCATTAGTTAGAGTGGCGACTCGGAAGTCGAGGTCGCGCTGAGGGAGTGCTGTCATATGCGATCGTTAGATGGAGTCACTCGAGGAAATGTTGTGGCGAGGGCATGCATCATATCATTCTGCATGCATGAATTTTAAATAAGAGTTGCTAGGTATTGTTGATTATCTGTTTTTCATTAAGTTCATATTATAATTGATGCCTGTTAAAACTTAAGACTAATAGTACCCACTGAGTTGATCACTCACTCCCACTCTGGGACGGTATTTTAAAACACCAACCAGACTCTGCAGTAATTGCAGGTGACGTAGGGTGCGAGGGCACTGGTGACACGAGCCTCGAGGAGGAGGACGAGTTCTCCTACTTCCAGTTGATGAGCAGTTCTCCATTGGCCTAACAGACTGGATTCTGGAGCGTTGAGTCGTGGGCTCAGCGCACTATTCTTTTGGATATATGATTCTCTTTGTGATTTTGTTGGGCAACGCCTTGGGCAACTCTTCTATATTCTTTGGACTTGTACATATATATATATCTCTTTCACTTCAGTAGACTAGTTGTGGTTGCATTTCATGCTCCAAGTAATTTCAAGCTATGCATTTAAACTTGATTAATCTTAAAACCATAAAATTGATGATAAATGACACTCGAGAACTCGTGAGTCGAGCGTATGCACAACCCCCGATTTTTCGGGGCGTTACAGAACCACACAATTAAATAAAGTTTATAGGGTAAAATTAACCCACTAAATCGTTTCCCTTGGTGTGGCCTATCTAAATCACAGATGGGCCTGATTTTTTGGTACCATGATTAAATTTTAGTATATCATCTAATTGTTGGAGTGGATTTCATATAGTTATCATTGTGGACCTTATAAAAGTCAAAGGTGAACATCTCTTTCCTAATTGCTTTCTTTAGTGTGCCTACTTGAATCATAAGTCAACCTGATATTTTGATACTAAACCTAATGTAAAATTACACATTTATTTATTAAAATGAATTTCACGTACATACCAGAATGGGCTTAGCATGAAAATATATTTACCCTGATATATTAAAAAAAGATTTTATGGTCCACCCACCCCTGATTTTTAGGGGATCTACCATAGAGTGTATATAAGATTTACTTCAATTAATAGATGCATAATTCAAAGATAGACCAAATTTTAAAAAAGGGAGGAAAAAAAGAAAAGAAAAGGAGCTGAATCATTATATGGGTGAGCTAAAATCAATTTCAATTACATGCCAGACAAATATTTAGACTAATGCCCAAATTTAAATCCATCCATTGCTAAGTTGGACCACACCAATAGAAGCAATTTGGACGGTGAGCACTTAATTTATAAATGAGCTTATTTTCAGCTCTTAATAGGTTGATTCATTCACTTGATGGTTGGGATTGATTTTGTTTAAATATCAAAGTGGGCCCACTAGAACTGCCAATTCCTTTATGGCATTTGGCAACTTGAATGGATATTTATCAATTTAATGGAAGATTTTCTAATGATAATTACTTAGATTAATAAGGTAGCTTATTGTAAACATTTTTAAAAAGCACACTGGAATGTAAGTTCTATATTAAGCAGGTAGTTTACTGTAAAATTCCTTTTACGGCCTTTTTCAGTGGAGCTGGCCCGATGGGCCGAGGCATGTAGCGTGTTATAGTGGACCACACTTACTAAATGGGCCATATGTGGCGGATGTAACTTGTACTGGCATCTCTACAGCTGCCAAGCCATTTGTGTCTGATCCTGGACGTTCATCTAGTGTGTCCCACCATTCATTTTCTGTGGCCCAAAATTCAGGCCAGTCAACTCATCAAATAGGCCACACATAGGACCGACGGTTAAGGAATCAACCTGTGGTCCATATTCAACTTATGTATGTGGCCGCTTACTGAGGTGATGCCACCATACAAACCAAGTGGGGCCAAATTAATGAATGGACCGGATCAGTCACAAGTGTGCTTCCTTGGTACGTGTAGGGAGAGGAATCATTGAATAACCGTTTTGACAGTCCTTGTTCAAACTAATGGGATGGTCTTAACCATTTGACTGTCAAAGCTGACCATCATACTTTCTTGGCCCACCCAGCCACAAAGATAACCCCTGGTCAGCTCCTCGAGAATGTCCAATCAGTTTTGGGGCATGTGACCAGAGAGTGGACGGTCGTGATTTACGCATGAATGTTTGCCGTGTGGTTTCCACCATACCATGGCGATCGTATGGTTTCCGTCTACGACTAATGTCCTGCCGGTACTTACGGGAGTGGATCTACTGTGGAAGGACGCGGTTTGCCTGAAGACCAGGTCTGGTGAACCGACTCTGTGGGGCCCACTGTGATATATGTGTTTCATCCACACCGTCCATCTGTTGTTCCATCTCATTTCAGGGATGATCTCAAAAATAATCGAATCGAATACTCCAGTCCACAGGAAACAGAGGGGATTGAACGACTACCGTTGAAAACTTCATGGGGGCCACAGAATTTTTGAATCCAGCTGACATTTGTATTATCCCTTCATCCAGGTCTGTGTGACCTTATGAACAGGTTGGATGGAAAACAAACATCATGGTGGGCCCAGGAAAGTTTTGACGTTGGGCATCATTATCCCCACTCTTTCGTGTGGTGAGGTCCACTTGATCTATGGATGCGATTCAATTTTGGGCTCATGCCATAAAATGAATTGAAAAAATGGATGGACGGAGTGGATAAAACAAAGACATCAAGGTGGGCCCCACAGAATCGGGTCATCAGGGATGTTCCTGATGACCTGGTCTCCGGGCAATCCGCGTTAGACATAAGAAGAAGTTAGGTCAGGATGATGTGGACCGTTCTTTGGAGTGGGCCACTGTGGATCGACCGTAGGCTAATTATAGCTCTAGACCCGAGGTTGGACTTGATCTGAGAATCTTGCTATTAAATATAGATAGGGAGAGTGACAAATACTGTGATAGTTCACCATAGTTTTTTAAATCGTGGTTAATCGTCCTTTTTACACGTGGCACTATGTTCGACTATCTGACATCAAATGTCGGATTTATTTTTTATTACGTACACGTGGCACTATGTACGACTATCCGACCATCCAAATGTCGGATTTATTATTGATGGTACGTATGTTGAATATTACACCTTCCAATTGATGGCTGTGAAATGGACGGTCAAGACTTAAATAGCGAGTGGTCCCTTAAAAAGATGGTTACCATCGTTTTTTCAGTGTGATTTCTGGGATCTGCTCCATCGATTTCAGGTCAGAAATTTGGACGGCCTGGATTGCTGTGCAACCATGCCATGTCCCCCCCTTTTTAAAAAATGGTGCTGAACAATGACAGTGAGTCGGGCCTGACTTTGGAATTGGCTGGGCTGGGCTATGTTGCTGGGCCCAGGCCCGTCCGTTGCCAGCCTTGAGTTTAACCCCCTACCTGAAATATGAGAACTGAGCCCAATGAGGACAATCCAAAGTTCAGGTGGGCCACACCACTGGACTAGTGGCGATGGAGATCACCTGATGAACGGTTTGGATGGAATGCAAAGAACACAATGGGCCGCAATCGGGCCTCTAAGCCCAAACCGTTCATCAGGTGATCTCCACCTGCATGAAGAGCTATCGCAAAAAGGAAGTAGATTGCCTGCGCTCCGGACGGGCAGGAAGCTCATGCGGTCGGAAGATAGGTGGGGCCCACCATGATGTTAGTGAGAAATCCACCCCGTCCATCCGTTTTGCCCACTCATGCTAGGACATGAGCCCGAAAAGGAGGCAGATTAAGAATTCAAGTGAGCCACACGACAGTGGGGAGAGAAATACTCAGGGGTCCACTGTGATGTCCGTATGCCATCCAGACCGTTCATGAGGTCATTCCCACTGGGATGAACTGAAAACACAAAAATCAGGCTGTCTATATGCCATCCAAACCGTTCATAAGGTCATTCCCACTGGGATGAACTGAAAACACAAATGTTAGCCCGATCCAAAACTTCTGTGGCCCCACAAATGTTTCAACGGTGGGTGTTTAATTCCCACTTTTTTCTGTCTTGTGGCCCACGTGAGTTTTGGATCTGCCTCATTTTTTTGCTATTAGCCCAATACGAAGTGCTGAAACTGATGGACCGGGTGGATTTCTCACAAACATCCTGGTAGGCCCCACCTTGCTTCAGACAATCCGCGTCCGTGTGAGGCGGCTCAACTGATGGATGGAGTCGACTGGTCCCGCACAAGAGACCGTTCATGTGGAGACCGGTCCAGTGTTAGTTTTGCACCAATTAAAAAATGATAGTCACTCTTCAAATGCACACGTGCCACAGGCTTACACTAATCTGGACCGTCCAAATTGTTCAACCCAACTGTGGATTTAGCATTACAGGAATTTGTAACTGATATGTGTTGGACGTAGGCTAGTGGGACCCACTGGTGAGCAATCACTAGTGGATAGCTTCTTTCGGCCTTTTTTCTTTTTTTGTTATATTTTAAATTCAACTTTGAATTTGATTTATGATAGAAGATAGGGATGAGACCAAATGATATGGTCTGATCCAATCTCATGCGATCTCTCATTCATTTCATATATAATGGATGCGACTCTCTCTCCTGTAAGATAACATAAAGATATACCGAGAACGTACGGAGAGAGATATAGTGTGTGCAATAGTCTATCCATTTTGGCTTGTCCTTGAGATGATATAATCTATATATCGCAATCCGAGACCACTATATACTATAGGATCAGAGGTGTAAATAGATCTATCTGCTCCAGTAGTAAATAGGCGGGCCGTTGGAGCATAAATCTTCTGCTTTCTTAGGGTTCTAGAACTCGTGTAGACCGTCAGATATTGAGGGCTCACCTTCTGCGCTTCCCAATAATATGATAATATTAACCATCTGATTTTCCCTCCTAATTTGGACCACTCGGTATATTACCTTTAAGCATCCATTTAATAGTCGAGTGAAATAAATACCATAGGCATATAATTGTTCATCCCCATGCTCATCATTCCTCCTAAGAATTCAGTATAGCAGGTTATTAATGATCCGTACAGACTCCCATGTTGTTTTTGAAGATCTATATATGAAAAAGATTTCATTCAACAAGTAATACTATGTGGTTGTGAAGATGGTTGGTTGTAAAGGAGCGGTTTCAGGACAGGTGGCAAAAGACCAAGTAGGGTCAAACAATTATAATAAATGTGAAAAAGTGAAGCATTGAAATTATAATATTAAAGTTATAAATAAAAGGTATTCAATAAGAAGACGAGTTTCATACCATCGAAATCAAAATCAAAATATTATCTTTCAATTATCAATTATAGTCCTTAATAACACTTTACTTTTCCTGTTGAATAAATTATATTATTAATGTAATGCATAACATTAATTAAGTGGCTGATA
Source organism: Magnolia kwangsiensis (assembly GCA_037074715.1). Lineage (NCBI taxonomy): Eukaryota > Viridiplantae > Streptophyta > Magnoliopsida > Magnoliales > Magnoliaceae > Magnolia > Magnolia kwangsiensis. Next base: position 95,857,804 of record CM073588.1, on the reverse strand, counting down.
ATCTTACTTGTAACCTGAGTATACATTTGCATGAAAAATGGACAATAATTATTTTCCTATGTAATTACCATATGTGCCCTACCGTTGATTTAATTCTTACTTTTTTTAACGCTAAAGCTGAGGATGTCATCAAATATGTGGGGTCCATTGTGATGTATGTGGATTATCCACACCGTTCATCTATCATGCCTAATGAATTTAGGGCATGAGCTAAAAAATGAGATACATTCAAAGTTTAAGTGGACCACGCTATAATAAAAATGAATTCAAACCCTCACCGTTAAAAACTTCTTCGGTCCATTGTTTACTTTGGTGTGGGCCACCTGAATGTTAGATTTGTCTCATTCTTAAGCTCATATGTTAAAATGTTTTGGTGAAATGGATGAACAATGCAGATATGTTGTATTCATGATGATGGGGCCCACAAATTTATGTTAGTCATTTTGAATTATTTTTTGAAGCAAAAATACCATCCTAATTTCAAACATGTGATATTATAATAATTGGTAATTCACTAGGCATTTACATTGAATATGGAAAATCAAACAGGCCCCGGCTGTTGTGAAGTTGTTCTTCACGGCTAATTATCAGTAGGCAAAGGTATAACCCATTGTCAGAGAACCAACTCAATTGAATGTTACCTAATTCTTGAGCAAGTAATTGAATAGGCCATCTCATCAGATCGGCCATTGACCACATGTCTGACTATCCATGTGCTTGGGTTCAATTGTTTGGTTTGAAGTGAGTCAGAAATTCAATTCCATGGTACATGCGCCGAAAACCAAGCATCAACAACAATAACTCAAAATAAACCGTCCAGATCATGGGTCCAATATAAGATGTAGCATGAAACTAAAATTACAATTAATTGGTGATACGACTATTAGATGATGGACATTTTTATTGGACGGTTAAATGAAAAAAAAAAAATCCAACGCTGTTATTTTAAAAACAACTGTCCACCAATATAGCATTGTTCAATCAATCTGATTTTTGGAATGTAAATTAATGACGGGCTTTTCACATTTTAGTTGGTTTAAGCTGAGTTAATATGGTACACACGCACCATTTCTAACCGCATGCGTATCAAGAGTCATACACAGCCAGAGTATCAAATTACTCCACGGGCAAGCAAGATAAAGGAAGAGAAAACGAAAAGAAGGAAAGAGATTAGGAATGAATCTGGTGCAGTTGCATCCGTTATCCCTTTCTCCCGCCAAATCTCACCCTCCTCCATTTCCATCTCAAATTCTCGTGTCCAATTTCTCATCCCGATTTATCGCTGCGAGATATTCATTCAGGAGCTTTTGCAGCAACAAAGGGAAAGCAGCAGACGACGCCGTCTCGGAGGTAACGAGATATCGCATCGCGCTATTTATTGAGATTTCACCATCTGTACTTTCTCAATTCCAGAAATGGAGTTTGGGTTGTATGTCCAAACCCCATATTGGAAAAACTCGAAAACTCGAATCGGACTCGGAAGGCGAGTCGAGTCGAGTTGATTGACTCGGTCGAGTCAGTTTTTTAAAAAACTGAAATCCTGGGGCCCACCATCCATAGCCGCAACCGTCCATCTATGTATGCTCCGCTGTGGATGATGAGTTCTTCGGGAATCCTACCGATTCAATGGTGTTGTGGGACTTGCTGTTGTCTGGAATTGGACGGTTACGATTATGTAAGTTCTGCAGCTCACATTCTGCAAGCAGAAATCCATTAAATGGATTGGTGGGGCCATTTGATCAGTATGGTTTTGCAGTGTGGACCATCCACAGTGGGGCCCACCGTATGGATGATTCTGATTGCCAAGAGCGGGCGGCTACGATTTGGGTGGTTTCATGGCTAACAAAACAGTCTTACAAAATTGTGAATATGCCAGATGAATTGAGGAAAAGTACGGTGGTACCTATTTATAAGAATAAAAGAGGCATACAGAGCCATACTATGAAATGACTGATTGAGCAAAGGCTAAGGCATGAGACAAATGTATCAAAAAATCAGTTCGGTTTCGTGTACGGCGGGTCTTACCATTAAAGCTATTTTCCTACTTAGACAATTGATGGAGAAATGTAGGGAGAGCACGAAGGATTTCTAATATGGTTTTTACTGACTTAGAGAGAGCATATGATAGGGTCCGTAAAAAGTTAATCTGGTGAGCGTCGGGGAAAAAAGGAGTTTCAAGAGGATAGATTGACATGGTTAAGGATATGTATGAGGGAGCGGTAACAAATGTGAGAACCACTAGTGAGGAGACTTACTATAGGCTTGTACCAGGGGTTAGCATTGAGCCTATACCTTTTCGCATTGGTTATGAATGAGTTAAAGGCATTTGCGGGAAGAGTTCTATGGTGTATGTTGTTGCAGATGCCATGGTTTTGGTTGACAAGACGAGGTTGGAAGTAAACACAAAGCTGGATTTATGGAGGGGTGCTTTAGAATATGAAGGATTTCAAATTAGTTGGACTGAAATAAAATATATGAAGTTCAATTTTAGTTGCAATAGGAGTAAAAAGGAGGAACAAATTAAGATTGTTGACCAAGAGGTTTTCCAAAATGACCATTTTTGACATCTTGGGTCAATAATTTATGAGAGTGGAGAGGTTGAGAAGGATGTTGCCCATAGAATTCAAGCTGGGTGGAAGACATGGAAATGTCCCTTCGGAGTTTTATCTGACACCGTGTACCACTCAAATGGAAATTTTGTAGGATAGCTATAAGACTAGACATGTTTTATGGGACGAAATATGTAGTTAAGGAAAAACATGTATATAGGAAGAGCATGGCTGAAATGAGGATGTTGACTTGAGATAAATGAGTGGTAAGATGAGGAAAGATAGAGTTTGAAATGAATGTACTTATGAGTAGGATTGGTAGGTAACAAGATGAGGGACAGTAGACTTAGGTGGTTTGGTCATGTGCAACCAAGACCAAGAACTGCGCCAGTTAGGAGTAAGTTGCTACAAGTTGAAGGCTCTAAAAGGGCAAGGGGAAGGCCTAAAAGGGCATGGGTGGAGTAAGTAAGAAAAGACTTGATGGGCCATAGTCTAATTGAAGGTATGGGCCTTGATAGAGTAGAATGGTGGAACATGATTCATGTAGCCAACCCCAATTACTTGGGATACGGCTTAGATGATGGTGATGGTGATGATGATGATTTTCTTGATGAGAAATATAGACTGGATCAATGTCTAAAAGGCAATTGCTTGATACTCTAGCAAAGTATGACTTTTGATATGCAGACACTAAAGAAAATGTACACGTGGTATGCATTTACTCAGACCAGAATTGTTCACAATATTTGTTTTATGCATTAAAAAAAAACCCAAGCTCTTGTGGGGTCGACCATGTTGCACATGTAAAATCCACTCTGTCCATCATGTGAGAACCATCATGCACCTTACATACAAAATATAAGCTGGATTAAAAATTCATATAGGCGTGCACCAATGGGAAGAATGTAAAACTTCTCCCAAAATTGTTAATTTCGCACAGTGTGGCCCATCTGAATTTTGCATTAGGCTGATTTTTGTATTACTTCTTCATCCTAGTGAGTTACACCCGATTAATGGGTTTGAATAAAGATACACACTATGGTGGCCCCAAACACAAACCTATGGCTGGCAATCCATCTCCATTGTTTCATGTAGTATGGTCTGTCTGAGTTGTGGATCTTGCTATTTTAAGCCTCAGGGCCTAACATCGAGGATGGAATCTAATGGGTAGAGTGAATTTTACATATACAACATGGTGGGCCCCACACACTTGGGTATTTTATATAGTGCGTAGAACAACAGTTGATGTAGAGGACTCCCGTCCCAGTAGCTCAAACTAAACCAATGAAATAGTGGAGCCAACTTGGAAATTAAATGATCAATTCCGGAGTGGATGGTCCATCATATTCACGTTTTTCTGCAGGCATTTAGTTTATATGGTTAGAAAGGAATCATAGTTGCTTTCGGAATCAGCAAAGGAGCATTTCCAATGTATTCCAAATGGAGAAATATCATATCAAAGAATGGGGATGTGCATCGATTACGACCATAGTTTCCAGATTGGCAGTCCAGCGTAGTTCAATCTTGGTTTGCAGATTTCAATCCACATGGACCCTAGTGAATCCAATTCGCCACATTCTGGTCAATGTCATTTTTTCAATTTGCATTATCAATTACTTGCCTCCATGGATTCTGTTTGTTCAATTTGATTTTTATTTTAAAATCTTATATTAACATGATTTGGATATTAAATCTTATATTCAGTGTGTGTATTTTTTTGGTTACGAAATTGATCCCATCCTTTTGGGTTCAAATCATGCAAGTTATGGTGAAAGAGCAGAACTTTTCCAAATTGAATGACACTGGATTTGCGATTTCGTTGAGAATTGAATCAATTCAATGTGCTCATATGTGGTAATCCAGCATGTCATGAAACTATGATCATGTGTTCACGGCCTTCTTTTCGATAGATGACCGAGTAGTTTCATGAACTGATTGTTGTCTGACAGCTACTTACAATCTCTTGTATAACTCTTTATTCAAGTGTTTGCAGGTAAGCCTCTGTTTGGTGATGGAAGGAAGAGAAACTACAAGGTCTTGATGCATCATAAAGTGCTAGTGTCCAGATGCAAGTGGGACCAATGCTTATGTGATCCAAACTGTTCATCTGATGGGTTCTGCCATGGACGTGTGGTGCACCAAAAATCTCCCAAGTGGAACACCCTAGATGCACCCTTTGATCAGTGGCCTGCAAATAGATGGTTAACCAAAAAGAGTGCAATAAAGAATGACTGGGATCTTTGAATATGGAATGTTGTATGAAGCCCACCATCCATGGTGGGGCCCATCAGTTCGACAGTTCTGATCATCTAACCAGGGGCCCACTTGTATAGCATCCGGACCCATCAACACACCATTCACATTCAGATGTATTAGGAACCTATATTTCTCCAAAGAGGAAAAGATCCTGGTATAAGTGGGCGGAACGGATGGCAGATCAGCTTGATCATGTCATCATGCAGCTTCCTGTCCAAAAGACCAGATGGACATCTCTTTTTCATCTGATTTAGCTGTCTAAAATAATCCATGCAGCATAGCTGAAAACTGAATTATTATTATTATTATTATTTTTAACTTCTTAATGTATGTGGATGTATGTGTGTTTTTCATATGTGCGAATGTGGTGGATTTTTATATCTTATGCGTGGAATGTGTGAATGGCGTTTTCCATTCTCATCGATAGGAATTCTCGGTACTCTCATCGGACATTCCATGGGACGGTGGGAGTTCATGGAGCACAATGGCCTTGTATTTCTTCAGTTTACACATTCCTCTGAGTTTCGGTGGGCTCTCTCTTGTGTCCCAACTACTACATCAACCTATTCTCGACCCCCAAACGAAGGTGAGTGAAACGATAGGCCTTTCGGTGAATGTTTCTGAAATTGAAGAAAGAAAACATCTATTAGCCTTCTAACGAGGATAAGATACAAAGCTGGCTGAAAGTTTTAAGTTTCCACAATTGCAATTAGGAACATCTTGCATGGTTCCGTCCTTCTCTTGAAGGACTATTTCATACTTTGATTCTTCTTTTTTCCTTGTTTTTGAAAGATTGGTTTAGTAACTGGTGTTCCGTGGTAGAGGAAAAATCACATGCACGCACAAGTGTGTGCCTACACATACACATCTACACATACATGCATGCACAAGATGGTCAGAATGGATGTCATCAACACATCATGGTGGGCCCGCACACACACAGATAGGCAAACGAGGGATGACATGCAAGATAGTCAAAGTGGATCTCATCAACACACCAAGGTGGGGCCCACAGCAACTGTTTGTCATTAACACACACAGATAGACCATCATATGCATTGTTGCATGATAGACCCTAGGCCAAAAGATCAGATCGGTCCATGAACCTGAATGATGGATGGGCTTTGTTTTTGGACCCTAGGCCTAGCATTGGATGACACATATGATGGTTGACAGGGATGTCACATACACATCATGGTGGGGCCCATCCAGTTTTGCTCGCACGTAAATCCACCACAGGGGACTGGTACCATATATATACACACATATATTCTATTGATTCATGCGTAGATTACACAAGTGCATGTATATATGCTCAATATATCTGTGCATTTATCTATCGAGCTGGCCTAAATACATGTCAAGGATGGAAGAGTCTCCCATACATGTCAAGGACTGGTACCATATATATACACACATATATTCTATTGATTCATGCGTAGATTACACAAGTGCATGTATATATGCTCAATATATCTGTGCATTTATCTATCGAGCTGGCCTAAATACATGTCAAGGATGGAAGAGTCTCCCATTTTCTTGTCTTTTTTACTTTCTTGCCTTTTTTTGTGGCCTTCTCTTCACAATACTCCGTCTTCATCACATGGTTGTATCGTAGTTGCATGAAACTTCTACCCTATTGATGCTCCCACTTCAAATCATACTTCACATGAGCACTCCTGTCCTCACTTCCTAGTTGTTTATGCTTTCTAACATTTTGTAGCAGATGCTTGCCTCTCCCTTACCGGGATCAACCACAACTTCAAGCTTCGTGCATCTATAAGGTGCATTTGACACATGTGATGCATCCATAAACTCATACATCCATCGTTGTGTATTTTTAAGGTGCCTGTCAAATCCCCTTGATTTTCATGATATGAGCATCAACATGATCACCGTACATTATAATGCAGGGGCATTTTCACATCGGGCTCGAGTGGGGTGCCCTATGGAATGCAGGGGCACACTCGGGGTGGGCGGCCCGTGTGAGGCGGGTGGCTCATGTGAAGTGGAACCCATGTGAAGTGGGACCCACGACCAAAGTCTTAACTCATGGGATGTGGGGCTTGGGCTATAAGATAAAGGGATTGATTTGCCATGCTCTATCAGTTCGAGCTTTTAGAGCAAGTGGTTAATTGTTATTTTCACACCGGACTCGAGTGGGGTGGCTTGTGGGATGCAAGGGCACACTTGGGGTGGCTCGTCTGAAGCAGAACCTATGTGAAGTGGGGCCCACAAAGGGGTTCAATTGAGGTCCTAACCCATGGGATGTGGGGGACCAGAAGGGGGGTTCGGTTGAGGTCTTAACCCATGGTATATGGGGCCTAGGCTATGAGATAAATGTATTGATTCACCATGCCCTATTAGTTCGAGCGTTTAGAGCAAGTGGTTAATTGTCCTGCATCACAATAGCTCCACATTCACTATGCCTTTGTCATGTATCATAGTTGCATGTTGACATTAGGATTTTTATTTCTCTAATTTGAGACAGGCTAAATCACTGCCTATTATCCAAACTACAGAGTTGTTGGGGGCTTTAGCACTCTTACAGTACACTGCAAAGCGACAGTATAAGCTAACCAATTTCTTCCATGGTAAGAAGGATTCTGGTGAAAGGAATTGGATACAGGCATCGGCGCTGGGTTTTGGTTTTCTGATTTCGTTGGTTCTACTCACATCGCTGCTTGCTGACAAATTAATTGGTACAAAGGTTAGTTTAATGCTCTAATCATGTTTTAAATTGCTTAGGAGAGTCATTTGATTCTCTAGTAAGGTTGTTGTTTACATACAGTTTTAAGTGGAAAACGAGCTAAATGCCTTAAGGATAGGCATTTTGGGTGCCTTTATCTATAGTTTAAACTTGAAAGGAGGGCCAAATGACTTATATAGGCAATAAGGTACCTTTACTAGAGCTTTAACATGAAAAGTGGACCGAATCGCTAATTATAGGGACTCGTGTTCCTTTACATAGAGTTTGAATTTGAAAAGTTGGCTAAATGCCTTAATGACAGGCAAAAGTGGGCTAAATGCCTTACGAATGAATACACAGTTAGGTGCCTTTACCTAGAATTTTAACCTATACCTACAGTTTTAAATTAAAAAGTGGAATAAATGCCTAGAATTGAACGAAGAATTCTCTTTCTTCATCATCAATCGAATCATTGTTTGTGACCCTGGATTATATTTTAGCATCAATCCAATTACTGCTCAAGTTTTTTTTTTTTTTTCCTTATCCATGAATAGATCTCTTTACTTGTACGACTTGAATGTCTCGTATTTCTCAAAAAAAAGTGATTCGATTGGTGGGATTTGGTATGATACTAATGAGATTGATGAGACTGATATTCAAATATTTCTTCTTAGAATGTATTGATATGACCCCATAAGTGGGATCACCACCCAATAATAGCATGTTGCTGCTAGAAGTAGAACCCTGTATTTCTTCTAGAGAATCTCCTGGGTGAAGGATATGGAGTGCGGTGCCTATATTGGAGTTCTAACATGAAGAGTGGGTTGAGTGGCTCAATGATAAGCATTTATGCTCCTAAACGGCTATACCTACGGTTTTAATTTGAAAAACAGAATAAATGCCTTAAAGGATTGGGAGTGAGGTGCCTTTAATAGAGTTTTAACTTGTGTTTATGTTGGGGAAAACAGAGATTAGATGGATGATTTCTCCCTACACTCAATTTTATTAACCTTAATACAGTTACACTATGGCATCTTGTAGGAGCACAAAAGAGCCATAGTCAGCCAGGCCACAACCATACAATATAAGACCAAGCCCAAATACATATACAATCCAACAATGAAAAGTGGGTTGAATGGCTTAAAGATAGGTATTTAGGTGCCTCTACATAGAGTTTGAATTTTAGAAGTAGGCTAAATGCCATAAGGATAGGTATTTAAATTACTTTACCTACAAGTTTTTAACTTGAAAAGTGGATTAAATACCTTGATAGGCATGTAAGTATGGCCCTTGATACAGTGGAATGGTTGAACAAAATTCATGTAGGTGGATGAGGTTGTTGATGATGATAGGCATCGGGTGCCTTTACCTGGAGTTTTAACTTTAAATGCTAAATGCCTATATGATCGGCATTTTAGTCCCTTTACAAGTTAACCAGTTACCTACTGGTTGTGCACATAAAGTGCACTAATGGCTCAAGGATAGGCATTTATGTGTTATTACCTAGAGTTATAACTTGAAAAATGGGCTAAATACCATAAGGATAGACATTTAGGTGCATTTACCTTCAGTTTTAACTTCAAAGGGGGCTAAACGCCTCAAGGATAGGCATCTAGGTGCCTCTACCAATAGATTTTTTTAATGTAATTTTTTAATTTTTTTGAAAGGTGATATTACCGGGGATTGAACCCCGGTTCACCCGCTTACACTACATTGCCTCTACCAATAGTTTTTGCTTGAAAAGTATGCTAAATCTGTTAAGGATATTCGTACAAGAGCCTTTAACTAAAGTTTTAACATTAAAAGTGCACTAAATGGCCTAAGGATAGGCAATTAGGTGCCTTTAGCTAGTGCTTTAACTTGAATAGTGGCTAAGTACCTTATATATAGGCATTTAGGTGCATTTTCCTAGAATTTCAACTTGAAACGTGGGCTAAATGACACTAGGCTAAGCTTGTAGGTGCCTTTACATAAGTTTTTAACTCAAAAAAGTAGGCTAAATGCCTTAAGGATAGGCATTTAGGTACCTTTTCCTACGACTTTAACTCGAAAAGTGGGCTAAATGCCTTGAGGATAGATGTTTAGGTGCCTCTATTTATATTGTAACTTGAAAAGCAGCTAAATGCCTTGTTGATGAGCATTTACGAGGCTTTGCCTACAATTGTTACATGAAAAGTGGCTAGATTCTAATGCAGGGGCATTTTCACACTGGGCTCGAGTGGGGTCGCTTGTAGCCTTGTGGGATGCAGGGCCACACTCGGGGTGGGTGTGGCCCACAGAGGAGGTCTCGTGTTCGAGACTCCTCACCAAGGGTGATTAATGCACATTTCACACCGGACTTGAGTGGGGTAGCCCGTGGGATGCGGGGACACACTTGGGGTGGGTGGCCCATGTGATTTGGGGCCCACGAAGGGGGTTCGGCCGAGGTCCTAAAACCTATGAGATGTGGGGCCTGGGCTCTGAGATAAAGGGATTAATTCGCCATACTTTAACAGTTCGAGCTTTTAGAGCAAGTGGTTAATTGTCCTACATCAAATTCCTTGAGAAGTCTTTTTACTCAAACACTTGAAATTGAAAAATAGACCAAGTTCCATAAGGATCGCCACTTGCCTGTCGCTGCTTAGAGTTTTCTAATGAAAATGGCATAATTTCCCTAAGGATAGGCATTTAGGTGCCTCTACATCTCTGCATATAGATTGAACTTGAAAAGTGAGCCAGGTGCCTAAGGAGTAAGGATAGGCATTTTGGTGCTGTTTAACAAGAATTTCTGCTTTAAAAAGTGAGCTAAATGTCTGTAGGATGGGCATTTTAGGCATTTACGTACCTTTGATAGTTTTAATTTGAACAGTTGGCCAAATGCCCTAAAGATAGGTATTTAGGTGCCTTTACCTAGAGTTTAACTTGAAAAAGGGACCAGATCTCTCAAGGATAGGCATTAAAGTCCCTTTACCTAGAGTTTTAACTTGTCGGATCGGAATGATATTTGCATAGCCCATGAAATGTGTGTTGGACCTAATGAACTGTCTAGATTAATGTATTGGACTGTCTAATCATCCCAATGCAACTAGGAGCTAGTGCTTTGGGTGCACTAGTGCATCTCTCATTATATTTAGTGATTAATTGGAAACTTCCCTATTGCACACGGATTTTCCATGCAGGGCCCACCATTGAGCTCATGGATCCCATCACATCAACGACTCGTAACCCAGTTGAGTCAAGTTGACTCGGTCAAGTTTCTCCAAAACTGATACGAATTCTTCTAAGTTTTTTCAGTATGATTGAATATTTAAAAGTATAAATAATATATAAATAGTGTTGAGTTGAGCCAAGTCGAGTTTTGTTGATTTTTTCTGAGTTCTGTTAAGTTTTGCTGAGTTTTTTTTTTTTAAATTTTTATTATTATTTTTTTTTAGAGTTGAGTCGGGATTTTTTGGAGTTTTGACCAAGTCATGACCAGATCGAGTTTTTCACCAGTCTTGATGAAATCCAGTCTAGTTGACTCAGGTGAGTTGAGTTTTTAAATTATGTTCCATATTGGATGGTCCATGCTTGAAGAATCTCGTTAATCGGGCCAGTCTAACATTTGAGTTTTTCTTATTCTGGACATAGGATGTTTAGGATCGCTGCAAGTTTTAACGTGTGGCCCACCCATGAGGTGGCCTATGGATCGGGTGGCGAATATTGTTTATATATTAGACAATTCTGTACTGAAAATGCATATGATCTGCCATGCCATTTGCAGGATGTCAATAACTCAATGCTGATAGAGATCCTTTCAAGCAGTAATGCTGCCAAAGTGGCATGTTTCTCCGTCTATTGCTTCATCACTCCTCTAGTGGAAGAGATTGTCTACAGAGGATTTCTACTAACATCGCTCGCTTCCAGGATGGAATGGCGGCGGGCTGTCCTCTTAAGCGCTTGCGTTTTCAGTGCAGCGCACCTGTCTTGGGAGAATGCACCACAGCTTTTCATCATCGGGTGTGTCCTCGGATGCACTTACTGCTGGACAGGTAATTTAGCATCGTCTTTCACCATCCATTCGCTGTATAATGCAGTGATACTGCTGTCCATGATTTTAGCTTAAGGGAGGCTTTTGGAGGTATCATTGAGACTGCATGGGGGTCCATTCCCAAGATGAGGAGAGCTGTTCATGCAGTTGTGCCCACTGTCGGATTCCCTGTTGTGCAAAAGTCGTCCGAGTCTGACGATCATGACCGCCTGCTTATTGGTTTTTTTTTTTTTTTTTTTTCTGGTAGCTGAATGTGAAATGCGGGTTGTTAGATAGGGGTAGAGACGGGCAGGCCATTTGGGACCTGACCCCGTAGTTACATGGCTCAGGTCCCTAAACATGGCTTGAGGGCTGACCCAGTTGTGAAATCTAGGCCTAGTGTCTGCGCTGAGCTACGCTTGGGCCAACGATGAATGGATGGTTTAGGGCGATTGTGAATTACATCTGTGTTGTAAAAATGCAATGATTATAAATTACAATACTCAGTCTCCCGAAAAGGACACTACTTAGATTGACAATTCCTATGTTTGGATAGGTGTGGTAAAATGGTAATGATAACACTTTTACATTAGGAGTCACGATAATGCCTGTAAAGTTTTAAGTTGTAAATACTTTATACTTGAAAAGCATTCAAGGTGTAAACTATTTACATGCTATTCCCTTTGACTTTTAAGTGGTAATTTGTTATGCGTTTGGCTAACTTTTTTTTTTTTTTTTTTGTACACAACCCCACACACTCGCACCAAGGTGGGATTTCACCACCTATGGATACTCGAACCCTTGACCAGGTGTTGAAACTCCTTCGAGTCTACCACCAGAGCAAGAGTAAGGATCCATGCTTTTGGCTAACTTGTGAAGTGTTTACAATACTTGATATAATGTTAGTATTCACACTACATAGAGCTTGGGGCGGTAAATCCCACCAAAATCATATAAAAAGGACTATTTTTTTATTTTTTTTGGAGGGGCCCTAGGAGAGTATCAAAGCATGCATACATTGAATGCAATGCCCTTCACCCATCATAGTGAGCCCCAAATGCAATTTGAAAATTTTCTACGGTGGGTGTCCCATCCTTTCCTCTAGTGTGGTCGATTTGATAATCAATCAAGCTATTTTTTTGGGGGGCCATATGAGAGCATCAAGGGAAGCACATGATGGGCAAATTAGTCCTGTATGCATTACGGGTGGGACCCACACATCATGAGTGGATATCAACTATTATGTTTATGAATAATGTCTATTTTGTTATAAAAACTTTACATGCAATCCAAAACATGGTTTTTTACAGAATTTCATATTACAGCTAAAAGCTATGATGTGTTTATAATTAAGGATTTTACATGCGTCTAAATGACCCCTTACTAAAATATCGATCAATAAGAAAAATATACTGATTCAAGTGTTGGGATAGAAGATTTCCATTGCAATGTATGAAAAAATTGTAATGATTACAAATATTTTAGGGCTATTTCAAACCTTTGATCGTTTAAATCTAGGGCTATCATTGGGCTGGGCTGGGGTTGGGCTGCTTGTGTGCAGCCTGACCCAAAATTTTAAGCCCGTTAAGTAACTAGGCCTGGCTTGGGCTTCATCAAGAGCCCCTTAAGGATTTCAAGAACAAATTTTATTTTTTTTGTTAATGGAACATGCATGATGGGGCACACTTAATGAACGGCCCAGATGTAATGCAAAAGTGGATGGCTGGGGGCTCGGCTTATAGCTAGTCATTCGTTTGCGGGCAATGTGGGGCCAATTGCTCAATTTGTAGGGTTTTATTTTTTTTTAGTGGGGCCCATTCGCTATTGGATCCAACCACTGCTGTGTGGTGGGGCCACATCTATGATTGAGGCTCCAAATTAAGGAACTTAGTACCCACACCCAAACTGGTTATTAGACGGCCTGGGCCCAGGTCATCTCCCACCTCACAATACATTGGCAGGATTTGGGCTGATGGTTTGGGCTTGTTATATATTGGGTAGGCCTCCTTTGTGTTGTGCAGAGGCCCAGTAAAGCCAGCAGGCCCAGATGGACTTTTTCAACACTATTTAAATTGGTCTGGGACCATTTAAAAGATAGGGTAGAGCCTTAAACTGGAGATAACCGGAGACATGGAATAGTTGCAAGGGAATCCAGACCGTCCAAATCTCTGTACTGAGAAGGCCCTTCGAATTTGGGCCATTTAATATTCTACTTTTCACCGTCTATTTGATGGCATTTGATTGAATAACTAGGATTGCATGGTTAGTCTGATTTTAGGGATATCGTCCATCCACAATCTGTCCAACAGTTTGGACGGTCTAGATGGCTGTACATGAGTGCCATAAGTGGGGAGTATGACTCAATGGTGGTAGTCTAGCACTTCCTCTTTTAAACAGTTTTTGTGAGGCGCGTGATTGTAGCAGTATGAATCTGTCGGCTCGGATCAATCCATCTACCAGTCAATCTGTTGATTGGCTAGGACATCAGATCCATGTAAACGGTGGGCCCCAACATGAAGATCACCGCGAGCAAAAACGAGGACGATCCACTCATCAAGCAGTCCGTACCATCAAAATCAACGTATGTACAATGGTACGACTCCGTAAGATGTACGGTCATGATGTAGTCTGTTGTATTTTCAAAATGACCAAATTGTCCTTCGACCGCTATCTTGGCCTTTTTCCTATTTCTGGCAAGAGGATAAACAGAAAAAACCGCCTAGGGAGATGATAAGGTAGAGGCGGTAGAACCGGAATACGGTAGAGCCATCTCTCTGATGTACAAGTGGCGTAGTGATACATCAATCTGGACTGTCCATCTTATAGGACCCTATTATACAATTCTAACCATCAATTTTCTTCATTTTCCCATTCTGAAAACTGACCGTTGATGAATTCGTTTTCTACCTTTGGTTATAAGACCACTGATTAGTTGGCTAGGGTCAACCGATCTAGGTCTGTTTAGAAAAATTAGCCATTGACAGTGGGTTCAATGAGATGGACGGTTCCGATTGATATATTACCTGACACATGTACTATAGAGCGATGGGCCAACCATATTCCGGTGCTACCAGCTCCTGTAACATGACCCTTTTGCCCTATCCTCAGGCTGCCATTTGTTCCCACGTGTCAGAAACTGACCTCAACCACTTCTGCCGCATGCATACAAGTCACAAGCAGTGCCACGTCACACTCACGGCGTAGGTTAGCATCTTTCCATTTCAGAAATGGATGAGATCGTTTTGTGTCTGTCGCGATTTAGAATCCAGCGTGTGTCGCTACCATTGGGGGCCACATATGCAGTTTTCCATTGATCGGAACCGTCATTTTCTGGAGTCAGTAACAAAATTAGACTGAACGGACGATTATGATTATTATTATCTGTAGACGACTCTACAACAGTAAAAAATAAAAAATTCAATGGATGGTATTTGACCATAAAAATCAAAGGTTAAAATAGCCATTTTCTGGAATTAGATTATTTATTGAATTAATAGGAAAATGGAAAGTCCAAATTATCGGATCATCTTAGAATGTGGGCCACGGAGTGTAGCAACGCACGATGGCATCTTAGTCGCGCGACACTGGCAAAGCCAACTCGAAAATGGATTGATAACCCGCGTTTAGCATTTGGAATCTAGGAATACTTTGATACTCTGGTAGAGAGTGATGGATGATACTCAGGCAGTCAGAAATTCCTCAAAAATTGCTTACGTTTTCAAAATAAACCGTCCAAATTATTCGCACTAAGTATCATGAACCAAATATTACTCAAACGTTAGATTGCTTTAGATTTATTTAACGGTTACAACCTAAAAAATCCAATGGGCATTAGAAAACAAGTGCCCACCAATCAGAGGTCAGGATTGTTCAACTAATTCAATTTTTATACTGTACCTTAAATATAGTTCTTTCCACAATTTGATCGGTTTAATTTGGATTTAAGCCACGTGTACCGTGTCTGCGTATCAAGCGTCGTATGCAGCCGGAGTATCAATACTCCTCTTTGGAATCATGCTCCCCCGCACGTGCAAATATTCCCATTTTAAACTTGTCGTAAGACGGGAAAAAGATGAGATCCGGACCGTTGATTTCGTGGGCCCCGATGTAGATGTGATGTGGCCCAAAATACAGGTCAGTCTGGTTATTAGGTGGGCACCGAATGAACAATCCACGTCCAACGGTGTGGCCCACCCAACGAACAGACGGTTCTTTGCTTCTGGACAGAAGTATGTGAATGGTTGGCAGGCTGGCCCACCTAATAAAAATCCGGATCTTGTACACGCTCTCCACTCTCGCACGTGTGGGGTAAAAGAATGGAAATCCTACTCTCGCGAGTAGCCATTGCAATGCTCGGCCACTTCCACTATAACTTTAGAGCCTTTGTTCGATCAATGCCACAGAATTCCGGCCAATTTCTCGGCGAAAATTTCAAAGTCTTGTCGGGAAATGTTGGCGGTTTTCGAGAAATCGATCGGAAATCCGCCGGCAGAGCTGAGAATTCCGTGGGACCCGCAAGAGAAGCCGAAGACCCGAGTAGAAACGGCGGAGATGTTCGGGTCTTCGTGGCCCGGTAGCACGTTTTACAACCTTTGTAATGGGAATTTCATGGCCCTTTCACATGCAAATGAAAATCCATTGCATCCAAGGTATTCCTCTCTCTTAAAATTTTCATTGGGTTTATGCCGGTTTTCCCACATCTGAACCGTACAAAATGTGGACCTTATCATGAAGATCACCTGGTGCAAAAATCAGGCCGATTGGTGACCATCTGTCCGTTGATCTTGATTTTGACGGCTCTCCTGATGAGTTGACAGTTCAAAAGATAAGAGTTCGATCATGAAGAAGAGCTGGCGCAAGTGCGAGCATGGGGTGATCTATGATCAGGTGGACCGTACCTGTATCTTGGTCAGATGTCCGTCCATCCCTTTTCAATGGTGTGGCCAACCTGATAAGTGGGTCAGCCTGAAATTTGTATCAGGTGGCCTTCATGATGGGGCCCACCTTTTGTACGTTTCAGATTTTCTCCAGATTTGGCGCGTCGTCAGGAAAGGCAGTGAAGTTACATGAATATATTAGTATGCATGGTTGTGTATGATGATCCCTCGTTTATCTTACAAATTTTCATTTGTATACATGTAGTTGAGCTTGCACTTGTTGCCGTGCCTAAGTGGTTGTTTCAACCACTTAGATCAGGGTTCACACCAAATTTCAGGCCATTCTAGAATTTAGGTGGGCCCCATCAAGTACTTTTAGATGTTTTAAACACAATTTTCTAAGATTTCGGATGGTGAGGGTTCACACCGAATTTCAGGCCATTCTAAAACTCAAGTGGGCCCCACCAAGTACTTTTAGATGTTTTGAGCATAGTTTCCCATGATTTCGGATGGTGAGGATTCACACCGAATTTCAAGGCATTCTAAAACTCAAGTGGGCCCCACCAAATACTTTTAGATGTTTTAAGCACAACTTCCCATGATTTCGGATGGTGTGGTCCACCTGAGTTCCGGATGATTTTTTTGCACCTCCCATAACTAGGGGACCTACCAAATCCACAAAGTGGATGCCTATCACACATCATGGGGCCCACAGAGCTTGAACTCATGGGAAGCTACATGAGGTCGATCTCATATAGTGTATTTCCCTTTTTTTTAAAAATTTTTATTATTATTTTTTAAAAATTTTAAATCCAAGTTTTCCTTTGATATTTTTAGAAACAAGAGAGATCCTGTTATATTATAATAATCAGCTCGCCCACCATAGATTTTACTAACATATATGGTGATCAAGACCGTTGATAGGTCATCAAGTGGATGTGTAGTACACCATCTAAATGGTTCGTTATGAATTTCGCTACAAGATTAATGATCTAGTGAGCTAGGTGTATGAGGATCCTTCCATATGCACATGGTTTCATTTGGACTGGTTGAAATCCACATTACCTATCTGAACCGTCCATTAAGTCTAGCATGCCTTTCACATACTGCCTTTTAAAACTCGTACTGATGCAATGATCCAAACTGTCGAGTTAGTGGCCTGAAAAATGGATGTAGAGGATTATTTGTAGCAGATAGACCCAATCACGGATGCTTTGAACCATATGATAGTTGAGAGTTTTGCCAGTAGGGGAAAGAAAGGGGACTGGATCCAATGGACAGCTCAGATAGGTGATGTGAATGCTAACAACTTCAAATGCAGATATGTCCCATGGCCCACTCGTTCATTACTCTTGCTACAGTTATGGTCTTGTTTAGACCTTTCATTAGGTGGGTCCCACACGTTGTCGATGTTTGCCTAAAGATCAAGTTAGATCACTCATCATGTGGTCATTGATCTCACATTGGGTAAGACACATCTTAGCGTTTTTGTGTGTAAGAAATGCTCACGTGGGTCCCACTAATTTGCATGACATCTCGTCTCACCGTGAAAATGAGGTGCCTACAAAAATCAGGTGGATTCAAGTGTCAAGTGGGGCATTATAGAAAACAATAAACAACTGTCTAAAATTAAAATCTCACATCTAATGGTTGAATCGACTTGATTTTTTTGGGGCATTCCATTTTCACGCTGAGACAACCTTATTGAACGGACGAGATGTAATACAAACACCATGATGGCCTCACACTCTAACTAGTTGGATGTGCAACTAATTGGGTGTGACTCTCCCCTTCTGTGCGTCTGTCTGTATGTATGTACTAGGTAAGGAATATACATGTGTTATGCAAGAGTGCATAGCGATCCTGAGTTTTCCACCCTCCAATTCGTAAAGTTATTATGATGGTAGTAAAGGCTACTATATATATAGACTAGGATAGTCAAGTGCCATATACTGCACATGAAGAGAGAGAGAGTGTGTGTGTGTGAGTGAGTGGCTGAGTGCCATATAATGCACATGCAGAGAGAGAGAGTCGAGTCCATATAGTGCACATGCGCGTACCCAAAAACAAAAAAAAAGGTTCGATTATCCATAGGTGGTGAAATCCCACCGCCGTGAGCGTATGGGGGTGTGCGTGTGTGTGTGAGAGAGAGAGAGAGAGAGTCCAGTGTCATATGTTGCACAAGCGCGTGTGAACACAGAGAGAGAGAGAGAGAGGGAGAGAGAGATCCTCAAGTGCCATATAGTGCACATGTATAGAGAGAGATTTGGAGAGTGTATGTGTCATGTAGTGGACATGCATGCAATCGCCCACATATGGAGAGAGAAAGAGTCAAGTGCCATATAGTGAGATAGAGAGATACAGGTGTTGTATTTTGTTTTAAAATAATATTAAAAATTTGAATTTTCAAATTTTGGTGTTTTTCCTCCATATTTAAATTTTGGTGTTTTTGAGGTGTTGGTTTTGTCCCACATCGGATTTGACAAAAGAAATTCTCTTGTTTATATGATAGGCTTTTTGCCTAGGGCTTAAGCCCCTTTCAAGGGACATGTGAACCCGTGTACAGTGAGTGCACCGCTGGGACCGGGTCATAGTCGTTGTATTCTGGAAGTCGATTGCTCTGGAAACCTCTTGCACTTGGGACGCTATCCAAGGGGAGCAAATTCAATTTCAAGCCGAGTGACTCAGTCACGCCTCGACTCAATTCAATAAGTTTTTCTTTCTCTAAATTTATTTTCCTTTTTTGATTTTCAATTTTTATAGTCTATTTAATTCAACATATTATCCAACAATCTTGAAATCGAATTGTTGAATTACATACACTATGGGTACAGTAACGGTAAATGCTTCTACTGAGTTAGCCAAAATCGAACTGTTCGCTGGACAATTCTTTAAACGGTGGAAACAGAAATTGATGTTCGCTCTTACCACTCTGAAAATTTCATACATTTTATCTGAATCATTTACTATAGATCCAGCAAATCAAAATGAAGTAACAGATAAAAATAATTGTAAAAATTATATTCTAAACTCTTTATCCAACGAACTATATGATGTGTATGCTTCTTACGCCTCTGCTAAAGACATATGAATTGCTTTAGAAAAGAAATACATATTAGAAGATACAGGCGCTAAGAAACATGCAATTGCTAATTTCCTTTACTATGAAATGACAGACGATAAATCTGTCACAAATCAGATTCACGACTTTCAAGGTCTAATTCACGAACTATTGATAGAAGGAATTAAGTTGAATGAAGTGTTTCTGTCAAGAGCGTTAATAGAAAAGTTACCGCCCTCCTGGAAAGAATATAAAAATATAATGAAACATAAGAAGAACGGTGCTTCTTTGGAAACCACTATTGTATACATACGAATAGAGGAGGTCAATAGAATTAGGGACCAAAAAGAAAATAAAAATGAGATATATTCAAAGGCAAATCTTGTGGAATCAAGTCGGACACATAATAAGAAAAATGACAACTGTCATAACTGTGGCAAACCTGGACATTATACAAATGAATGCAGGTTCAAAAAGAAGAATGCAAATAATCAATTTAAGAAAAAAGAAAATTGCTACAACTGTGGAAAGCCTGAGCATCATGTTAAAACATGCAGGTTTAAGAAAAACAAAGATAAGCCGCAGGCTAATCTTACAGAAATATGCAATGAGTCTGACATGGTAGTAGTTGTGGTGTCAGAAGTCTTCCTTGTAAACAACTTGGAGTGGGTGCTAGACACTGGTGCAACTAGGCACGTGTGCAAGGATCGTAGCATGTTTACCTCCTACCAGGTGTTCATGGGAAATGCTAGAACGTCTCCAGTTGTAGGGAAAGGGAAAATACTTATGAAACTCACTTCTGGAAAGACTCTAATATTGAATGATGTCCTACATGTGCCTGACATTAGAAGAAACTTGGTCTCTGGTTTGCTCCTCAATAAGGCTGGTGTCAAGTTAGTATTTGATTCAGATAAGCTTGTAATGACTAAAAATGGAACCTTTGTTGGTAAGGGGTACTGTAGCAATGGTTTATTCATTGTAAATGTATCCAATGATAATAAGAAAACATCTAGTTTTGTTTATATCTTTGAACCTTTTTATCTATGGCATAATAGATTAGGTCATGTGAATGTGACATCTTTAAAAAAAATGAAAAGATTAGGTTTATTACCTAATATATCTAATGAAGAGTTTGAAAAATGTGAAACATGTGTAGAATCAAAATTCATTAGAAAACCCTTTAAACAAATATAAAGATCATCTGTTCTATTAGAGTTAATACACAGTGACTTAAGTGATTTTAGAAATCACATGTCTAGAGGTGAAAAAAGATATTATATAACTTTTGTAGATGACTACTCTACGTTTACTAGAGTATATCTGTTAAGGAACAAAGATGAAGCTATAGATGCTTTTTATAAATACAAAATTGAAGTTGAAAATCAATTAAATATAAAAAATAAAAGACTTAGAACAGATAGAGGAGGTGAATATGAATCTTTTCAATTTAGAGAATTATGTGAAAAGAATGGAATAATTCACGAAACTACAGCTCCTTATACACTAGAACAGAATGGAATAGCAGAACGTAAGAACAGAACTCTAAAAGAAATGATGAATGTCATGTTAAATAGTTCAGGCTTACCCTCAAATATGTGGGGAGAAGTAATTCTATCTACTTGTTATATCCTAAACAAGATTCCATCTAAATCTTCTGAACAAACACCATATGAACTTTGGAAGAATCATATTCCTAGTTATAAATATATTAAAGTGTGGGGGTGTCTTGTTAAAGTAGAATTACTTGAAACTAAGAAAAGAAAGTTGGGTCCTAAAACGATCGACTGTGTATTTATAGGGTATGCACAAAACAGTGCGGCATATACGTTTCTAGTTTTAAAAACTAAGGATAATATTCTAGATCCTAATACAATTATAGAAGATAAGGATGCAGAGTTCTTTGAGAACGTATTCCCTATGAAATCTAGATCTATAGGAATAAAAGAAGTTAATGAATCAGATATTGCGTCTACTAGTAAAAATGTCTATGAGAAAGTAGTAGAAGAGATACAACCAAGAAAAAGTGTTAGGATTAGAAGAGAAACTAACCTAGGAGATGGTTTTTTCACATTCTTAGTAGAAGATGATCTTACAACTTATTTGAAAGCTATTAACTCTCCAGATGCAACCTTTTGGAAGGAAGCAATAAATGATGAGTTAGAATCTATTATATCTAATAATACTTGGGAACTTATAGACCTACCACCTGGTAACAAACCAATAGGCTGTAAATGAGTGTTTAAAAAGAAACTAAAATCAGATGGGACTATTGATAAGTTTAAGGCTAGGTTAGTAGCAAAAGGTTTTAAATAAAAGGAAGAAATAGATTACTTTGATACATATTCCCCTGTAACTAGGATTACAACTATTAGAGTCTTAATAGCGATAGCCTTCATAAATAAACTAGTGGTACACCAGATGGATGTTAAGGCGGCTTTCCTAAATGGAGACTTAGAAGAAGAAATATATATGGAGCAACCTGAGGATTATAAGATATCAGGTAAAGAAAATAAAGTATGTAAACTAATTAAATCACTATATGGTTTACAACAGGCTCCTAAACAATGACACGAAAAATTTGATAGTGTTTTAAAATCAAATGGTTATCATATAAATGATGTAGATAGATGTGTATATAGTAAAATTTTTGAAAATGATTATGTTATTATATACCTTTATGTTAATGACATGCTTATTTTTGAAGCTAATATTAAATTAGTTAATGCAACTAAGAAATTATTGTCATGTAAGTTTGACATGAAAGACTTACGAGAGGCAAGTGTAATCTTGGGTATTGAAGTAACCAGAAAAAATGGTATTATTATATTATCACAATCTCATTACATTGAGAAGATATTGAGAAAGTTTAACCATTTTGATTGTTTACCTGTCAGTACTCCTTATGATTATAGTGTGACTCTCATGAAGAATACAGAAAATAGTGTGTCTCAATTGGAATATTACAGAATAATTAGTAGCCTCATGTATCTAACAAACTATACTAGACCTGACATAGCTTTTGCAGTAGGAAGGCTAAGTAGATATACACATAACCTTGGAAAATATCATTGGAATGCCTTGTCTAGGATTTTGCGATACCTAAAAGGTAATATGGCCTATGGTTTACATTATAATGGTTATCCTGCTGTATTAGAAGGATATAGTGATGCTAACTGGATCAGTGATTCAGATGAGACAAAATCCACTAGTGGATATGTCTTCACTTTGGGTGGAGGAGCAATGTAACACCCTGAAAATCGGGGGTCGTGTATAAACTCAACTCCCGAGTTCCAGACCGTCACTTATGCAACAAAAATGGTTATGATTCGATGTTGTCTGATTTAAAGCATTCACATGAGTAAAAGTATACCAAAACTGCAATTCATACTTCAGATCCAGTGATAAAAGCAAGCGGAAGACTAAACAAGATATATATCACTGTATGGAAAAACAAAGTAATCTCAACTGTCTCCAAAGTATGACTACATCTCTGAGTCTCATATACATGTACATAACAAAAGAATAATGTTCAAAAAGAAAGTCCCACTGATGTCCCCTCGATCCAGGTCACCTACGGGAAGCCGTCATGATACTGCATATACGAGAACTCATCCTGGTCCTCGTCATCATCTAGCTCCACCTCCTGGATCTCATCGTCACCTGCAACTACAACAGGGTCTGGTGGGTGTTGCAAACACCATCCCGTAACGTGGGAATGAGTGATCAACTCAGTGGAATCATAGAGCAAAGATTAGCATGTTCACAATTCAGTCACGCGATAATAGTAAAGCAGTAAATCAGACAAGTCCTAATACTGTTGTTAATGCAAGATGATATGACGTGATGTATGCCCTCACCGACGATCACCCTCATACGGCAACATCTTACGACCGCGGCATGCCACACTCCCTAGAGTGCTCCACATCTTCCAGGCACATGCAATGCTATGGTGATATGATTACCAAGTTGTTATTAGTCCATTCAAACAGCAGGATTGGGAAACTAAGGTACCTCCCTTGTATCAATCCCAACACGGATCCTGTCTAGGGTCGTCACTCCTAGTAATCTCATACGATGTACATTTCGTAGGTCACTGCAAGGGCTGCCAGGGCTGTTGCTCGCACTCGTTGCACCGCTCCCCCATCACCTTATCAATACAGGCCTACTGTACTCTACTGCACGGAAGGGTCGTCGCCTCCCGTGAACTCAGAATACGCTCGCGGTCACTACAAAGGGCTCGTCGCCTGATCAGTGTAGGCCGACAGCTAGAATATAGTGTCCCATACCACCATAATCTGCTCACGAGTCTAGGTGCTCACTGGTCACTACGGGGAGGTTTGTGGCCCCAGCGTAGGCCGACAGCTCGACCACGGTGTCCCATACCACCATGCCCGGCTCATGAGTCTTCGTGGATCAAGGTACCACGGTTAATAGGGTTTACAATGGTAAGTTCAGTACCCTAGGTTCAAGCAGTTATGATACATACAAGGTGAACAAACATCGGCCAGTCGGGTTACTTGACGGGCTCGACTAGCGCGATCGCATCTCGAACTGAACGACATGAAGTGCGTAAAACACTTCGCGTGGCCTAACCACTGCCGCCAACTCTCAACACGAATCACATTCATCTACGCGTCGTTCGTGGCTATGACCAGTCAGCCACGAAATCGCTCGGTTACCGACTGCCTGGACTAAGTCAAGTCCCACACATCTATGGAATTACTATACAAGGTATTAGAATTGAAATACATCATGTGAGCATGTTAACACATGTTATAACTTTCAACTTAAGCAAATCTTCAAGGCATACTTCCCATGCATATTCAACTTAAGCAAATCCTCAAGCACATACATTCCATGCATATAATGAAATCATGCATTTTGTCAACATGTAGAAAATCATTTAGGTCGGCATAATAATTGAAAAATCAATCACAAAGTATCAAATAACATCATTTAGTTCAATACATACTAATACAAGCATTTATACAAACACATGCACTACACACTTAGGTCTACATATAGCATGTCGACCCAAAGTGTGCAACTAGGCGAATCTCTTCGCCAAACTAATTATGCACGCATTCCTAACTTCCTCATGCGACAACAAACCATGTCAATCACATCAGCAAAATATGAATGCAAACAGTACTTCCTACAAATGACTAAAATGCCCTAAATCTCATATTCTTCGTTAGCTTACGAAACGGGAAACGGAGAGCATTTTGTACATGTCAAACGGCGATGCCGTCAAGAATCTACTATTAAACGACATTGAAAGCATTGGGAACCGTCAATCCAAGCGTCTAAAATCCTCACCTAGTGTCTTGTAGACTCGGGAATTGAAGCGAAGTGTATATGCTTCGTCTACGGCGAGTAAGGAGCCTAATACATAAGATCCATAAGCTACATCGCCATGGAAACAAGAAAAACTCAAATCACCAACTATTTAGGGTTTTTACTTACCTAGGATTGCGGTGGAATCACCGGGAAAGCGGTAGGGAAGTGTCGCTTAAGCACGTGCAACACGTAGCACAAGTGGCGGGAAGAACTCTCCCACTCTCTCACAATCTCTCACTCTTTTTCTCTCCCCCAAGCTAGGGCTTCTCTCAAATTCGGATGGGAGAGAGGAGTGAGGGTTTCAACCCCTTTTATAGCCTAAAACATTCCCAAAATAGGCTTGGGAACAATGTTTACTTGGTGCCTAACCAAATCGGGGCCGTTTCGGTCCAAAAGGGCATTTCTGGAGGTCCCCAGGCCAAATGCGGTCGGACTTAAGCTCATGCATACTGGATCTAGCACACATCCAGTTTTCAGACCGGTTGGGTTCCCAGATCGCACGTGGCGGCCCAGTTTCAGTTTAACGGTCACCGCACCAAGATCAGGCCTATAAGTCTCGTGATATATAATAGATATTTTTCCTGATCCAAGGGTGTGATTTGGCTGTATTCTGACGGTCAGAATGCTTAATACTGATGCGTCAAATTTGTGTGCCAGATTTGAATTTGAAATTCCAACTATGTCCCTATTCACACTCTCTTCGGTCCGGGCTCAATGAAATAGCCTGTAATAATCGGTTTGACTTGATTTTTGGAATGAGTGTCAAGCCCAGCTAGACGGTCCTAACGGTCTAAGATAGGAGGTATCGGACTTTCAACGTGCGGTCTAGATCCAATACAAAGATTCAAAGTGGTCCAGAGAACAAACCGGCTTAGAGTTTGATCCGAGGCTTTAGAGCATTATAGCACCCTTAGTTCCACTCGCTTCGGGCCTTGTAGAACGTATTTAAAGTGATCAGGGACCATTTCCCAGCTATTCTAACGTTGCACTAGCTAACCTAGTCAAATTTTCCAAAGGAATGAATTCTACGCAAATTCGGGTCGAGTTGGTACTCGAGCCCAAGTATGGATTTTTCACGGGCGTTACAATCTACCCCCCTTAACAAATAATTTCGTCCTCGAAATTTTGTACCTTTTCGTACTCCTCGAGAAGCTGTGGGTAGTTCTTTCTGATCTCGGCTTCTGTCTCCCAAGTAGCCTCCTCCTCAGTATGATGCGTCCATAGTACCTTCACAAGGGGAATCACCTTGTTACGCAGTACCTGCTCCTTCCGGTCTAAGATGCGTGTCGGTCGCAGGATATAAGTAACATCCTCTCCTAACTGCACCTGCTCCCATCTGATGATATGAGAAGGATCAGCAACATACTTCTTCAGCATAGAAACATGAAATACGTTGTGGACGCTCGCGAGGGGCGTGGGTAAAGCCAATCGGTAAGCCACTGCTCCCACACGATCGAGGATCTGAAATGGACCAATGTATCGCGGTGCCAGCTTCCCCTTCTTTCCGAACCGAAGGACTCCCTTCATAGGGGAAACTCGCAAAAACACATGATCCCCGACTGTGAACTCTAGTGGTCTCCGTCTCGTATCGGCGTAGCTCTTCTGTCTGCTCTGCGCTGTAAGAAGCCGACGTCGAATAATATCAATCTTCTCTGACGTCGCCTGCACCAACTCTGGGCCAATCAAGCTGCGCTCACCGACCTCTAACCAGCAATGCGGTGCGCGACAAGGTCGCCCATACAGCGCCTCATAAGGTGCCATGCCGATACTCGCCTGGAAGCTATTGTTGTACGCAAACTCCGCATATGCAAGACAGTCATCCCAACTGTCCTTGAAGTCCAATGCGCAAGCTCGCAACATGTCCTCCAGGATCTGGTTCACTCGCTCTGTCTGTCCGTCCGTCTGTGGGTGGAAGGCAGTACTGAACTTCAACTTCACACCCATAGCCTCCTGGATGCGAGTCCAGAAAATAGAAGTGAACCGCGTGTCTCTGTCCGACACGATCTCCAACGGAACTCCATGCAGACGCACGATCTCTCTAATATACAATCTAGCCAGCTCGTCTGCAGAGTTCGTAACTCTGATCGGTAGGAAGTGCGCCGACTTCGTCAATCGGTCGACGATCACCCAAATAGAATCATGCCCCTTCCTCGTCTTCGGCAACCCAGAAATGAAGTCCATGGAAATGAAATCCCACTTCCACTCTGCAATCGGCATAGGCTGCAAAAGTCCAGGTGGTCGGCGATGCTCTGCCTTCACCTGTTGACAAGTGAGACAACGGGACACGAACTCAGCAATGTGGGTCTTCATACCTTCCCACCAGTACGTCCTCTTAACTTCACGATACATCTTCGTGCTGCCAGGATGCATCGCGAGTCTAGTAGAATGCGCAGCCTCGAGAATCTCTCGTCTCAAGTCAGGGACATCAGGAACGCATAGGCGGCCACGGTAACGTAAACCCCCATCCATGCCAACTCGCCAGTCGGCGTCATCATCATCACTGGCCTGCTCTCGAAGCTCAGTAAGATGCGCGTCGTCCCTCTGCGCCTCGATGACACGGTCATCGATCGGGGATCGCACCTGAACATGTGCGATGAACTCAAATGGCTCCTCTACAGTGAGTTTCTGCTCAAAGTCTCGCAAAAACTCAACCATATCCCACTCGGCAACCATCAGCGGAGCCGCAAACTCTATCGCCTTCTTGCGGCTCAACGCATCAGCCACAAGGTTCGCCTTCCCAGGATGGTAAGAGACTTCAAACTTGAAGTCCTTCAGCGTCTCCATCCATCGCCGCTGCCTCATATTCAAGTCCCGCTGCGTGAATATGTACTTGAGGCTCTTGTGGTCGCAAAAGAGCTCGAACTCCTCTCCATAGAGGTAATGTCTCCAGAGTCTCAGTGCGAATATCACGGCTGCCAACTCCAGGTCGTGTGTAGGGTAATTCTCCTCGTGCTTCCTTAATTGTCTCGAGGCATACGAAATTACCCTGTCCCTCTGCATAAGGACACAACCCAAACCAACGCTAGACGCGTCAGTGTATATAGTGTATTTAACCCCTTGCTCTGGCAATACTAGCACAGGGGCGGACGTAAGTCTGTCCTTCAGCTCCTGAAAAGCTGACTCCGCCTTATCATTCCAGGCGAACTTCACGTCCTTCCGTGTCAACTGAGATAAGGGTCTCGCGATCTTCGAGAAATCCTGAATGAAGCGCCGATAGTAGCCAGCGAGACCCAAGAAACTCCTCACCTCAGTGACAGAACCAGGCTGCTCCCAGTCCTGCACCGCAGCTACCTTAGACAGGTCAACTGCCATGCCATCCTTGGACACCACGTGTCCCAGAAACTTCACCTCCTGCTTTCAGAAGTCGCACTTCTTATACTGTGCGAACAACTGATGCTGTCTGAGCGTATCAAGGACCAAACGCAAGTGCTCCTCATGCTCCTCTCGACTCCTAGAGTATACCAAAATGTCGTCGATGAAGACAACGACGAATCGATAGAGGAAAGGCCGCAATACCCGGTTCATCAGATCCATGAACACGGCCGGTGCGTTCGTGAGACCGAACGACATCACGAGGAACTCGTAGTGACCAAAACTGGTCCTGAACGCTGTCTTCTGCACGTCCTCATCTCTGACGCGCAGCTGATGATATCCTGACTGAAGGTCAATCTTCGAGAAGTACTGCGCTCCTCTCAACTGATCAAACAAGTCATCGATGCTGGGCAAAGGGTACTTATTCTTCACTGTGAGTTGGTTCAGCCTGCGATAATCAATACACAATCGCAGCGAACCATCCTTCTTCTTCACGAACAAGACCGGTGCTCCCCAAGGAGATACGCTAGGCCGTATAAAGCCAAGCTCTAGTAGACCATCAATCTGCGTCCTCAACTCCTCCATCTCACATGGTGCCATGCGATACGTCGGCAGTGAGACGGGTGTAGAACCAGGAATCAGATCGATAGTGAAATCGATCTCACGTCGGGGCGGCAAACCAGGGATCTTCCTGAACAGATCCCCGAACTCAGAAACAACTGGCGTCTGCTCAAGTACCTGGGCACCAGCGTCGTGCAACAGGGTGGCGTAGCTAAGAATGCGGAAAGGAAGATTTACCCGCACTGAAAATGTGAAAGGCGTGCCCTCAGGCTCGTACACCGTCACCACACGAGCCTCGCAGTCAATCTCGGCTCTCGCTGCAGTCAACCAGTCCATGCCAAGAATGACGTCGAGATATACGAGCGAGGGATCGACGACCAAATCAAGAGTCATCGTCCTGCCTCCCAGATCAAGTAAACAACCCTCACACATCTGGGTGACATCCGAATAATCTCCATGAGCTGCAAGGACTCGCACGCTATCCATAGTAATAGTCTGCAACCCAAGACGTCTGACTACGGCACGCGATATCAAAGAAATCGTGGAACCAGTGTCCACCATGACCAGAACGGGAGTACCTCCGATATGGCCCGTGACCTCGAAGGCTGAATGCTGGGAAGTCGGCGTCGTAGCTGCCTCAGCGGTCAGTGCATGAACTCGAGCCTGCTGTGGCCGGTTCGGCCGCTGTGTCAAGGGCCGTGGGGGCTGTCGAATCTGCGATACTGTGGGTCTGAAAGAGGACTGCGCAGGAGCTGACCGTATAGGCGGTGCTGATATCGCCTGCGGACGTACACGATCAATCTTCTGCGGCGGCGAGAACCCACTGTCCCGCATCCTCGTAAAGCAACTCGGCGCTAGGTGGCCCGTCCTCCCACAGTATGTGCATGATAGATCAGGGCGCCGAAACGGTCCTACTGGCGCCGTGGTCCTGGTAGGAGGATCAATGCGAGGCCTCTTGCCCGCGAAGGGCCTATCTGGCAACTCCGGTCGCGGCCTAGAAGTAGTCGGGCCTCGTGATCGCGCAAGTCGATCCACGTCCTGCTCTGCCCGCATGGACATGTGAACCAACTCCGCATAGGAGGAGAAACTGATACAGCACATCTTCGACCGAATATCCGGTCGCAAGCCCTCCAAAAAGCGCCGTATGCGCATCTGCTCATCAGCTAAAATCGTCGGGACGTACCTGCCCAACTCTGTGAACCGATGCTCATACTCGGTGACCGTCATCGCTGCCTGCCTGAGACGGAGAAACTCATTCTCCCTCTCGTGTCTGTAGGTCTGAGGATAATACTTCTCATGGAAGCGAAACTCGAATGCTGCCCATGTCCATACGAAGTCTGCGGTAACAGTCCGCAATACACTATCCCACCACATACTGGCCTCTCTCTCAA
This sequence comes from Magnolia kwangsiensis, assembly GCA_037074715.1. Lineage (NCBI taxonomy): Eukaryota > Viridiplantae > Streptophyta > Magnoliopsida > Magnoliales > Magnoliaceae > Magnolia > Magnolia kwangsiensis. The sequence continues at coordinate 95,827,780 of CM073588.1, read as the reverse complement.
ACTGGAAGGTAGCCAGCTCTACCTGCTCTGCCTCAGTACAGTGCAACATGCGCAGAATCTTCGACACTCGGTCGAGCCAAAACTCAGCCTCCTCGGGTCTGTGAGAACCCGTGAAAGTAGGAGGCCGCAAGCGCTGAAATCGCTCCAGAAGGCCCCGTGTGTCGGCAGGGTTCCCCGCAGGGAAAGCAGGCTGCGCAGGAAGTGCTATGCCCTCATCCTGGGCGTAAGCATAGGCATCCTCAGCTGGATGCGCAGGTGGTGCAGGCGGAGTAGATGCAGTCGCACCCCCACCCTGGGCTAAAGTCCCGACTATAGTAGTCAATAGCTACTGCTGCTGTAGCATCATAGCCATCATCTGCTCGAATCTATCAGGTGGTGGAGCAGGCTGTGGCGGATGAGGTGCGGAAGTAGATGCGCGCTGTGGCTCTCTAACTGATGGTGTAAATGGCGGTGGTCCATCTGTAGGACCAGTAGCAGGCTGAGACGATCGAACAGTCTCAGGAATCGGGCCCACAGCAGGGTCCGGACGAGTGCCAGACTGAGAAGGAGCCTGATCCATCTGCTCTAACAATGAAAGCCGAACCGCGCTCCTCGTAGTCTTAGGTGGCATTCCCTATATTCAAAATAGGGCGCAACCTTGTCAGTCTCAATTGCACAAATACACCACAATCATTCACTAAAGAGTCAAAGGCATTCCATGCATTTCAATTAATCAAAATTGTCACAATACAAGGGATATATCCTTACAAGCATCATGACTAGAATGACATGGAAATTAAGACAGTCAAGCAACAGCGACAAAAGCAAAGCACTAGCCCTAATAGGCTTTACACATATGAAACAGAAAATAGTTAACTACTCATAACAACATCTAAGATCGCGTCGCTAGTCGGAGTCTGGCGACGGAGGAGGAGCACCCTTATCCTGTAAGCAACACAGGATTGCCTTCAAGGTGCGAGTCACCTTGCCAAATTTCTTCTTCGTAACGGCCTTGGCATCAGCGACCTCTGCTCGAAGTTCTTGGACTTCCCTTCGCAAAGCGGTCTGACTCTCCTCCATCCGAGCAATGCGATCGTCAATAGTAGTCTGCGCAGAAGGAGGAGGACTCTCATCAGTATCCTGAGCCTCCTCTTCTGCTTCTTCCTGAGTCTCTTCCTGAACTTCTGCACTAGGTTCTCCTTCGCTTTGATCTTCCTCTTCATCAAAGTCGTCCCCACTATCCCTTTCAAGTTGATGTTCACGATATTGCGACCCAATCTTCATCTTAACCATCGTCGACTCATCGATGGTGTGAATCGATACCGGCAACTCGGGTCCAAGTCTATAGGCAAACTCAAGCGCAATTCTGCAAATGAGTCGGCCAAAGGGAAGGGATTCGGATGTTCTTCTCGACCTGGCTATGAGAACTATCTGCCGTAAGATGAAAGTGGCCATACATACGTTCTCTCCCTGAGCCACCAGAAATAAGAAATCGACCATAAGACGTGTACATTCAATGCGGTTCGTCGACCTAGGATAAACATTGAACGTGCAGATGTGATGCAGCAGACGCAAATCCTCAGACATGTACGTCGCCTTGAGGCTATTATTAGGCTGCCATGGAACCAACTTACCGCACAGAAACCTGGTGCGGCGATCTCGTTCACGTCTAGTCCTCAAATTTTTCTCACTTGGATGTACATCACCTAGAGGCACGTTGAGAAGTCGCGCAACCAACTGGACGTCGATCGTAGCCATCCGATCTCTACCAAAAGGGATTTTAAACTGCAAGGGCTCCAAGGTAGGACTCTGGATGCTAGCATAGAAGGCACGAACAGTGCTCACATTAGCACGAGCGCGAGCTTCAAAGATCGGTCCCCAGTGCGCAGCTTCAATGCGTTCGAACAACAGATATTCGCCGAACAATCGCCCATCTACGTCCGCCTCAAATAACACTCTACGATCAGTGTATTCACCATGAGGCATCTCTGATAGGATGGTTCGTCCAAGGTGTGCATGGGGATCCAAATCCCGCTTCGTACGGCACTCCAGGACTGCAGCTGGACCTGCGGCGGCGCTTGAACTTGCGGCACCACCCCGCGGTCTTCTCAATCGAGCAGGGCGGCTCGGCCCAGCCTCGTCTGTTGCAGTTTTCCTCTTACCCATCAAAGACAAGATGGATGAGAGTGACAAAAGTCCCAAAATAGCTTCCACGAAAGCCATGGAAAACGCCGAAAATGCGGAGAAATGGCTGCCCAATCTGACAAAAGGAAATCTAGGCGTCGTAGAGGGATGCTTCAAGCTTCCCAAGGCTGTACTTTCAGGGAAAAATAAGAACAAAAAGGTGGAATGGAGCTGCTCACGATTTCGACACTATTTGGGGGATTTTGGAGCTCCAAATGGAAAATCTTCAAGGAAAGAGGCTGCCAACACCCAATAATCAATGGGTGGTGGTCGGTTTTGGCCAAGGAAGGGATTAGGATGGGTTTGGGTCGCCGGGATTTGGAATGGAGCGCTGAAAATCAAATCTAGGGCATGCAAGGGGGCTGTTTGTGAAGGAGAGGGGTGTTTTAGGGGTTTTCGTGGGATGGGAGGTACATAGGGGTGTTGTGGGATGCATTTAAGTGGGTGCGCCCAAAGGGCAGCACCGTCCGAGGTGGCCGGCCGGCGATGCATCGCCCGGCCGGCGATGGCATCGCCGGCCAACCTCCAGGTTGGCCAGCGGGACCCCATGGGTCTGGTCCCCCATGGTCCCAGGGTCCCAAAAAGTCTGGTCCCACCCCTTAGTTCATACTATTTTGGTCCCTATGAGCCCAAACATGTTTTTGGGGCTTTCCGGGTCCACATCGCAGTCCCGAATACCAAACCATATGATGCAGCATATGGATTTGGGGTAGAAGGATCCAGTACATCTTTCTAGCTCCTTAGTTGCTAAAGAAAGTGAAGTTAGAATGGCTTTATGGCCATTTTTTATGAAATTTTACTATTCACTGTAAAATTTGGTGAATGTACTAATTTGTGTTATTTTCACATTAGGTTTGATGCCTAACATGAAATGGATACAAAAGAACTGAAGGTTGAAGTGTTTAGAGAAGGAATTTTAAGAATTTTTGGCAAAACGGGATTTTTTAGCCCTGGCGATTGATTACTGGAGTCGTGGTCATTCCACGGCCCAAAGGTTCACTTTTGTGGTTTAAAACCGCTCATAGGACGTCTCCACCCGACTTCCTACAGCTTAGAAGTGATTCGGGTCGCTTTACGTGACCCGAGATGCGTTACAGACTCGATCTTGCGATCGATCCTTATAAACTTCGCTTATCGGCGAATCTGTGATCCTAGAAGTGTTTCTAGACCCTTCTCGCACCCACCTAAGTCAAATGAAGCGACAGCGTACGTCGCAAGACCATAACCCAGGCCCAGTATACTCTCATTCATGCTCTGATACCAACTTGTAACACCCTGAAAATCGGGGGTCGTGTATAAACTCAACTCCCGAGTTCCAGACCGTCACTTATGCAACAAAAATGGTTATGATTCGATGTTGTCTGATTTAAAGCATTCACATGAGTAAAAGTATACCAAAACTGCAATTCATACTTCAGATCCAGTGATAAAAGCAAGCGGAAGACTAAACAAGATATATATCACTGTATGGAAAAACAAAGTAATCTCAACTGTCTCCAAAGTATGACTACATCTCTGAGTCTCATATACATGTACATAACAAAAGAATAATGTTCAAAAAGAAAGTCCCACTGATGTCCCCTCGATCCAGGTCACCTACGGGAAGCCGTCATGATACTGCATATACGAGAACTCATCCTGGTCCTCGTCATCATCTAGCTCCACCTCCTGGATCTCATCGTCACCTGCAACTACAACAGGGTCTGGTGGGTGTTGCAAACACCATCCCGTAACGTGGGAATGAGTGATCAACTCAGTGGAATCATAGAGCAAAGATTAGCATGTTCACAATTCAGTCACGCGATAATAGTAAAGCAGTAAATCAGACAAGTCCTAATACTGTTGTTAATGCAAGATGATATGACGTGATGTATGCCCTCACCGACGATCACCCTCATACGGCAACATCTTACGACCGCGGCATGCCACACTCCCTAGAGTGCTCCACATCTTCCAGGCACATGCAATGCTATGGTGATATGATTACCAAGTTGTTATTAGTCCATTCAAACAGCAGGATTGGGAAACTAAGGTACCTCCCTTGTATCAATCCCAACACGGATCCTGTCTAGGGTCGTCACTCCTAGTAATCTCATACGATGTACATTTCGTAGGTCACTGCAAGGGCTGCCAGGGCTGTTGCTCGCACTCGTTGCACCGCTCCCCCATCACCTTATCAATACAGGCCTACTGTACTCTACTGCACGGAAGGGTCGTCGCCTCCCGTGAACTCAGAATACGCTCGCGGTCACTACAAAGGGCTCGTCGCCTGATCAGTGTAGGCCGACAGCTAGAATATAGTGTCCCATACCACCATAATCTGCTCACGAGTCTAGGTGCTCACTGGTCACTACGGGGAGGTTTGTGGCCCCAGCGTAGGCCGACAGCTCGACCACGGTGTCCCATACCACCATGCCCGGCTCATGAGTCTTCGTGGATCAAGGTACCACGGTTAATAGGGTTTACAATGGTAAGTTCAGTACCCTAGGTTCAAGCAGTTATGATACATACAAGGTGAACAAACATCGGCCAGTCGGGTTACTTGACGGGCTCGACTAGCGCGATCGCATCTCGAACTGAACGACATGAAGTGCGTAAAACACTTCGCGTGGCCTAACCACTGCCGCCAACTCTCAACACGAATCACATTCATCTACGCGTCGTTCGTGGCTATGACCAGTCAGCCACGAAATCGCTCGGTTACCGACTGCCTGGACTAAGTCAAGTCCCACACATCTATGGAATTACTATACAAGGTATTAGAATTGAAATACATCATGTGAGCATGTTAACACATGTTATAACTTTCAACTTAAGCAAATCTTCAAGGCATACTTCCCATGCATATTCAACTTAAGCAAATCCTCAAGCACATACATTCCATGCATATAATGAAATCATGCATTTTGTCAACATGTAGAAAATCATTTAGGTCGGCATAATAATTGAAAAATCAATCACAAAGTATCAAATAACATCATTTAGTTCAATACATACTAATACAAGCATTTATACAAACACATGCACTACACACTTAGGTCTACATATAGCATGTCGACCCAAAGTGTGCAACTAGGCGAATCTCTTCGCCAAACTAATTATGCACGCATTCCTAACTTCCTAATGCGACAACAAACCATGTCAATCACATCAGCAAAATATGAATGCAAACAGTACTTCCTACAAATGACTAAAATGCCCTAAATCTCATATTCTTCGTTAGCTTACGAAACGGGAAACGGAGAGCATTTTGTACATGTCAAACGGCGATGCCGTCAAGAATCTACTATTAAACGACATTGAAAGCATTGGGAACCGTCAATCCAAGCGTCTAAAATCCTCACCTAGTGTCTTGTAGACTCGGGAATTGAAGCGGAGTGTATATGCTTCGTCTACGGCGAGTAAGGAGCCTAATACATAAGATCCATAAGCTACATCGCCATGGAAACAAGAAAAACTCAAATCACCAACTATTTAGGGTTTTTACTTACCTAGGATTGCGGTGGAATCGCCGGGAAAGCGGTAGAGAAGTGTCGCTTAAGCACGTGCAACACGTAGCACAAGTGGCGGGAAGAACTCTCCCACTCTCTCACAATCTCTCACTCTTTTTCTCTCCCCCAAGCTAGGGCTTCTCTCAAATTCGGATGGGAGAGAGGAGTGAGGGTTTCAACCCCTTTTATAGCCTAAAACATTCCCAAAATAGGCTTGGGAACAATGTTTACTTGGTGCCTAACCAAATCGGGGCCGTTTCGGTCCAAAAGGGCATTTCTGGAGGTCCCCAGGCCAAATGCGGTCGGACTTAAGCTCATGCATACTGGATCTAGCACACATCCAGTTTTCAGACCGGTTGGGTTCCCAGATCGCACGTGGCGGCCCAGTTTCAGTTTAACGGTCACCGCACCAAGATCAGGCCTATAAGTCTCGTGATATATAATAGATATTTTTCCTGATCCAAGGGTGTGATTTGGCTGTATTCTGACGGTCAGAATGCTTAATACTGATGCGTCAAATTTGTGTGCCAGATTTGAATTTGAAATTCCAACTATGTCCCTATTCACACTCTCTTCGGTCCGGGCTCAATGAAATAGCCTGTAATAATCGGTTTGACTTGATTTTTGGAATGAGTGTCAAGCCCAGCTAGACGGTCCTAACGGTCTAAGATAGGAGGTATCGGACTTTCAACGTGCGGTCTAGATCCAATACAAAGATTCAAAGTGGTCCAGAGAACAAACCGGCTTAGAGTTTGATCCGAGGCTTTAGAGCATTATAGCACCCTTAGTTCCACTCGCTTCGGGCCTTGTAGAACGTATTTAAAGTGATCAGGGACCATTTCCCAGCTATTCTAACGTTGCACTAGCTAACCTAGTCAAATTTTCCAAAGGAATGAATTCTACGCAAATTCGGGTCGAGTTGGTACTCGAGCCCAAGTATGGATTTTTCACGGGCGTTACAAGCAATCTCTTGGAAGTCCACCAAGCAGACATGTATTGCTCGGTCGACTATGGAATCCGAGTTTATTGCCTTAGAAAAGGTTGGATCAGAAGCCGAGTAACTTAGAAATCTCTTAGCTGATATACCATTGTGGCCAAAGCCTGTATCGGCCGTGTCTATTCATTGTGACTGTCAAGCAGCTATAGCGAAAGCAAAAAGTAAAATATATAATGGAAAATGCAGGCATATTAGACTCAGACACAACATTGTGAAACACATGTTACGTGATGGAGTCATATCTATTGACTTTGTGAGGTTAGAAAAGAATCTAGAAGATCCTCTAACCAAAGGACTATCTAAAAAGTTAGTCAATGATACATCAAAGGGAATGGGGCTAAGCCTAATATATGAGCTGCCAGTGTCGGTAACCCAACCTATACAAGTGGAGATCACATGAGATAGGTTCATTGGGTAAACAACAAGATACGAGGTAGACGATTGCACTGAGTTGTTTGAGCTCATTCTATGGTATACAGTGCTAGCAGCAACGCAGAAGGATGAGTTTTTAGAACTCTTAATGGATCCATAGCCATATATTTGGTGGTGTATACAGTTGCTGCATACACTTGATGGAATTCACCTATATGGGTGTGGAGGTGGAGGCCGCTTCCTATGAGAATCTAGGCTAATTCTCTAGAGCACTCATGAAATCCAGGTAATGGTGTATGGCCGAAACGCACCGAACCACATAATCACTTGCAGAGGAAGAATTATGTGAGTGGCATGTGCTTGCGATCTACATTAAAAGGATTCAAGTTCAAGACTATGGTGTCACCTGATTCCTGTAGACCTGTCTTGCTTACTCTAATGTCGGTTCAAGTCTATGGTGACACCGGCACCATTGCACAACTATTTCGCTTTAATCCGAAAGCATTTTATTTTAAAACATGTGGGGGATTGTTGTATTTTGTTTTAAAATAATATTAAAAATTTGAATTTTCAAATTTTGATGTTTTTCCTCCATATTTAAATTTTGGTATTTTTGAGGTGTTGGTTTTGTCCCACATCGAATTTGACAAAAGAAATTCTCTTGTTTATATGATAGGCTTTTTGCCTAGGGCTTAAGCCCCTTTCAGGGGGCATGTGAATTTGGTCCTGTGGGGGGGCTATGCCAATAGCTCTAATCTATGTCATTGACCACACGCGCGCGCGCGCCCGCCGAGCCGTGTCGTGCCGAGTCGAGTCCGTATCCGCGTCCGCATGCGCGACGCGACAGGACGGGCTGGTCTGGGCGCGGGTACGGGTGCGGGGTGCGGTGTAAGTGTACTCGCGTGGGTGTGTGTGTTTGGGTACTCGCAGGACTGTATGTGCGAGAGTGTACTCGCACTTGCGCCTTTTCGTTTTAAACCAGAGAGATGCTTCCCTTCCGGTTGGTCGCCCCTGTTGGGTTTAAACCCAACGGACCTAACCTTTTGTAAAGGGTGCTTATGCACCATTTCGGAGTCTATATATGGACTTCCGATTTCAGTTTCAATATACGAAAATACTCTGTCTTATAAAACTCTCTCTGATACGGTTTTATCATTGTTACTGAGTTCATTGCTGAGTCAACTCAGCACTTTCGGATTAAACTGCAAGTGGTTCGAGCCCGTGTACAGTGAGTGCACCGCTGGGACCAGGTCATAGTCGTTGTATCCTGGAGGTCGATTGCTCTGGAAACCTGTTGTACTTGGGACACTGTCCAAGGGGAGCAAATTCGATTTCAAGCCGAGTGACTCAGTCACGCCTCGACTCAATTCAATAAGTTTTTCTTTCTCTAAATTTATTTTTCTTTTTTGATTCTCGATTTTTATAGTCTATTTAATTCAACATATTATCCAACAACAGGGACCGTCAAGTGCCATGTACTTCACATGGAGAGAGAGAGAGAGAGAGAGAGAGAGAGAGAGAGAGAGAGAGAGAGAGAGAGAGAGAGAGAGATCGTCTAAGTGCCATATAATGAACATGCACTGAGAGATAGTCAAGTGCCATATAGTGCACATGGAGGGAGGGAGGGAGAGAGAGAGAGAGAGAGAGAGAGAGGCTATCAGGTATTACCATAGACGCTTGTGCAAGATCCAAGTAATTCAATAGGTATTTAGCACCCATGATGTATATGGCAAGCCATGATGGTGTTAGGTAGGCAATACAAGAGAAGCATCCAAACTGTATAACTACTGATTTTTCTACTAAGGTATATTTGTATTAGGATTTGGGGCATTCCTTAGCTGGCCCTATTACATTTGCTACCTCTTCTGTAACACCTGTTCTGTGAACCAAGCTAGTGTACCTAACCAAATGCCACATCGATCCAGATCCACCGTCCATCAAGCAGGTAGTTGTGGGCCCCTTGTATTCTTTGAACTGCATGCTCTTTTGAAGGAAATAAAAAGTCTCTCGTCTTCCAAACAAAAACAAAAAAAGGCAATGGTTATATATATATATATATATATATATATATATATATATATATATACACACGCCATCGAAATCCTATCCGTTCTTCTGATGTGCCTCATCATGATGAAAGAATTACCTAAAAATCAGAGTGTTCCAAAACTAAAGTGGTTGAATTTATAGTTTTTAGGAATGATTTTATGTGGTGGCCCACCTTGGTGTTATATCAGCTTCATTTTTTTAGCTCAAGTTCAAACAAGGTTTGTTGTACCTGATGGACGCTGTAGAATAATGCACATTAAGTCTATTTCCCTTATAGAGGAAATAACCAGGGAATGGACCTAGGCATGGTATGCAGGCATTTACCTTTTCTACCTATAATTATAGGTGGGGCCCACAAATTGGTAAGTAGAATTAAACATTGGTCTAGCCAGCAGAACGTGCGGTGGTGACTGTTTAAATGAACTGGAGCTGGCCTTTTGTAGTACGGTGGGGTGGAGAGTCCAACCGCAGGTTGCCTGTGGGTCCAAAAATCAAGGTTATAAGTGAATCCTCACCATTCAGTCATGAATGTTTGGCTGTTGAAAGTGGACACAGTTGCCTATGGCCAGCCGTCCTTTTTTGGGCTATTGAACAAACGGTTAGGATTATCCATGGAGAGCGGGTTTTGGGTGCACGCACGTTAGGTGATGGCCCAGTTTGATTGTGGCAGGCCCATCCATCCACTATAAAAGCATGCCAGTCGTCCTAATGCCGAGAGGACATTTCATCATCACCAAGCAACTCAAGAAAACGCTACAAACATCGGTCTAGTTTGGCTAAGGAGGGTCGAGCCCAATCCATTTACTTAAAGGCCATGTCTTATGATACTAGCTTTGAAGCGGGACAGAGTCGGCGGGCCCACAAGCCAACCTGACCCATTGCTGTCCATAGGTGTGATGAATATATAGCTAGGTTCAACAATTAGTGGTCCAAATCAATGGCCTATGGGGCCCAGGTACCTTGGCTGGGGGCATTGAGGGTGCAAGAACTTTGCTGAGATACAATGAAGCTCGCGCACATGTGTGCTAGCATGGCACATACGTGCTGGATCTTCGACAAGTGTATGAACCTGATCATGGGGTAGGGCATCAATATAGTGGTGTCATTTTGATGGATGGATTGGATCTTGGACACATCATTCCATATGGGCACATGGGTGCTGTGTACATGGCTTTATTGCACATGAGCATGGGCTGAACAAAATGTAGGCTGCAATTATTTAATTTACTTTTATTTAAAATATCATATGGATAGGTCTAAATCATTCAGGTCCCATAGCTCAGTTGGTTAGAGAGTTGGTCTTATGAGCCGAAGGTGGCGGGTTCGAGCCCTGCCGGGTCCATTGGCTCATGTATAATGATCTCTTATCCCTATTAATAAGTCAAACCATCACCATGGCTCATGGGATTGATTGTTACTCCTTTTATGTTTTGTTATTTGTTTATTTTTTATATCATTTATTATGATGCTTAAGGAATTTTATATATTTTATATACTTTTTTATCATTTATTTTGATGCTTAGATAATGAATTTTATAATTTTTCTATCATTTATCATTTATTATTATGTTTTGTTATTTATGTATATTTTTATATAATTTATTATGATGCTTAGGGAAAATTACCATTTCAAGTGTGATATGTGCACGCTTATGGAAAAATGTCATTTGTGTGTGTGTGCATGTGTGTGCGCACATATAAAGAGATGCTTACATAACAACCAGATCTCATGGAAACTAGTGAGCAAAGCCGAACACAAGCCAAGAGAGCATGGAAGCTCGGCAAGGATTGGTTTGAAAAAGCTTGGCCTAGATTGGTTTGAATAGAAGTTCAAACCAAACCAAGCCACAGAGCCAATCTTGTTTTAAAAAACAAACCAAGCTCAAACCAGAGTAATAGCAGTTCGCCTCACCTCAAAGCTTGGCTTGATTTAGCTTGGTTTGATTTGACTTGATTTGGGTCATAAATTGTATGCACACTATTTCCTATGGTGCAATCCACTTGAGCTTTAAACATGATTCAATTTTGGGATCATGTTAAAATAATATGTAAAAATGGATGGACAACGTGGATAACACATGTACATGACGATGTGGATAATACATAATACATATACATAAATGCACATTGTTTCCTGTAGTTTAGTCTACTTGAGCTTTGGATATGATTCAATTTTGGATTATGTCCTAAAATGATATGTAAAAATAGATGAACGGCATGAATAATACATCTACATAACGGTGAGCCCACAAAGTTTACTAAGTACAGTAAAACAAGTTTCGAATTACCTCAATTCAACTTGGCTTGGCCTGGACCAAATTAAACTAACCTCAAACAATAGGGATAGGCTTGAAGCTCGGCTCATGTAAAGCTCAAACAAAGTTGTCACATAACCAAACTTGGATCAAACTCAGCTCAGCTCGTGCATGCACGTGCACAAACCTTAGAGCCCAAAATTTAGATTGATCCAAAATTCTAGTGTGCCATAGCAAAGTGAGAGGGAAATCCTCCTCTCACTTTGCTATGGCCCACTAGCTAGGTCAAGCTAACATTTAGCCCTAGGAGTTTCATGAAATGATCGGGTTAGAGCATTGGTCTTATGAGCCGAGGGTCGCGGGTTCAAGCCCCACTAGGACCCCTGGCTCTTGTATATTGTTCTTTTTCCTCTTTCTATGAGCCAAACCATCGCCATTGGTTCATATCCAAAATCCGAACTATCAAGTTCCATGTGAGTATTTGTGTGTGTTGAAACATTCGCATACAAACCAAAGAATATGAGTGTGATATATATAAGTAGGACATGTTCAAATGATATTTTGAATGTGTCTACTCTAATTGAGTTCTTTCTCAAGTTGATGTTTTTCTCCACCAGAAGGGAATAAGATGTTTGGTTTTCTTTTGTAGGTCGATCGTCGTGATGGATGATGTGTTTTGCATCTTTGTTGGCAATCTAGAGAACGTTTGCGACCTTAGACGACATTACGGGCTTTCTCGGCACACAACAGAAGCAATGCTAGTGGTGGAAGTGTTTCGAGTTCTCCGCGACCGTGCACCTTACCCTTCGGATCAAGTCATCAAAGACCTCGCTGGCAAGTTCGCATTCGTCCTCTTCGATGCCAAGAATGGTACTCTCTTCATAGCCAGGGTAAGAGATTTCACATCACATGATTAAGGTAGCCCTAACTCTTCATTTGAGTGGGACCCACCAGATAATCGCCATCCCATAATTACATGGCCGAGGTCTCCCATTACACTAATTTGAGATTGATCACAACTCTAGCGGGGCCCACCAATATGCTGGAACACAATATCCAACCCTTAGGTAGATCGAAACCATTGATCAATTTGGCCATCCAGATAACATAACCTTAAAATTAAACTGTTTAGACAACTGTAATAATCGAATTGGTAGGCTATTGAATGGACAGTAGTAACTAATGACGAGCCATTTAAGTTCAACAAGACACTATCTAATCATGTATTTTAGAGCTATGGTCCCTCCACCATGGTACACTAAAGTTGGATGGTCTGCATTTTCCAACCTTGCATTCTAGCCCATAGTTAAAAAGGACGGAAAATCGACTCAACTCGACCTAGTTGAGTCAACTTGACTCAAAAAAACTCCGGCGAGTTATCGAAAAAGTAGTGTTTTTGAGTTCTTTCCTTATTAGTCGAAAGATATATATAATATCCAGGCATGCTGAGTTCAGTCAAGTTCAGCTGAGTTTTTACCTAATCATGATAAAATCTAGTGTTTTCCCAACCCTTTATAAAATCTAGTTGAGTCGAGTCGACTCAAGCAAGGCGATCTAACATGGATATGAAAATTACACTTAGGATCGAGAGGGAGGCATTAAGCTCCAATGGGGCATGGCCGGCGACGAATCGTTAGTATGTTCTGATGACCCGAAGATCATGTCGGCAGTGTGCGGAAAGTCATACGCCCCATTTCCACCAGGTATGTATAAAAGCAACCTCACTTCTTCCTTTGATATCATCATCCCATACTAAGAACAGACACCAATGGTAGGTTGCATTTTCTTGAATGGGAGTGGATTGGCGAGCTTCGATCATCCTCTATATAAGGTTAGGGCGATCACACGCGAAGACGATGATGGCCATGTGTGTGGGGTTATCTTCCAAGTAGACCTCTATGTGCGACTGCCGAGCATACCCCGTGTAGGCAGCGCCACGAACTGGGCCGACGCCACTCTTGTGAAGGGAGAATAGGATTGGGATCTTCCATGGATACAAGTAGTCAAATGCATGCAAGGTGACAAGGTATGTGTATGACAAGGTATGATCTTCCATGGATACAAGTAGTCAAATGCATGCAAGGTGACAAGGTATATATATATATATATCATAAGAAGGAGAATGTATGCAGTTGTTATGAATTGTAATAAGCTGTGTTAGTTCATCTACAAGCATTGGAGAATGAGCTTATTTTGCAATGTTGAGTGTGGGGTCCACCGTGATGTAGGGCCCACTTTTGTTGATAAGGTGTACTACTTCAAGTTCACCCCATATAAACCTAAGATGGGAAGAGATGGGAAGAGATGGGATGAGGGACGGACACCATTAAAACATATTGGATGTGTGTGGGGCCCACCTTGCTTTGTGTTTGCAACCCACGTGGTTTTAGAGGTTTTGGGCATGATTTTACATGTTGTGGCCCACTTTGAGTTTTGGATCGATCTGATTTTTATGCTTTAAGGGGCACATGATGGATGGTGTGGATGTCGTTCACACATCACAGTGGGGCGCACACGATGTTATGGTATGGTGGAATGGGGGCCTGGATACGTGCCCCCACCAGGAACTAGCTAGAGACGGAGGGTCCTGGCAGGGGCTCTGTGGGGCCCACCGTGAAGTTTGTGTTTTATCCATACTGTCCATCCATTTTTACATATCATTTTAGGACTTGAAACCCAAAAAGAGGCAGATCGAAGGCTTGGGTGGACCACACTACAGGAATAAGTGAATAAGTGATGACAACGACGGCCATCGTTGAAACCTTCCTAGGGCTCATCGTGATGTTTATTTGCTATCAAACCTGTTCATAAGCTCAGAGAGACCCGGATAAAGGGAATGGATAAATTTCATCTTAATCCAAAATTTCTGTGGCCGCCAGGAGGTTTTCAACGGTAGGCATTCCATGGATACTGTTTCCTGTACTGTGGTCCACTTGAGACTTAGATCTGTCTCCTTTTCTGGTTCGAGCACTTAAATGATCTTTCAAAATGGATGGACGGAATGGATAAAACACATACATCAATGTGGGCCCCACAGAGCCATGCCAGGACCGTCTTCTCTAGTGGGTCCTAGTGGGGGTAGTGCGCCATCCGCGTCCGGCTTGCTTTACTGGCAATGGGCCACTTTGTCTGGGTGGGCCCACATTCTTTCCATCGAAGCCGTTAATGGCATGACTTAGTGATGGACCAAACATCTCGATGGTACATTCCTTGCCACCCGATCGTGTCCTATTCTGTTACATGTGGACCTTTTATAATTGCCACAGATGGATGGCTAGGATTGCATGATTGAGGAAGTTCTTTAAGAAGGTACCCATGCATGGTGGGCCCATATCAGGGCCTAGATCAACGTTGATGGACAGTTTAAAGTATTGGATTGTATACAGATACCAGGATGGGTCCTACAAAAAGATAATGGTGAGCATTATATATGAGTTTTGGATGATCACGATTTTTTGTTTTAATAGTTAAAATGAGACATAGTACCTGATGAACGGAGTAGATTTGAACAACGATACGCCCAGGTGGCTCTCGGTCTGCGAAAGTAGGGAGCGGATTAGGTGTGATCCGGATTCACCCACGACTGTACGTACCTTACAGTGGGGCCCACATTAATGTATGTATTCTCTATCCATTCCGTCCATCCGTTTTTCAAGATCATTTTATGTCATTATCCAAAAACTGAGGCAGATCCAATTAGAAGGTGGACCATACCATAGTAAACAGTGATGATTGACCATTAATAGGCCACAGGAGTTTTGGCTCAAGCTGTTATTTGTTATTTACCTTCATCCAGGATTATATAACCTTATAGACAGATTGTATGTAAACTAAAAAATACGTAAAAATTAAGATGATCCCTAATAAGCTTTTAATGGTGGAGATATAAATCACCACTGTTTCCTATGGTATGGTCCACCTGATAATTGGATCTGCTTCAGTTTTTGTCTTAGTACCCTAAAATGATCCGTAGAAACGGATGAACAGTGTGGATGCAGAATACATACATCAAGGTGTGCCCCACGGTGAGGGCCGGACCGACTTGGACAGAAACTGTCCCACGCCGTCCACGGCCCTGTCCACGAGCCATCCATAGCTGAGTAATCAGAAACCTCGTGATCTGATGGCTCCGATCATGAATAGGGAAGCCCCAGAAATGTCCCATGTTGGAAGATCCCAACCCTTGGATATTTG
Source organism: Magnolia kwangsiensis (assembly GCA_037074715.1). NCBI lineage: Eukaryota > Viridiplantae > Streptophyta > Magnoliopsida > Magnoliales > Magnoliaceae > Magnolia > Magnolia kwangsiensis. The sequence goes on along the minus strand of CM073588.1, from coordinate 95,812,259 downwards.
GCCACGTATTCGGTGGACTGGAGCCATTAAAGAGATCGGTGCATCCATAACTGCAGGGCCCACCGTGATGTATTTGTTTTATATCCACACCGTCCATCTCATTTTAGACACAAGGCCCAGAACGAAAAGGAACCAAATCTCAGGTGGACCCCACCACAGGAAACAGTGGTGATTGAACTCCCACCATTAAAAAAATTCCTAGGGCCCACCGTAATGTTTGCTTTCCATCCAACGTGTTGATAAGGTCATACAGACCTGGATGAAGGGAAAACACAAATATTAGCTCGATCCATCGGATGGATCCACCAGATCCGGGCAGAAATCAGATTGCGTACTGAGCAAAATCAGTTGGGCCCACCTTGAATGTATGTGGTCTATCCACTCCGTCCATCTGTTTTTCCATATAATTTAAGTGGGTGATCCCAAAATTTAACCATATCCAAAGATCAAGTGGATCATACCACAGGAAACAGTGGGGATAATGATTTCTACTGTTGAAACCTTTCTAGGCCCCACAGTGATTTTTTTTGTCATCAAACCTGTTCATAATATCATACGGACATGGATGAAGGGAAAATACAAATATAAACTTGATCCAAAACATCTGTGGACCCCAAGAATTTTTCAACGGTAAACATTCAATTCTAGTGTTTCCTTTTCTGTGGTCCATTTGAACATTATACATGCTTCAATTTTGGGCTGAAGATCTAAACTTATCTGATAAAATGGATGGACGGAGCGGATAAAATACATAAATCATGGTGGACCTCACAGAGTTTACCCAGTACGCTAAGCGTAGTGAGTTACTACGCAAGCCGCTTCCATCCGGGCTCCTACTATCGGTACGTAAGTCGATACTGGACGCGGATTGCGTCCGACCCCAGCCCGTCTCTCCAGCTGGGAACGGGCAGCATCTTTGAGTGGCCACCGTGATATTCGGGTCTTATCCATACCGTCCAACCATTTTTTCGTATAATTTTAGAATGAATTATTCAAAAATGAGCCAGATCCAACACTCAAGTGGGCCACACCACAGGAAGCAGCGGTGATAATGATTTTCACCGTTGAAACTTTTCTTGGGCCCACCATGATGTTTATTTTCCATCCAACCTATTCATAAAGTTACATAAACCTGGATGAAGAGAAAACACAAATATCAGCTCCATCCAAAACTTCTTTGGCCTCCAAGAAGTTTTCAACGGTAAGAATTTAATCCCCGTGTACTTCTCTTGAGCCTTGGATGTGCCTCATTTTTATAATTAAATTTTAAAATGATACCAAAAAATGGATGGACGGTATGGACAAGACCCATACATCACGGTTGCCACTGAAAGCTACTGCCCGTTCCAGCCGGTGACGTGCGGGGGTAGGACGCAATCCGCACCCGTTTATATCAACTTCGCACGTGGACACGAGTCACGCGTGTGCATTAGCTCATCGGTAGGCGATATGCGTCCAAAATAAACGAACGGTTGAAAAAGAAAAACTCTACCTACGGAAGTGGGCCATTTGGCAATCAATATCAACCTTTGAGAAATGCTAAGCGAACACTTGCCAGCCTGCCCTGCATATCCAACTTACAGGTAAGGATTAGCCACGGCCACCCGTTAGGTGGGCCACATGTAGACTTCCAATACACTCCATTCGGCTGTTTTCTGTTGATATTTCCTTATACAAGTGGGCCCCACCTCATCAAGTGGACGGACTACAATGTCCCATGTCTACATGCCACCTTGCCATGTATATTGGAGATTAGGCCACCCAATACGTGAGAAATGAGGAACAACCATATCAACCCATAAGGTGGGCCACACATATAATTAGAACCAGGAACCGTTAACGACTAATGATCGGTACAGATCTCACACGTGCGAGAGAATACCGTACGTGCGACGCGATTCGTCACTTTAATTTCTACCCGCGCGAATCTTCACAGAATTTAAAGCTCCGAAGACCCGGGAATTTGACAGCTTGGACCACTCATTACTCGACACGTGTCATTCTCAAAGTTGGTTCCCACCGACTCTGTTTCGGTTTTAAAGCTGAGACGTGAGCCGCGAAAACTTTTACAAAAGGAAAAACCACGGAAACCCTAACCCTAATTTCTTCCCTTTATCTCTCTCTCTTGAAACCCTAGCCCTAACTTCGATTTCAATGGCGGAATTCGAGCAGAAGGTGAAGCAGCGGGCGAAGGAGCTGAAGTCCGTGCTCCAGAAAGGGATGAGAGTCGTCGGTGAATCCTGCAAGAAGGGCTGGTACAAGGTCAGGAAGATGACCGGCCGATGACGTCTTCGATCCCCTACGAAACCCTAATTCCGACACGTTCGATACGTGTAAATCTCGGATCTTCTCTTCTTAGAATGTTAGGCTGCTTTCATGTTTTGATTTTCGCGTTTGGTTGATAGTTCGGGAACCCTAATTTCATTTAGATTTTTATGTAATTCTCTCTTCTTTAGTTGAATCGTTCTGTTTGATTTTGGAATCGGAAATCGTCCGAGTCGACTCGGTGTCTAATGGGTTTGACTCGCAGAATGGAAATCAAGGGAGGTTTGGTAATTTCACACGTTCATAAGGCACACGTGCCAATATGAAATACGAGCGAGATTTAAGCTTTCCGTCAGTTTGGCTGCACTGGTTAGATCGTCTGGTGCAGAAATCCAGCTATCTTATACCCTAGGTTTTGTGACCCACCAAACCAAATGAACGGCTAGGATGAAATGTTCTAATGAAGTTTTTGTACACGGTTGCGCACGCAACATGAGGAACTGACTGTGGGGCCCACCTTGATGTATGTATTGTATATCCACGCCGCCTATCTGTTTTTCCAGCTCATTTTAGGGTAGGAGCCCAAAAATGAAGCAGATCCAAATCTCAGATGTACCACACCATGATAAACGGTGGTGATTAAGTAGATGCAGCAGAAAACAGTGGTGATAGTGACATCCACCGTTGAATCTTACTAGGGCCCACCGTGATGTTTATGGATGAAGTGAAAACACAAATAGTAGTCTTATCTAGAACTTTTGTGGCCTTTAAGAAGTTATTAATTGTGGGCTCTGGCTCATGACCTAGGACTGGGCTTCATCCAGGCCACCCTTATTGTGGGGCCCACCTTGATGGATGTATGTATTTAATGTCCATCCGTTTAGGAATGAGCCGAGAAATGAAGCAGATCCAAATCTGAGGTGGCCCATACTATAGGCAACGGTGCTGATTTCTGAAACATTATGGTGGGTCCTAGGAAGTTTTTAATGGTTTGGCGTTCTATCATCCTGTATATATGGTACGGTTGAGATTTGGATCTTATTCATTTTAGGGCTCCTGACCTAAAATGATCTGGCAAAACGGATGGACGGTGTGGATATGAAATATATGCATGAAGGTGGGCCTCACCCAGCCTAGGCAATGATGGGGATGCCAATGGGCCGGGCTTGTCTATTAGTGGATCTGACCCAACACATAAGATCCAAGGCCCGCTTAGCATGCGGCTTGCATTGCAAGGCCAATCTGAAGAAAATTTGATGGGCCCGGCTCAAAGGAAAATTAATCAATCCTTCACTACTAAGGAATGAAAGACATGGTGGCCCCACACGCATATATCTAGAGCTGTACATGAGTCAAATCGAGTCAACCTTGGCACAACTCGATTCAGCTTGGCCACTAGCTGACCCAGCTTGAACTCGGCTCAGCTCGGCTCGGTCCTCTAGCCTGACTGGCCAGCTCGGTCCGGTTAGCAACTCGGGCCAATTCAAGCCAAGATGGAGCATGTGTGGCATTTTCTCAAACACATAAAGTGCACCTTCAATTTCTCACAATATGTAAAAGAGCAGCAGCAATTTACGCAACAAAATCAAGATAACCCTCGCCACCAATCGACACTACTAACCGAGTCACCAAACTAGTTCGATCCGAGTTTGATTTGTGTTGGGGTTCAATCCGAGTCTATTCGAAGTTGGACAAGTTCAAACTCTTTTTTGAGTCAAGTCAAACGAGTTAACTGAGCTAACTCGGTTCGTATACAGCTCTATGACTATGGTTGGCATCCCATCCCCGTTATTCCTATAGTGTGGCTGGCTTTAAGCTGGTGTTGTAGATGCTTTGGATCCAATATCTATATCTCAGATTTGCAGCACAATTGGTGAACGGTCATATCACAGCAGTACCCAATGGGGCCTTGGCCCCAATGTCATTGGTTCTGTGAGGGGCAGATCGGTTAGAACCCCCACGACTAATATGTTATCGGATGACACCCAATCCACCCACTCCCCAAAAGTTATAATGAAATTTCTAATTTGATGCATGGTATTATGTGAGATTAGGTGTCATATTTTAAAAAGGTTTTTCTTTAATAATTTTATTTTAAAATTCAAAGTTTTACTTTCATATTTTTTTCAAAGTATGTTTGTTTTTACTTCCGTACTATGTCAATGTATCACAAGATGATCTAAGCCATCCATCATATGTGGTTTCAGTGGATCATAAGTTAAGACATTCAAATTAAGTCCAATCCTCTCCATCATTTGTAAAATAAGCTTATTGTACAACTATACTAGTGGTCAGCACTGTGGTTTGTATGTAGAATCCAACCTATCTAAAAAGGTTCACCGCACTATGAAAGCAGGATGCCTTGGAATTATGGCAGAAGTCCTTTCAAAAACTTTTAAATGGATGTCTATTGTTTCACAGTGTGGCTCACTTAGGGCCTGTTTGATTACCGCATCTTCTCCCGTGCATGTGTAACAATTTACTTCCTTAACACTACGTACTTTTTTAATACTTAAATCGAGAATTTTATAAAATTAATGTGGGACCATTGCATTTGTTATGTCAACGGAATTTAAGGCATAAGAAAAAAAAAATGAGGTAGATCCAAAGCTCAAGTGGACCACACCAAAAGAAATAGCGGGAATTAAGTGCCTACTATTAAAAATTTCTTAAGGCCCTTGAAAGTTTTGGATCAAGCTGATATTTGCGTTTTGCCCTTATTCATGTCTGTGTGACCTCATGAACAGGTTAGATGATGATGAAAAAAAAAAAAAAAAAAAACCTCAATGTAAGCCTGGAAATAAGTTTCAATGATGGATGAATTAAGACTATTGTTTCTTTTCATATGAGCCATTTGAGCATATCTGCCTCATATTTTAGCTCATGCCCTAAAATGCTTAAATAAAATAGATGGACTGTGTAGATATATCATATACATTACGGTAGGGTTTACAGTTTTGATTGTATAGACCTGAATTTTCAGCATTTCTGCATCATAGGGTCTAACTCTATTGAATTGGGTATTGCCAACATAGCTAAGTGTATGATGCAACTTCCAAGTTGCCAAAAAGGCAGGGCCCACGAAGATCGTCTAGGGTAAAAGATAAGTTGATCCATGCCTATTGTAGAAACAATGGGTAGTCAATGGATTGACGGATATTATAGCACATCTAATGAATGGATTGGCCTGACTTAAGATCCCATTGACATTTAAGGTGGATTGTACTTTTTTAGCTGGGATATGCGTAGGTGTTATCTGGGTAACACGGTAGACTGTGGGGGTCCTACCTTGATGTAGGTGTGGGATGTCGATGTCGTCCATCCATTTTTCTAGCTCATTTGAGGCAAATGCAAGTGAACCACATTAGAAAAATAGTAATCATTGGATGCCCACCATTAAAAACTTCCAACCACCCCTGGAGGACATAAATGAAGAGAAAACATAAATATTAGCTTGATTCATAACATTTATGACCTCAAAGAAGTTTTTAATGGCATACATTCAATTCTTATTGTGTGTTATTTTAGATTTACATCAGCTTAATTTTTTAGACTATACCCTAAAATGAGTTGGAAACACCAATCAAAGACAATACTATTAGGGCTATCAACGGGCAGGACCTGGGGTACGTCTCAACTCGAATTTTAAACTATTTTGGGCTAGGCCATCAGCTGTCTTATTCAAAATTCTGATTTTTTAGGCCTGAGGCCAGCCCATTGATAACCCTAGCCAACATACAACACATACATCAAGGTGGAACTTACGGTGAGTAAAATGATGGAGTTTTCCTCCTCAGTTTAGAAGAGGCGTAGTGCAACACGGATGTCTTAAATCTTATTTTATCGTGCTACTCGACGGGTCAAGTGGGCGGCTCGACCGGTCGAAGGGAGTTGCTTGATGTAAAGTCCAGCAAGTTAGATTTTTTGGCCTCGACCGGTCGAAGGGGTCCTTCGACCAATCGAGGACTCAGCTCGACTAGTCAAGGGTTATATAGATTTTGCGCGGATTTTGTACGAACTGCGTACATTTGAGGCGGTTTCGCAGAAGTGTGGAAAGAGAGTTTCCTAAACTATAAATAGAGGTCCCTATGGCTATTCTAGGGTATGTTAAACCGTTTTCACGATCAAGGAAGAGAGAGAGAGAGAGAGAGAGAGAAAGAGAGGAAATATATTTTTTTAAAAAAAGGAAGCTTGTGAAATGAAGAATTTTGTTCGTAGAGGTGATATACAGCGCAGCCGACGTTTCAGCGCTTTTATGTCCTCGTGACCGATAAAATCTCTCTGTTTTTCATTATTTTCTTATTGTTCATTCATTCCTGCGTGAGTGAAGAAAGTTTGATCCAAACGGTGTGTGCTTGTGATCGGTTGTAACATTATACTTCATAATGAATTATTGCTCTGAACTAAGTCTCATGGTTTCTACCTATTTGAGGGTTTTCCACGTAAAATTTCTTATGTCGTGTAGTTTGTGCTTTAATTTATTTCATTGTTTTATTATATTCCATAATTCTAATGTTTTGGGAGGCGAGATTCTAAGATTTTTGTGTAATACTCCTAACATAAAATATCACTTCAGTATAACCCAAGTAACACCTAATCTGTTCTCTGTCATGTTATACTTGTAAGTGCATTATCCCATCTGCCAATCATGTGGGTCCATCTATCAATCATGTGGGTCCTTCTATAAAGATTCCTTACTATGAAAAGACCAGCGTTCACTCATCAGGTGGGCCACAGTGTATAAAAGAAGAAGACGTATCTTGGTCAAGGTTTTAGCTGTTCATTTGTTTTTAGTGTATCATCTTGGCCATCTACACGGTGGGACCACTGATGGAAGGCTTGGATTGTCCACAGATGTACCTCCTTGATATATGAGATGCTTTATTGCTGACCTGGCAATTCTATGCGGGTTCTGCAGTGGGGAGCGGATTGGTTGAGGCCCGCCTCATCCAACATAAAGTTCTGACGTGGCAATGTTTGATCTGGGCCACATGAGAGTGTTAGGGAAGTGGATTGGCTTGTGTACCATACACCACTGACCTGACTGATGTGTTGATGTCGCTAAGTTATGTGGGTCCTATAACGATGTATGTGTTATATCAAAACCGTCCATCTATTTGGAGAGCTTGTCGTAAGTCATGAGCCGAAAAATAAGACGGATCCAAAAATCAAGTGGACCACACTGCAAAAAGCAGTGGAGGATTAAACGTTTACCATTGAAACCCTTTTGGGGTCACAGAAGTTTTGGATAATATGATATTTGTTTTTCCTCTTAATCAGCTCTAAAATAAACGTTATGGGCGTATGAATGTTTTAACGGAGATAATCATTGTCCCCACTGGTATTTGTGGTGTGGCTCTTTTGAGATTTTGATATGATTCATTTTTGGGGTCGTGGTGAAGAATGATCTCTTCAAATGGATGAACGGTGTGGATATAATAAATACATCATTATGTGCCCACATCAGGGCCTTACCTGTTGCTGGGGCCAGCTCAACTCAATCCGCTCTCTATGGAGTGATGGGGAAGGAGATTGGATGGTGACTTTTCTGTGGGGCCCAGTGTGATGTGTGGTTATCCATCCATCCATCCATCCGTTTTGCCAACTTATTTTAGAGCATTAGCCCAAAATTCAAACAGATCAAAAGCTTAAGGGGACCACCACACAGGAAATAGTGATGATTGGACACCCATCATTTCAAACTTTTTGGGGCCACAAAAGTCCTGGATCAACCTGATATTTAATGTTTCCCTTCGTCCTGATTTCATGTGGTGTGGTCCACTTGAACTTTGGATATGCTTCAATTTTGTGCTCATGATCTAAAACGAGCAGGCAAAATGGATGAATGGCTTGGATCAAACACATATATCACGGTGGGACTCTCTCATGGTGCGGTCCACCTGAGCTTTGAAAATGCTTCAATTTTCAGCTCATGCCTTAAAATGAGCCGACAAAATGGGTGAATTGCATGGATAAAACACATATACCATGGTGGGACTCTTCCGTGGCGTGGTTCACTTGAATTTTGGATATTCTTCAATTTTGGGCTCATGTCCTAAAATGAGCCGACAAAACGGATGGACGGTGTGGATAAAACAACATACATCACCCCGGTCCCCACACCTGACACCTCATAGATACGTGGAGCTGGGGGTCACACGCAATCAAAGTCCATAGTTCGCCTTCACCAACACTTAAGCACGTCATCACCCAGACTATCCAGATCATAGTGCCCATTGCTGATAGATCATAGTCGGAGAACCATACTCATTGAATGATCTTGACCGCTCAATTGATGGTTATTAAATGGACGGTTAAAAAATAAACTGGCCAGTGGTCCTACAAAGAATTCTACCTTTTTACAAAGAACAACAGGCCCACCATTCAGTGATCTGATCTGGCCTTCCATCTGTGGATGGGCTCCCCCATCGTTTGATCCTAGCCATTCAATAATTTGCAACGGCAAAAAGTCCACTAACGGGACTACGTGGTGGTCGTTCACTGGAATATTTTTTTGGGTCTATCTGTGATGAGGTGAACCTGATGGACGATCCTGACCACAGAAAGGTGGGCCCCAAACTGTATGATAGTGGATGAGTCGCATTCAATCTTTTTTTGAGCAGAATCTTCAAGACGATCAGGAATGAAATCTCTTCACGAGACTGTATTTGGATATCTTTGCAATCGCAACAGCTAGATCTGCTTCTCGTGCACCGCTGCTCACGCTCACCTCGTGCTGCCCCCTTCTCAGGTGACACCACCTCAGTCGGTGGGTCTCATCTCTGGAGCTGTCCAGTAGGTGCATGATCTGTGATGGATTACAGGGCCCGAGTAGAAAGCAGATAAGGTGGGACCCCGGATCCAGGTGGGTGCGGCCCTGACTGTGGGGCCCACATCAATGCATGTGTTGGATGTCCACGTACTCCTGTTTGGTCAGCTCGTTTCAGGGTGCAGTCCTCATTGGTATCTGTGTATTATGTTAGAAGTGTTGTAACTTTTTATAGCACTGCCCAATTTGAACCAAAGACCTCGAAGCAGCTGGTGAGATATAACGGTTGTTTATCATCGAGAACTAAAGTAGTTTTATCATCTACTATTCATATGCATGTATATTCATATATGTATGATCAAGCGATTTATAAAAAGGGTGGGTTTTCAATCTAATGAGTTTATTTTATTTTATTTTATTTTCTCTTTCAATCATAAATTATAGTTTTTCATTATAATAATAAAGATAACTCAATTCACACAACGTGAAAATAGAAGAAACTCAATTATATTAATTGTAATGAGAAATATAAAAATTATAAAAGCATTAGTGTATGTGGTGTAGGAGAGCGATGCCTTAGATTTAAGGGCCTGTTTGAGAGGGTGGATTTGGAACCCCTTGGATGTTTGGCATCTTAGAGTGTGAATCAACTCTAATCTAAAAGTACCTATCCATGGTATATTTATAAAGATTTAAATTTAATTACTAATTAACTTTAATATCTCTAATTACATAGATATGTAATTTTTGACACAATGGTTGTAATAAGCCTGCTGAAATATATACCTTGCTCAAAATTAATGAAATTCCAAGTCTTGAATGAGCCACAAGCACAAGATCATGTCTGAGTGACTAACCAGCAATTTTTAATTGTTGATTTACATGGACAATGTTTGAACGGTGCTAATCATCATTAGCGGGCCATGCCTAATAGAATAATAGTGTATAGTGACACACATGTTACACCTGCAACTATTGAAATAATTTTAGGTGTAATCCAAGCTCTCATTGTGGATTACAAAATCCCTCAAAGAAAGGATTGAAAATTCCCTATATTTGAAACCCTCAATTACTTTATGCTGCCAAACAACCAAGGGATTTAAAACTCCCTCAAATCTCCTCCAATCTATGGTGCCAAACGACCCCTTAAGTGTTCTTTGATTCAACGACTCGAGCATAAACAAAGAGAATTACACTCTTGGAAAAGAAAAGAAAAGACCTTCCTTACAATCCGATGCTTGATACAAATGAAAAGAAATTACTTCACTCGTGATCTAAGTTAGTCCAGTGTAATAATGTAGATGGATAGAATTATACTACTCATATACTAAAGTTAATGCAGTGTAGTAGTGTGAACAAGTTGTCCTATGCTAAAATAATATAAAAGATAAAAGATAAACAATGTTATACTATTGGTTTTACTTGATACATGTTTAGGTGGTAAAGACTTGAGCTCTTCAATTTTTCTTATACTTATTTGGACCCGAGGACAATCATGGCCTATCAAATGACACCATATATATTAGTCGTTTATCATATATACTAGTCATTTTTCATTGGTTGGTCATTGATTACACCCACATTCTAACCCGTTACATGTATGAGAGTTTCTTCTAGCCTGTCATGTGTTGGTGATAGTCATCTGCCTTCCTTTTTCTTTTTTTTTGTGCAAAAAAAAATAATTTGTCATGAATTTAGGCCAATTAATTTAACATAGTTATCATCCTGCTTTTCGAATCTTTTCACCCATAAAAAACATGTGAAATGTCATGATGCATTGATAGAACTTATTACTTGATGTGATCGTGTTATGGTCAATACCCATCTTTCGTCACAAGGCCATTATTGTGGTTAGTTAGCCCCGTCATGTGCAAAAGATACACGACATTTATCCTTTCAGCGCTACTCATGACTTTATGGATTTTGTCTTCATTTAGTTATAAGAATGATCGAGTAAGTTTTCCTTCCATCCCTCATTAAGATTTCGCTGATATGTGACATCATTTAAGTTGCCGGATATGACTCAAGTAAACTAAGTGTAAATAATTCCAAAAATAAAACAAATACAAATCTTATATGAACAATACCACATAAAACAATTCTTAGATAGGTCATACAATGGGAAATAATAGTCATCGAGCAACCACCGTTAAAAACTTCTTAGGTCCATCAAAATATTTATTTGCAATCCAACCTCACCATCCAAACTTCCTGGGTCCACCATTAAAAACTTCTTAGGAATGTTGCCAAGTGCCATCCACATTAGCCTTGTTGGACAACCTCATTTTCTTGGTTGTATTTGGCTAATTAGTGGATGGGTAGGACCATTTCATCACGTTCACTAATCAGGCTAAAAATAAATAATGGACCATCTTACCTCTTTTTATTATTTTTTTTTGGTACCAAATGATTTAACTTTCCAATACATAGCTAAGATGATATGCAAATTCACCAATTCTAGATTGGGGGCACCCAAATAAGCTTACATGTAGACAGGGTTATATATGAATGGACTATTTATAGATTTTGGAGACACCCCAGCAAGCCCAAGCCCTTAAGAGCCAAGGTGGTCCCCAGCCACATGAATTTCCTTTGATCAGAAGTTATGTGGGGCTCACGGACATGCCTATGAGAAATCCACTCCATCCATCAGTTTTTCAACCTCACAATATGACCTATCATTGAAAATTGTGGGGACTACAAAAGCTTTAAAAAGGATGATATTTGTGCATCTATTTTATCCCAATGTCAATAACAGTATGAACGATTTGGATGGCATATAAGTAACATGGTGGGCTCCAGGAAGTTGCAACGGTTGATATTTCCATTTTCACTGTTTCCTACCGTGTGGTCTACATGAGTTTCAAATCTACATTTTTCTAGTATCCCAACCTATTGTGAGGTTGAAAAATTAATGGACGGATTGGATCTCTCAGGGGCATCTCTCTGACCTGGCAATCCATGTCCACCATCCAAAGAGGTCCCTTTGATATTCAAAAACTGCTCAGCAACACTCGGACACGACAAGTGAATAATATTTAATTGAAACGGTGGACTCCATGAAGCGAAATGGTACTATGAGGTCAATCCATCAGCTAGATGAGGGATCAGCTAGATGCCTTCAACGTCTAGCCCATCAGCTAGATGCAGCATTTCATGGTGGGCTGTGGGCCCCACCGTTATGTGTTCAACGTCTACCCCATCAGCTAGATGCAGCATTTCATGGTGGACTGTGGGCTTAAAAATCAAGTCAATCCATGACTTGGGTGGGCCACACTACATACAATAGTTGAGAGGGGTTGCCTTCCCATTAAAAAATTCATAATCATTTATTGGGCCCACCAAGATATGGTTCACAAATCCAGACCATCAATTGTGTGTGTCCCACTTCGATGAGGGATCTTACCAAGTTTCAACCGCATCCAAAAATTAGGTGGGCCCCAAATAGTTATTTTATATGTTTTAGGCATGTCTTCACATGGTTTTAGATGGTACGACCCACCTGAGTTCAGTATATGGCTGATTTTTGGGATATCTTATAACCTAAAGTGGACCCATCAAATACAGAGTGTTTATGTTTGACGCATATCACGGTGGGTCCCACACAGCTTGACCTGACCTTTTGGGAAGTTCTCATGGCTCGTGGATTAGGTACTACCCCTTCTGTTCCGAGCTTGGCCACCATTATCAATGAACTTTATCCACACCGTACATTCAATTTTTCATACTATTTAAGAATATATAACAAAAAATAGAGAATATCCAAGTCTCAAATGGGCCACACGGTGGTTATTAAATCCCTACCGTTGAAAATTTCTTAAGGACCACAAAAGTTTTAAATCAAGATGATATTTGTTTTTGTAATTCATCTAGGTGTATATGACCATATCAAGGGATTGGATGGAAAATAAATGACAAAGTTGGCCCTAGGAAGGTTTCAACAGTGAGGGTCCTTAGCATCGTTGCTTCGTATGGTGTGGTCCACTTGAGAATTTTATATGCCTTATTTTTTGTTCAGTACAATAGAATGATATAAAAAAAAAAAAGATAAACGGTGTGGATAAGATTCATACATCACGGTAACCCCTCGGTAGCCGTTGGAGCCTCCACGTCATAGTACCATTTCCCCCTCCGTAAAAACTAGAGGTGGGCATGTTGGACCCGATTTGGCGGATCCGACCCGATTCGACCCGACTCGGGACCGTTCCGAACAGAACCGACGGCATAGATCGGCCTGATCGAGTCTGTCCATCCAGATCCGATCGTTTTTCGGATCAGGTTCGGATAGTAGTGTATCCGGACAGAACAGATCCGAAAATCCGAACCGAAAGAGTCCGACCCGACCCGACCCGACCCGACTCGGGGATGTAAATATCCCTTTATTTTACAAAATATCCCTGTATTTTAGACATTTCATTTGGCGCCGAAAAAACCCGCCCGATATACACTTAGCCCCCAACTCTCTCTCCTTTTATATCTGTCTCTCTTTATATCTATCGTTCTGCCATTAGATTTTTTAGATTTCTCTGTTAAAAAGATATGCCTGGGATACGACGGATAGCCATGGACGGAAGAGAAAGAAAAAGAGGCTGATGGCTGTGGACGAAAGAAAAGAAGAGAAATGTCGGTTTACAGCTATTTACAGCCAAATCCAAAGACGGGAGGGGCTTGGCTAGTGTAATGCTGGTGAGTTCTGTGGCTTTAATCATGACGTATGTGTTATATCCAAACCGTCCATTCATTTGGCAATATCATATTAAGGGTTGGGACAAAAATAAAACAAATCTAACCATTAAGTGGACCACACTACGGAAAGCAGCGGGGTATTGAACTTCTACCATTGAAACCCTTTTTGGGTCCACAGAAGTTCTGGATCAACATGAAATTTTTTTTTCCACTTCATTCAGGTCTTTGTGACCTTAAGAACAGATTGGATGGAAAAGAAACATTATGGTGGCCCTAAAAATTATTTAACGGTGAAAATCATAATCTCCGCTGCAATTTATGGTGTGGTCCAGATGATCTTTGGATTGATTCATTTTTTTTGGATAATGCTCTAAAATGATCTCTACAAATAGATGAACGGTGTAGATATAGTAAATAGGTCACTGTGGGGCATGTAACGTGGACCGTTCATGCAACTCGGAGCTCGAGGAGCGTCAGTGCTCGTCTTCGCACGACACGTGCCCAGCCTAGATCAGCTAGCCCGTCCCTAGCTCCGAACGAGCAGTTCTGTGGGCGGGCCCACCCTGATGTATCTGTAAATCCAAGCCGTCAATCTCTTTTCTCAGATTTTTTGAAGGCATAAACACAAAAATGAGGCATATCCAACGCTCAGGTGGACCACACCAAATAATAAGCTTGGTTGCATTAAAATTTACAAAGCATTAAATGTCAGTTGTATTAAATGCAAGAGTCATCCATGGTGTGGTCCACTTGAGCGCTGGATATGACTTATTTTTGTGTTCATGTCTTAAAATAATATGAGAAAAAAGATTGACGGTTTGGATTTACAGATACATCTGGGTGGGCCCGCCCACAAAACTGCCCTTTCGGAGCTAGGGACGGGCGGGGGTAGTACGCAATCAGCGTCCTCAAGCTAGCTAGCTGGTGCTAGCTGTACTTGGAGGGAGACAGATCGGCTACTCCCCCATGGGTCATGGCTGATGGTCGGTGCTCTGTGGGCCCCACTATGATGTACGTGTTTTATTCATTCCGTTCATCCATTTTTACAGGTTATTTTAGGGCTGGACAAAAAAAAAGTATAAGGTTATAAAACTTAGGTGGGCCACACCACAGCAAAACAATAGTGAATGGATATTCACCATTTAAATCCTCCGAAGGCCCACTGTACTGTTTATTTGAAATCTAATCGGTTGATTTGGTCATAAAGACCCAGATGAAAGGAATAATAAATATAAGCTTAATCTAAAACTTTTATTGCCCCCAAAACGTTTTTAATAGTCAAAATTCATTCAACACTGTTTCGTGTAATGTGGTCCACTTAAGGTTGAGATATACTTCATTTTTTTTCTTATATCATAAAATGATATATAAAAATAGATGGACGGCATGGATGACACACATACATCATGGTGGACCCCACAGAACACCGACCACTAGACCTTGGGAGTTGCGAAGCTTTCTCGAGAAGCTATCCGTATGTGTGGTGTAAAGCTTCTTAAAGAAGCTGTGACCTGGTGTAAAGCTTCTTCAAGAAGCTATCTATCTTACCGTCCGTTAGTAAATTATGTGGGGCCCATCTTAAACTTATTTTGGTTAATCCACACCATTCATCAATTTTTTATCCGAACTTTATTTAATCCGATCCGACTCGGTTTTCCTGACCGGGTCGGACTCGAATCGATTCAGGCCAGCAAGAGCTCGGATCTGTTCGAGTTAAATGCCCCGGATCCGGTGCCGAATCTGGTCGGTTTCGGGTTAGGACCTACAAATTTCGAATCTGACCGAGTTAGACCAAATCCAATCTGACTCGGTCCGATGCCCAGCTCTAGTACAAACCCTTTGAATTAATTTTAGAGCCCATTTTACAAAAAACCACTTTTTTACTAAAAAAATGTTTGAAACCCACCTTTAGACATTAAATGACTTTTGGTAAAGTTAGTAGCAATTCATGTTTGTTCTCACATGCATTCGGATAACGAAATCGCATCTCTTTTTTCTACGGTAGGTAATTGTGTGCGTTTTAGTTAGTTTTTAAATGGTGGTGACAAACGTGGCATTCATCTACATCAATCCAGGCTAGCTAGAACAAACATTGTGGATGGAGCATGGATCAAAATTCATACTGTTTGGGCAATCTTAACCGTCTTATACTGCCTGTTTGATTTTGGACCACCAATCTTTTTGTTTTTAGCCGTCCATCTGATTGAATCATCCAATCTATTTGGATGGTTGGACCTGCGGCCATTTTGTGAGAAACAGTCATCAATCGTGCATGCTAACTTAAAACACGTGTGAGATTTAAGACCATCAGTACATGGGCCCCAAGGGAGGAGAGAAAGGGTAAAGAGTAGACAGACGAAGCAGGGAGCCATCTACACCACTCATTTTACAGTGTGTAGAACGCTGAATACTAGTACGTAGGCTCCACATGTTTTACGTGTATAAAATTCAGTCCGTTCATACAACTCTATATTCGATGTTAGGTTTTGAAGTGAAAAAAAAAGAAGAGTAACATCTAAAGCTTAGATGGGCCACATCATATGAAACAATGTGAATGAGATGCTCACCGATCATCAAGCCTTACTCACCCAGATGAAGAGAACAATACTATTTTGATGTTAGCAAGTTCTATAGGTATGATCAAGAGGTATGTTTTATATCTAAATTATACATTCATTTGGTGAGCTTATCTTAAGGCCCGAGAAGAAAAATATGACATATAACTATTAAGTTCACCACATTGCAAAAAGTAGCGAGAGTTTAAACATCTACCATTGAAATCCCTTTTAGGGTTATGGAAGTTTTGGATCAATATAAATTTTATTTTTTCTCTTCATGTAGGTGTCCATAGCCTTATAAGTAGATTGGATGGAAAATAAATATTATGATGGACTTACTAATTGTTTAATAGTGAAAATCATTATCTCTTCTACTATTTGTAGCGTGGTCCAGATGATATTTGGATATGATTTATTTTTTGGATAATGCTCTAAAATAATTCGTAAAAATATATGAACAATGTAAGTATAATAAATATGTCACTGTAGGGTTTACGTAACTTTGATCTCCTTTGTGCCGTTCCTACAGCCCGGAGCTCGGGGAGTGTCAATGCTCCTCTTCGCACGACATACATACCTACATCGCTGATGTGTGGTACACCAGCATCCGCGCTTCCCTTGCTTATGCAGCAAATTGACTTGGATTACAGTGACCCACCAGCAAGTAGCTGGGTGGTGTTGCGACACAGTAGAATTTGATTGTGAGATGTACTGTTGTTAGAGACGAAGCTCCCTCAAAGCAACAATGGAAAGGCAGGAACTCCATTCGCTGTAGCATTCTAAGTAAACTCTATGAAGTACTTCGTAATGTATGTCTTATCCACCCCATCTATCTATTGTACCACTAACTTCGGCTCAACATTTTTGAAGGCCTTAGGCAAGTCATAAAAATGAGGCTTTTTAATTTAAAAATTAAAAATTTTAATAAATTCAAAATTAAACTATATATTCGCTTCTTACCTTTTTAGATGCAATATTACTAATTAAACTTTTGTATTCAAGTTTACCTAATAAATTAGTTTCGATAGACAAAATTGTTAAACTGTTTAATCTATCTTGAGACATAATTGTTCGTAATTTTAAAAATAAATCCAAACCGTTAGAAAAATAAAGTTAGAATTTAATTTAGAAAAATGACATTAGAATATAATTTTTTGAGAACTTAATTAACAATAAAGTAGGTAGTTGTGGTCCTGGGTTTTAGGAGAAGAATTTATTGAGAACGATGCTATTATTTTGAAAAGAGACAATAAAGTTGGACTATTATTATCAATAGTGCTACCTTTTTGTATTTATTTTTTATTTTCAATTTCAAATTTGTAAACTAATTTTTAAATGTTCCTATTTTGTAGGCCTTTCAAAAAATTTAGACTTTTTTCTTCTTTTTAACTCTAATTTTGCTATAATATAGGACTTTCATAATTAAAAAAAAATAAAATATTTTGCTATAATATAGGGCCTTCATAATTAAGGGGCCTTATGCGATTACCTCACCTACCTACCCCTTTGAGCTGTATTTCAGGGTATGAGCCTAAAAGTAAAGCGTATTTAAAATTCAAGTAGGCCACATGGTAGAAAATAGTGAAAATTGAATACGTATTATTGAAAATATCTAAGGCCACATAGATCAAGCTAATATTTATGTCTTATCTTCCCTTTACCTGTACCGGTACGACATTATGAACCAATTAGATGACAAATAAATATTGTTGTGGGGTCCTAAAAAGATTTTACCAAGAATGTCATTATCCCACTATTTCATTTAGTAGCCCACTTAAGCTTTAGACATGTTTCAATTCTAAGCTCACGCAAAGTTTATTCAATACACTGTAGTATTGAGTTACTCACTACACAACCCGTATTGGCTAGTAGAGTTGTGCATGGGATGACTTGACTCGTCTAACTTGTTTAGACCCGACTCGAACCAAACTGAGTAGGTAAGTCGATTTGAATTGAACAGACTTTGTCAAATCCGAACTCAAATCAAGTTGAGTTCAGGTCACTCGGTAACTCAACTTGACCCGAAATCCAACTTGGTACTGGCTTGACTCAATTCAAAACGCAACTAGTATGTGTGTGTATCAAATCGGCAAGTGTATTCAGGTTTTGTGTCGTGATTTTAGCCCATAGTTACTTGGTGCACCCAACCCGATTTGATGCTGACTCGACTTGATTGGTACCTGTGACCGGGTTGGATTCGGTTTGGATTAATCTAAGCCAGACCCGAACTCAGATTGGATCAAGCATGCTGGACTTGGTACTGAGTCAAGTCGAGTTCTGATCAAGTCTATTTCAAAATTGAATTGAGTCCGGTTAACTCTAATGCAGTTCGACTCGACTCGATGCCCAGCTCTACTCACTAACCACGGCATACAGTCACGAGTAGAAGTGTACACGAGTCTAGCCGAGCCGAGTATTTCCTAGCTCATGCTCGGCTCGAACTGCTCGAGTCCCAGCTCGTGCTCGACTCGGTTCGGCCTTCGAGCTCGGAACAGTAGCTCGTGCTCGGCTCGTCCAAGTTCGAGTAGATTTCGAGTCGAGTTTGAGTTCGAGTCTGAGTTCGAGTCTTCGAGCCTTTTTCGGAGATCAAAAGGTAGATTTGGAGAGAAAGAGGAAGAAGAAGAGGGAAAAAGAAAACCTCCTTTAGAGATCACTGTCCGTTCCCAATAAAGGAGATGAAGCGACCGCTCAATGATCCGAAGAAGAAGAAGAGAAAGGAGGAAGATAAAAATCCATCGACTGTCCATTTCCAATCGAGCATTTTTCTTTGAAGGGTTGGGTTTTTTTTTTTGAACGGGAGGCGGGCGCTGCGATGGGGGGTTAGCGTTTTTTTTTTTTTTTTTTTTAATAGAAGGGTATATATATCCCTAGTCATGGTACTGAGTCGAGCCGAGCCGAGTCAATTTCGAGTAATATTCAAGTTGACCAGGGTCAAGATCGTGCTGGGCTCAAACTCATTTTGAGTACCAAATTCAGCTCGGCTCGCACTCACTTCGAGCCGAGTCGAGTCGAGTCGAGTTTCCCGAGCCGGGTCCAACGAGTTACCGAGTATGTGTCGCTCGAGTGACGCAATCAATATTACTACGCTAAAACTTTTTTGGCTCATAATAACTTTTTGATGATGGGCTTCCGCTCCCCATAATGTGGCCCACCTGAGCATTGGATCTGCCCCATTTTTAACCTGTACCCAAATATGATATGCCAAAATGAATAAACAATTTGGAAAAACCATAACATCAAGGTGGCCCTCGGACCCCAGCCTGTGTTAAGCTGGCGGAGTAGTACTGAATCCGCGTCCAATCCTACCGTGTCCGAAGGCCAATCCAAGTCCGCAGCCTACTGCCACCAACTCACAATCTCAAGATCGGATGGCTTGAACAATCATCGGCCGCATTTCGTGGACACTTGTTGGTGGAAATAAGACGGTTGGATATTCTTCATTGTCAACCGTCCAATCAATGTCCACTGATCCACTGATCCAATAATAAAATAATCTTTGGTCCATGATCCATCTTCCCTGGGTACCATAATTTGGCCAGTGTCTACTTATATGCCACGTGTACAAGTTCTAATGCCGCGTATCATCCATCACATAGCCAGAGCATCAAAGTTTTTCTGCTCTGGGTATAGCCTGATGAACCGAAGTACGCTAGATCCATCCACCTACTAAAGTGTAAATGGAGTTTTTTTATATCAATCTGAACCATCCATCTAGTATATTCAGTCATAGATGGCTCTCATGCAGAAAATCACACAAAAATATAATTCTCACCACCTGTTCTAATCATCACTCAACACTTAAAACTTGACCGTTAACTGTAATAAACTCCTGCTGTTTTTCTAATTTCTGCTGTCCAATCAGACAGAATCAAGCATCTTTCTTATATAGCAGGTTCCATAAGATGAACGGTCCCGATTGATGCATTAAACTGCCACGTGTAATGTGGAGAGATGACTAGACCACATTCATGTTCTTCCGAATCTACCCTATCACGCAACAAAGGGGCTTTCGTTCTTCTTAGCCTTCACCCCTTCACACCCCTTTCGATTCGTCAATATCCCCAGAGAGAGAGAGAGAGAGAGAGAGGAATGGCAGGCTCCGTGAAAGACATGAAGTCGAAGGATGAGCTTGCTAACGTACTCCGGGAGGGCGCACCTGTTATCCTTCACTTCTGGGCATCGTGGTGCGAGGCATCCAAGCAGATGGACCAAGTCTTCGCGCATCTCTCTACCGATTTTCCACACGCCCATTTCTTCAGGGTTTGATTCTCTCCGTCTCTTCCCCATGGTTTCTTTTTTATTTTCTGATTTTGCCCTCATCCTTTTTTTCTGAAATACCGTTTGAGACCTGACTTTTATTTTTATTTTTACTTCTGCTTCAATTTTTATTTTTATTTTTTAAAAATGTTTGGGGTTTTGGGTTTTTTTTAAAGATTATTTTATTATTTTGTTTTCTGTTTTCTTTTTTCGAATTTTATTGGGATTTTGTTTTGCTGATATTGATTTTTTATTTGTTCTGACGAAAACCCATTTAGATTATGATAATTTCTCTCATTTTGTTTTCATTTTTATTGGAATTTTCATTTCAATAATATATATATATATATATATATATATATATATATATATATATATATATATATATATATATAAAATTTTGCTGAAGAAAATCTCATTTGGGTTTTGGTAGTTCTCCTTTTTTTTTCTTTTTTTTTCATTTTTCCCCAGTATTTTGTACATATTTTCTGGAGCAACGCTCGGACTGTCCAATCGATTGATCGGAACCGTCCACTGGGTGCAGCTCAAACTTCATGGGCTACCATGCAAGAATCATGCTGATGAAAGTGATCTGATCCATCTCAAAGTTGGATTTCTTTTTTATAACCATCCAATTTTCAAGCAATGACCTTTCAAAAAAATAAAAATAAAAATAAAGCAACGGATTGGATGGTTAGGATTGTCTGATAGAAGTGATTCTTTGGAACTAGAAACAATCCATGATGAACCCCAACAAATGGATTCCTCAAAATTTTCATTGGAACTATTTTCCATAAAATGATCTTAACCATTCAATCAGTTATTATTATTATTTTATTCTTTTGCATAGTAGCTAATGAAACCTTTATCAGCTGTCTAATTGCAACTAGGAGCACCTGAGCATTTTTCCATATTCATCTCTCTCTACACACACACACACACACACAAAGAGATAGCACTACACACACAGACATAGCACTACATAAAGGTGGTGTTATGCACAAGTCACAAGCATTTTTTCCATATTCATCTCTCTCTCTCTCTCTACCCCCCCCCCCCCCCCCCCCCCCACACACACACACAAAAAGAGAGAGCACTACATAAAGGTGGTCTTATGCACAAGTCACAACTAGTTGGATCATAACACTTTCGTCTAACTAGTTGCGTGTGAAACATCACAGATGCACACATGTACAAGGATGTTCGCCTGGAACTAGTTGGACAGTAAGTTATCCTCCAACTAGCACATAATTGACAACTAGTTGGTTTTTTCCCCCTTTACAGATTTTTTTTTTTTTTTTTTTTAAATAAATTTAAATATCTGTTTGCTTGTTTACTTAATTTATATAGAAATACCATTTGGGATTGTCATTCTTATGTGTTTGTCTATTTTTCCCATAAAAAAACATATTTGGGATTGTAATGTTTTATATATGTTTCTTTTCTGATGTGGGTTTAAGGGTTATATGCTTGACATTGCTTTCTTTTAATCATTTATCCCAATACATTAATCTTTATTTGTTTCTGTTCCTTTCTCAGGTTGAAGCAGAGGAACAACCTGAGATTTCGGAGTCATATTCGGTTTCAGCAGTCCCTTATTTCGCCTTTTGTAAGGTCAGTTATTTTTATTTTTGGCCTCTCTTTATTTCTTGTCTTGATGCGAGCATCCGCGCTTAGGCTTATTGCAAAACAAACCAATGAACAAAATGAATGGAAAAGGAATATGGGGAAATACTGCATGCGTAGCATTTGCATGTAGGTTGCTAACTCACCCCATGTTTTTTCCTTTGTCTGATCAGGCAATCCTCTATATGGATCGATCAGAATCCTGGACCCAATTTTGTGGTTTATGCTCTTATTGTTGACTATATTGTTGTTTAATATGGGATTTAGAATCTAGAAATGTGTATGTATCATATCATTGTGCGTGCAATAAAATAAGAACAGTAGTATTCATCATTTGTGTTGGTTGATGCTACTGGAGAGGGAAAATTCTAATTTTGAGGTTTTTACAATTGCTCTTAGTCCAGTGGTTTAAAAATTAGCTACCCAAGATAGAGTAGTTTTAGTAGAAATAACATAGAAGCAATCTTTAGTTAAATTTGATGGCCAGGGAATCCCCAAAGCAATCTACTTAATTATCTTGGCTCAATTATTGGACTTTGATGGAGACATCGATGAGAATGTTGCAATATAATTAGAGCACGGTGGATGAAGTGGATATGTATCTTGCCCAGTATAGTATTTGTGTGATCATCACATACACATGAAACGTAAGGGATAGATTTTGTAACATAGCTATTCAGCCAACTATGCTTTATGGGGCAAAGTGTTGGGTAGTTAGAAGGCAACTTGAGAAGAGATGAATAGCTTTTTGCTTCTTCATTTATGTTTTGTATGCACGGTTTTAAATGTTGATTATGATCACGACCATAACGGCCATCTCCGTTACATGATGCGAGGCTGAACTACTCCATTCAAAAAAGGTCTGTATTTGCGTGTATCAGATTATCCACCCCCATTATGTGATACAGTGGTGAACTGGTCCATTAAGGGGAAAAAATTGGGTTGTATTTGCTCCTATTGGCCAATACAAAGCGATATGCTCCGTATTGACACTAACACAAGGTTGTTGCATCTAACAGAGGCCGATATGGCCAGAAGGCCCCATTTTGGAATTTTTATTTTCAAAATTTCTGTTGTTTTTTCACTGCCTTTTCATTTGGAACTAATTTTATACTAGATTTAGGGCCATTTTGATGATCTAAAGATTCTAAACACAAGATTTGAGTAGGATTTGATGGAATGAAGCAGAATGGACCAATTGAAAAATATCAAAAGTAGGGGTAAACCATAACTCTCTCTTTTTTTCATCTCCTTTTTGTTGTATTCATATATAATGGGTTAATCCCCCAAATCATGCTTGATTTGTGTTCAATTAGGACCTACTTGGTTGTCTTTTAGCAGGTGAAGCTGATGATAACATCTTTAACAAAGAGTTGTTTGATAACCGGTGAATACTTTTTTTTTTCAATAGAGATTATGATGTTTTACATTTTTCCCTATTTTCCAATAACCTTCTGAGATTATTTTATTTTATTTTTTTTGTGCCAAAAAATTTCGAGTTATTGTTGGGGGAGCCGCGGAGGTGGTGGTGGAGCACCTCCATTTTGTTCTCGAGTGGTTGTTTCTTTGTAGCCTGTTGCATGCTAGGGTGGGGCTGTTTCTGGCCTACCTTTCTGTGTTTTCTGTCTCCATCAATTAAAGACAAAAAAGCAAAAAAGAAAAATGGAAAAATGGAAAAAGGAGAAGGCAAGTTGAGAGGAGAATGACCGGTATGGAGCTAAGGAAGATAGATGGATATGAGGGAAGACTAGAAAGGACAAACTTAAGAATGAGGTCATCTAAAGCTGCTTGGGAAGTAGTCTTGATAAGAGACAGCAACATAGAGAACTTTGATCGAGGTTGATGGGCTAGAAAAGAGGATGAGAGAGACTAAATGATTTGGATTGAGGTGGTGACATTACAGTACAATTGGTTATGTAATCATTGAAGCAATTTTTATTAAGAAGAAACCCTCGATCGGGCAAAATAATATGCCTAGGAAAGAGCATCCACCCATGCCTACATTGCAAGAAAACTCTTCCAAGTTCACCGTGAATACACCTTGAGAGAGATCGCCCAAAAGGCCATATAAAACCTGACCTTATCAATCATCTCACTACGAAATCTGGTTCATCATTAATATTTTCTATTCTTTAGTTCCTTCCAAATTGGCCAGAGCGTGCCTAGGAGATGGGATCCACAACTTTCTCCCTTTTTGTTCAGCAGGACCAACTTTCCTCTCCCAAAGGGGCAGGCCATCAACTCAGGCATTGACCATGCCACACCGAGTTAATGAAGGCACCATCCTCATATGTCAACGAGAGGGAGGGAGGGAGAGATGGTCTCATTTCATTCTCCTCATTTCTTAGTAACATTCATTGATGATTATTTGTCATGCACACCCCGAAGGGAATGCAAAGGAAAATAAACAAAATTGTTGGGAAGAACCTAACAATCCTCTGGCAGAGTTCGCAAGAAGTCAAGAATCCTCTATCCATTCTCCAAATATTCTTATGAGGCATAAAAAACAAAAGAAAACTCAAGAACTTTTTTATTTCTAAGATATCATAATGCTTTACAACTCCAAAGTCCAAATAGAGCCTTATATGAGCTTAACAAAAGAAAGATGCCTGTTTATGGAAATGATTAAGGATAGATTAGGGAGAGACTTCCTACATTGGAAGATTGGCATTGGACTTACTATCACAATTCCAGGACACAAATCTAAGGTAAGATCTTGACCATTGGTTTAGATAGGGATCCTAAATTAAATTCTAAAATCTGAAATTTTCGCAAAGTTTTATGCTTCCGCTTCTTTCAAAATTTGGCTACAGGCCCAACCATATGAATTTTCTGATTTGCACCAAACCCAACTCCAAACCTATATTCAAAGACCCAATGTGTACACAACAGGTGTACCTGAACCTGATTGGATGCGGGTCTGGGTCTTCAAGAAACTAGACCCAGACCCAAAAGGACCTGGACCGGCAAGACCCAAACCTGGTTAGCCCTGATATGGGCACTATAGGACCCATCCCGTTTGAAGCCCTATAGAGAACCCATGGTGCAAACACCAAGAGGACCTTATGCTGAGTGATTCCACATAGTTATCCCCCCCTGATGTTTAGTTTGTGTTCAAATCTAGTAAGTTAATTTCAGATTTCTGCAATTAGTTTCTTTTGATCCTAGTTGCATTATTTTGGCATCAGAGTAAGTTTGCCTTGGGGACTTGAATGTTTTTTTTTTTCCTTTCTGAAAGCCTTTCTATTCTTCTCCAAAACCTGCAAAAACCCCCATACAGCCGCTGTTTTTGGCTAATAACCTATTCCCAACTGAGTACCCACCAGTCCTTAGGTCAATCCATTATACCAGCTAGGTTCACCCAACAACCACCCCAAACTTTGTCCTAAACCAATCATAACAGATGGTTAAGCCCGAACTGGAGGCCAAACACAGCCCCAACCATTGCAAAGCTACACACACAAAATTTAAAAAAAATAAAATAAAATTCTCAGGGCTACCTATACTCTGTCAAGAATTATTACACAAAATCCATCCACCACCAACCCACTAATCTGTCCCCAAATTCAGCCCTTATTCCAACCGGACTTCTGTCCATGTATGAGTAGCCAGACAGTTATCAAATCTGTCCCCAAACTGGTTCCCTGAACAGTCTCTAATCTGCCTGTCCCAAAACAGTCGTAATCATTCCCTAGTAAGTCCATCTTCAGTAGACTAGCTACCGACTCATTCACTAGTTGTTTTTATTGAGGTGGCAAGATGTAGGTATTCTTACAATCTTTATGGTTGCTGCTATCTGGATGCCATCTGGATTCCCGTACGGCTTACATTATTTATTTTTATTTTTATTGTTTTTGTGAATTCGTCTAAGTCTACATATATAGCTTGTTTAGAGATCAAAATGATTGCATGTTTGAAGAGATTGTTGCAATCCTGGAAGAATCCACCATTCAATGGATTTACAGATGGATCAATTGAGGAGTTCATCAATGGATAGACTGATGGATCTGCATAGGAATCCAAGGGATACAGCAGATGAGCCATGCATTAAGGTAAATAGAAAATGACTGAAACTGTGATGGCTGTATTGCCAAATACCAAGGGGACTGTTAAAGTTGAAATGGATTTGAAGGTCTCATCCGAACAACGACCTGAGCCCACAAGTCAGAGGCCAGCAGCAACAAAGGCAAGACTCTGAGAACCGGAAGCCTATCAAGACTTCCTCATGTTCATGCTTGCAAATCCAATACTGTAAAAGAAGTGAAGCCTTGCAACTAGCTCCCTTAGCCCTGCATTCTCTTTCACAACATGCTACAGTAGTTTTCTGTAGTAATGCTACACTTGCGTGCCACTGATATGGAAATGGAGTGTGGAATATGCAATTGCATAGGGATGCATAGAGTTTCATGACCGTTAATGGTTCTGAAGTTAGCTCTATTAAGTTGATTGGAGGGTGGTGAAATGGTGTTACGGATAACATACTACTATTCAATTCTTTTCATATAGTTCATTGTTTTATGTAAATGCCATGTAATAATATCACAAACTAAATGATGCAGGACAACTAACCACCAGCTCTAAAAGCTCGAACTGATAGAGTATGGCGAATCAATCCCTTTATCTCAAAGCCCGAGCCCGGTATAAAAATGCTCCTGCATTAATCACCCCCAGTGAGAAGTCTCAAACACGAGACCTCCCGCTCTGATACCACTTTGACGCAAGACAAATAACCACTAGTTCTAAAAGCTCGAACTGATAGAGCGTGACGAATCAATCCTTTTATCTCATAGCCCCTTGGCCGAACCCCCCTCATGGGCCCACTTCACATGGGTCTCACCTCACACGGGCTGCCCACCCCGAGTGTGCCCCTGCTTTACACAGGCCACGCCACTCTAGTCCAATGTGAAAATGCCCCTGCATTATTGAATAAGCATAAATTTCTTAGAGTAAGGTTCTAAGCATAAAAATGTTAGATTTTGGTTTATTTCATAATATATCCTATGCTTTTTTCATATCCCGAGTATGTTTATATTTCCTTATTTGCTACAGATAAAATCATGTAATGCTTTATGGGCCATTTTTTTCCAATTCAACTCAATCTATCCCTTGCGAGTCTCTGACCCGATTTGATGTTATAACTCAAGCCTTCTTGAAAAAAACCCAGTTTTGATTTGATACTTGTATGCTTATGTTAATTGGGTTTTTTGTTTAATGGATCTTGGTTCTTGTATATTTTCACTTATATTTTAATGTAATTCTGTATGAACTGCTTTTGCCTACAAGTCGTTTCGTTTCCAGAGCTTTCTTTACCCTAATTAATGTTTGATTGTGAGGCTTGGTCCTGTGGAAAGATAGTTGTGGTGCATTGCCTGTTGTGTTGCCCAATGTTCAAATGCTTGGACTTGACTTGAAGATTGGTCTTTTGGCTCTGGATCTCGACTTGGCCTTGCCAGCGAAATTCTTGCTGGTCTTATGAATATGAGGAATGCTAAGGGCCCATTTGGAAGCACCCTCCGAAGGGGTGTTTGAAGCAGCTGAAATTGTGCATTTTGATGCACTTTGCAAACGCCTGCCTCCTCTCCTGTTGTAAAGCTGACTGTTAAAGCAGGCTTGAAACCCCCTTTCAAGGAAGTCTGTCCAAACATGCCCTAAGTGCTTGTGCACACGTGGGAAATAATGCAAGCACCCATTGATTAGGCCACCTAAGCAAGTGCATATTTGGTAATTGTGCAAGAGAAATGCTAGCATGCATCCTGCTTCATAGATGGCCTATGTACATCCTAATTGTTAATGTTGTGAATGTTCATTGCGGTTGGGATTGTTGATCTGGTAGGCCACCATGAGGATAGGGCATATGGTGGTCCAAATCAACGGATTGGATTGGAGCCAACCAATCGGTAGAGTGACTAGGGTGACTCTGCATGTTCAATCAGCAAAACTCACAACAATTGGATATTCAGAGCTTTCCATTCTATGCGGTGTCCCACTCGGTGAACAATCCTGATTGCCATATAATTCACCACATCTACCATGAGGGAGCTGCATAGAGCTTCTTTGATATGAGTTGCATAGTTTTTTCCCCCATGATGTCCAAAATGCACCAATTGGCATTGCTTAGGTGGGCTAATATCTTACGGCTCTCCATTGCTTTTCACTAGCATGTTTGTGGGACTTTGCTTGTAGCCTGGGGGTTACAAGATCTCTGCAACCCCAAGCTCTGTGGGGCCCCTATCGTGATGTTCATGTTATATCCACTGTCCATCCATTTCACCAGCTCATTTGAAGACTTCAGTTGAAAAACGAGGGAGATTCAAATCTCAAGTAGGCCACACCAAAAGAAACAGTTGGGAATGGAAACACCCACTATTGAAACCTTCCTGAGGCCCACCATGATGTTTATATGCCATTCAACACATTCAGCAGTTGATTCCCACCTGGATGAAGGGAAAACACAAATATCAGCGTGATTCAAAACATCTGTGGCCCCAAGAAGGTCTTAATGGTGGCATTCGATCCACATTGTTTCTTGTAGTGTGGCCTACATTAGTTTTGGATCTCCCTCATGTTCTAAAATGATATGGGGAATTGGATGGACGGAGTAGATATAACACAGACATCATGGTGGGGCCCGTAGAGCTTGGAGTTATGGGAGATTTTTAGAACCTGGGTTTTAGGCAAGTTGCCTCCTTTGCGATCGGTATTCCTACAAAAGATTTGAGTTTGGACTTCATCAAATAAAGCCAACTTGATCAACCTCTGAGCTGATCAACGAGATTTCTTTTTTTAAAATCATATATCCTACCATGAACCTTTCAAAATGTGCGTACATATATGTTTTTCTTACTCAGGATGGTAAAACCATTGATACGCTGGAGGGTGCGAACCCGTCAAGTTTGGCCAATAAAGTTGCAAAGGTGGCAGGATCCACCAACCTTGAGGCAGAATCAGCTGCTCCTGCCAGCATCGGAATGGCCGCAGGACCCTCTGTCCTTGAAACAGTCCAGGAGCTAGCAAAGGAAAATGGTTCTTCCAAAATGGACAACTCAACACCTGACCTCAGCGACTCATTGAAGAAACACCTGCAGCAGCTCGTCAACTCCCGCCCTGTCTTCCTCTTCATGAAAGGAAGTCCCGAGCAGCCCAAGTGCGGTTTCAGCCGGAAGGTCATCGAGGTTCTCAAGGACGAGGGAGTCGAATTCGGAAGCTTCGACATACTCACTGATAACGACGTGCGTGAGGGGATGAAGAAGTTCTCCAACTGGCCCACCTTCCCTCAGCTATTCTGCAAGGGCGAGCTTTTAGGCGGCTGTGATATCGTGATTGCTATGCATGAGGGTGGTGAACTCAAGGAGGTCTTCCGAGATCACGGAGTTCTTCCCGTCACCAACGGAGCAGAAGCCCCTGCACCATTGTCATCAGAAGTCTCTGGAAAGGGCGGTGTATCAGGCCCCACCGGCATAAGTGATGATCTGACTGCACATCTTAAGGCCCTCATCAACTCAAGCCCCATCATGCTGTTCATGAAAGGGAACAAAGTCGAACCAAAGTGCGGATTCAGCCGGAAGGTCGTCGACATCCTCAACCAAGAGGGGTTAGAGTTTGGGAGCTTTGATATCCTCACGGACTATGAGGTCCGGCAAGGCCTCAAGGTCTTTTCAAACTGGTCCAGCTATCCTCAGCTATATATAAAGGGTGAACTGATCGGTGGGTCCGACATCGTGTTGGAGATGCAGAAGAGCGGGGAGCTCAAGCGGGTGTTGGCCGAGAAGGGAATTGTCCCGAGAGAGAGTCTCGAGGACCGGCTGAAGAAGCTGATATCCTCGTCACCAACAATGCTTTTCCTGAAGGGCACGCCAGACTCACCCCGGTGCGGTTTCAGCTCCAAGGTTGTGGAGGCTTTGAGGGCAGAGGGCGTGAGCTTTGGGTCCTTTGATATACTGTCCGACGACGAAGTGCGGCAGGGATTGAAGACATTCTCAAACTGGCCGACGTATCCACAGCTTTACCACAAAGGGGAGTTGGTTGGAGGTTGTGACATTGTATTGGAACTGCACAACAGCGGTGAGCTCAAATCAACGCTTTCCGAGTAGGTACTATCCCAGCTAGCAGAGTATATGTTGTTGGGAAATGATACAATACGCTTACTTCCTGTGGTACATGCGGGAGTGGAATGTGGATCAAGGTCGTCCATCTATTGGCCCTTACCATGGATGGACCATAGTTCAAAGATTCAACTTGATTAGACAATTCTAGCCATCCAATTGGTGGTGAGAAAGGGTAAAGGCGAGCAGTTGACCATCATTGGGGTATCGACTGCTAGAATTTTCTGACTAGTGTGGTTCTTGAACAGCCGTCCATCCACATGAGGGCCCCCTAGATGGGTGGGTTGTGCTCCACCGCCTACTCTTCCATGTGTGTAGTGGGAGGTATGTTTTATGGGTGTGTTACTATACAAACTGCTGTATTGCATCTTTTCTCTCCATCGTTAAAAAAAAAAAATGGAAATCTTGGATTTTGCTTAAAGAGTTTGCAGTTTCAAGACATTTTCTGCTCAATCTGAGCTGTTGATTGACGGATTAATATAGTCCAAACCATATGTTTTGCTCATTCATGGAAGTCCTATATATTTGTGGGTCATGCATGCTTAGATCTTGGAAAGAAGTGTTTATCTATATAAATGCAATGCTGAAATGTGTTTGTTGATATTACACGTTTTGGATTGGTGTGGGGCCAGCAAGACAGAACAGTGAATTACCAGTGTTGTCCCATGCCAAACCAAATGAAAACGGGCCTGACCTTCAAACATTCTGTAAGAATTTCGTGTCGCATTTTTTTGGGCTGCGATAAATGGGTCAACATTCTGCAAAATGTGCTTGGTGGGGTCTGCATTCTACGTTATTCCCAATCTTGGGTGCATCCAAACAGGACCTCAGATGAGACAATCCTCTCCCAATCTTGGATACATCCAAACAGGACCTCAGATGAGACCATTCTCTCAGGTATTATTTTTTTTTGCTTTTTATTTTTGAATTGATCAAACCACATGAGAATTGCTATGGTTTTCTCATCAGTTCTGTTGCACTAAAGTGTTGTAAAAATGTATCTAGACGTGTGCTTGTCTGAGATGTGGCTCTCTCTCTCTCTCTCTCTCTGGGTTTGGGTTTCGACTGTCAATTTGATGGTCACAGATAAGATGGATAGGATTGTGTTATAAGTGTGGTTTTTGAGATATAAACCATCCATGCTAAGGCACTGCACATGGATGGAGTTGATTTGCACATCACCTGGCCACATGTACTCTAGAGAGATGACTCTACTGCATCACGGTTTACCTTGCACACTATATCACCTTCCTTTCATGTGTGCTTTCCTTCTCCGAAGAGCTTTTTCATGATCCCTGATCGCATGTCTTTCCATTGACACTGATGGATCTCCTTGAGATTGAAGTCTGTGTCTAGTATCTTGCCTGACCCAAGAAAATGGAAAAGCCCATGTAGCTCATAAGATTAGAGCATGTGGTTACAAAACATGGTGTTGGGGAAGGATTCCTGCGAAGACCCTCTTCCTTTTAGCTCAAGGCGTAGGAAAATCATGATAGGGATAGGGTATATAAGCTACGAATGAAACTTGGATGTGGATCTTTTGTTGAAATGGAATGACCTTATTTCTTCATTCTTTTTATCCATCGTGAAGTATTATATCATTACATATAGTATATCCGACTTGAATCAGCATATTCGTGTTTTACTCTGTGATTCATCTTCAATGTGGCTTGATTAGAATAGTAGAGCAAATACAAGCATTAGTAGCAAAGCAAAGCAAAAATGCATTCCTTCGTCATTAATATATTCAGAGCCTTTCAGGAGAATCGATGACTGCACTGCATGCAATTATAATGCATTTCTAGTACATCATCTGAAATCGTTGATTGGCTAGTTGTAAATAACCCCAATGTTGCGGAACAAAGAATAGAATCATCTCAGATCTACACTTGGGTAGTGACGGTGATGCTTAAAAATTAAAGAATAGAATGGAATGGTATAGAGCCGGTGAAATTGAAACCGTTGATTGATAAGTACATAGAAATTCCTTCTAATGTCCTAAAATCCAAAGTTAGACTTTTACCCTGATCTGGTGGGCCATCGCAAAAGAAAACAATGTCCTTGATTTGCATCTCTCTTTGCTATGGCCCACCAGAGTTTTGGATAAGGGTGAAAGTTGATCCCTGGGGGTTTCATCGGGTGCTGCATCACATGGACTGAGCATTTATATATATATATATATATATATATATATATATATATATATATATATATATATATATATATATATATATATCATGCTCCCTTACACACGTGTGCACCTTTGCACACGTGCCATGAGTGTTTAATCTGAACGGTTCATATGATGCGGAATCCCATGAAACCTCATGTGACAAATTTTCACCCCAATCTAAAATTCTGGTGGGCAATAGCAAAAAGAAATGCAAATCAAGGGAGGAAATTGTTTTCATTTTTCATGGCCCATCAAGTTTTAGATGAAAGTGTACTATGCGCTCGGCCTCATGATAAGCTCCCGTGAGGTTGAGTTGTGTGGGCCCCACCGTGATGTGTATCGACCATCAATACCGTGCATTTGATGGGTCCCCTTTAAATTATGAGATATGCCAAAAATCAGCCCCATACAAAATTCAGGTGGGCCATACCATCTAAAATCATGTGAAGACACTGTTAAAACATATAAAAGCACTTGGTGGGGTCCACCTGAGTTTTGAATGCTGATGAAACTTGGTCTGAACCCTCATCCAAGTGGGACACACATAATGGATGGGCTGGATTTGCAAACCACATCTCGGTGGGTCCAAAAAATGATTATGAATGTTTCAATGGTGCACGACCCCTCTCCACTTCTGTATGTGGTGTGGCCCACACAAGTCATGGATTGACTTGATTTTTGAGACCTAGGCCTACGATGGAATGGTGCATCTGACTGATGGGGTAGATGTTCGGTGGGGCCACACTGCTCGACCTCATGGGATGGACTCGTGAGGTCGAGCTCATGGGAACTTCCCATGAGGTCGATCTGTGTGCCCCACTATGATGCGTGTTGAACATCTACCCCATCAGCAGATGCGCCAATCCATGGTGGGCCTCGGGTTTAAAATTCAAGTCAATCCGTGAGTTGTGTGGGCCACACAATGTACAAAAGTTGAGAGGGGTTACCCTTCCATTAAAACATTCATCATCATTTGTTGGGCCCACCGAGATGTGGTTCACAAATCCAGCCCATCCATTATGTGTGTCCCACTTGGATGAGGGGTCAGACCAAGTTTTAGATGCATCCAAATTTCAGGTATACCCCACCAAGTACTTTGATATGTTTTAGGCATGTCTTCACATGATTTTAGATGGTATGGCCCACCTGAGTTCTGTATACCGCTGAATTTTAGGATATTCCATAATTTAAAGGGGACTCATCAAATGCACGGTGTTGATGTTCGACATACATAACAGTGGGGCCCACACAGCTTGACCTCATGGGAAGTTCCCATGAGCTCGACCGCATAGAACCTTTTCCCAGAGAGAGAGAGAGAGAGAGAGAGAGAGAGAGAGAATCAAATGGCACCGGCGTGTGCAACGTAATCCATTCATCAGGTGGGCCTAAACATGTAAATGCTCTTATTTTAGCCAAATCCAACTCAAAATCTAGATCCAAATGCCTGATGGGTATCTGATAGGCACCCAAAACCCAATCAGATCCAAGTCTTGAGTATTCAAGAACTAGACCTGGACCTGGCAAGACCCCAACCCAGTTAGCCCAGGTCAGAGCACCATAAACCCCACCTGAACCCAACCATCGACAGCACCATAGGATTTTTTTCTGGGCCAAACCGAACCAACTGATTGGATTCAAATTTCTTAAAAAAGGGATCTGGGTAGTAGACTCACGAGTTTCAACACAGAGGTCTTTGGTTCGAGTACCCATTATAGCGAAATCCCACTATGGTGGAAGTGCATGTTAAAGTTAAAATAATAATAATAAATCTTTAATAAGGGTCTACCTCCCTTCATTCTCTTGAATCAACATCCACATCTCCACTTTCTGTACACGTGGCGAAGGGTTATGAGATCCAAAATGATAATCATCTAGTCCTTACCTTAGATGGGCTGAATCCCAAAATTCACCATTGGATGGGACAATGTTAAGAGAGGTGGGCCATGATATTTGGTTGACTGTTTGTAACCGTCTTCTATCTTCTTTCCCCAACTTGGGTATGGCCCATTAAAGGCAAAGCACTCATGATGGATCTTGGATCTTGAATCTTGAATGTTTGCACCAGTACCAAAAGAGAGAGTAGGAAACATCATTCCAGATTGCCCCTTGGCGAATTGAATTACCTATCTGACCCAAAGACTCAGATTATCCAAAAATCATCAATTGCATTGTCAAAGATCAAAACCAACATCATAGATGAATTGAAATCCTCTCATCCGTCCACAAAGCCGCTTTCATCAGGCTCTTGGGAGCTTTCAAACAAACAAGCAACGGCTAGGATCTTACACAATTTGAATCCGGGGAATGATAGTATAAGAGATAAATATCGCATGCAAATCTCACAAACTCCGTTCACAAGTGTACAT
Organism: Magnolia kwangsiensis; assembly: GCA_037074715.1. Classification (NCBI taxonomy): domain Eukaryota; kingdom Viridiplantae; phylum Streptophyta; class Magnoliopsida; order Magnoliales; family Magnoliaceae; genus Magnolia; species Magnolia kwangsiensis. The sequence goes on along the minus strand of CM073588.1, from coordinate 95,777,457 downwards.
GCAACATGTGGGCCACATCACTGATGGGAGCCCAGAAATCAAACCAACCAGACTATCCTAACCATTCACTTTTGAGGAGTTTTGAGGGACAAATGAACGGTTAAGATAAGTCCAGCAGTTGGCCCATGGCTCCTCAATGGTGGCCGGACAAGTGAACGGTGCGACACATGTACCATGAGTCGCCATGAAGTACATGTGACATTTACATGCAATCAAAGTCTTTAGAATTTCTCCCTTGAGTTCTTACCAAAAATGCAGCAGCTACCAGTCTCAGCTTCCAGAACTCACCGATCCAACGCAAAAACTAACCATTGCAATCAAATGGCCTGGAAAGAGAAACCACCCATCACAATTCTAACCATCGGCTCACTGATCTAACCGTTCAATCCTTCGGTCACTTGCCTTGAACTGAGAATCTTCTTCGTTTCTCCATTTACGTCAATGTTATCAATTTTCATTCTGCTCAGAATCCCATCAACATCTCTCCCTGCTTTGATACTCGCCCTGATCAACGCATGATACATCTCTCTATTCATACCAATTGCCGCACTCAACAAACCAACAAAAGCTTCCACCCCTTCAACATCGCCTTCCTCACCAAACCAGTCCAATATCTTCGTAACCACCTTTGGCTTTGGCTTCCACCCTTCATTTCCAGGGGCTGCCGCAAAGGCCTGCTTCATAAATTCCACAGCCTTCCCCATCTCGCCTCTATCCGCATACCCCGCTGCCACGATCCCGTAACTGCTCGAGATTGGACACTTCCCCATTTTCACCAGCTCTTCTATCATCATCTCGGCCTTTTTCACTGCCCCCTTTTGGCAATACCCATGAAGAACCACATTAGGCACGCGGAGATCGTAGCAATTTCCAGCCACCTCCCATTCTTTCAGCAAAGCTTCAGCCTCTTCAAACTCCTCCATCTTCATCAATGACCCCAGAATACTTGTATAATCCTTGTTAACGAGCCTCTTACAAGATGCTTTCTGTAGCTTCAATAGCCTCAGCACCTCCTCCTTATTGCCAAGGCTGCTATAGTGAGAGATCAGATGGTTGTAGCCCTCACCATCTCTGTTTCCTACAAGCTTCTCTTCTGATTTCTTTAAAGCAGCAACTGCCTTATCAGTAAGGCCCGCTTTTATGTAGATGTTGGCCACCAAAGCATATGTATTCCATTCGACAGTGATGTGGGGCTGGCACTCCATTTCTTCTAGAACCATCTCCATCCCGTCGATATCAGACCTTGCCCCATATGAGTTCATGCAAATTGTATAGCTGAAATTGTCAGGTGGGACATCGTTCTCCTTCATCTCGGCCAGCACGTCTGGGACCTTCTCGTGCTGGTCTGTGTTCGTGTAGAGGCACATGAGGTCGTTGTAGGGGAGAGCCACTGATGCAAAACCCAAGTCCTTCATCTTCTGCATATGGGACAGGGACTTCTCAATCAGACGCTCTCGGACGTAACAGTTCAAGAGAGAGCCGTAGGTCTTTTCGGTCTTGTTTTCTTCGCTCAAGCTCTGGAAGTAGCTCTCGGCAGCAGCCACACCATGGATCTTACCGATCAGATCCAACTGCACAGCATGGTCGCTTGGCATTAATACAAAACCACCTTTGCCACCCATCCATTCGGAAACCTGCCTCCATCAAAGCATTGCCGAGAGTTAGGGAACCAAAATCAAAAGAAATAAAAATGGGGTCAGAAACTCATTTTAGCAAAGATGTTGAATACTGCATAAAACAGAGGAAGAATTGCTTTGGTTCCTGTTTCAAAGGAGCTGTTCCACTTGTGAGCTTCCAAAAACAATCCTGCCCATTCATTGAGTGGGTCCCACAGTGAATCAGCCATGTTAGAAAAATCTCCCTGACCGGGCAATCTTAACCATCTGGTTGGCGATATACAAATAGGCAGTAGGAAAAGGAAAAAAAACGGGCGGCATCATCATCATTGGATGAGAAAAAGGTCCAACAAATTTGGTAGGATCATAAGATCCATGATATGTGTGGCTAGTCCATTCATGGAAGGAAACCACATGAGGAATGGTTTGAGTCATGCGCTTATGACTCACATATCCAACTTGAGTGCAAGATACACAATGGCGAGGTCAGTGAACTGCACTAAGATTGGATTCATATTTATATACTATTCAAACAACCACACAGAGGCTTAGTTATTTCTATTTCAACATACAATGCATTTCAATTTTATTTTATTTTTAATGCAGATAGATCTAATCATGCATTCTTTGATAGCCGACCCCAAATAGCAAGCTATGAAGATGATAAATCCTCCGATATTTTCAACCCCAAATAGCTGGGGCAAGGCTATGATGATGGTGGTGGTGGTGATGATGCCACATTCTTCCATATTATTGTATGACTGTATTTATGTGTCAGCTGGATGGGCTTTCTAGGGTCCATGGCAGACAAGTAGTGCTGTCAATGGGTTAGGTTCAGGAGTACCTGTAACTGGTTTAATTGGGTTCAAGCCTTGCTGTGTCCATGCCCATTCGGGTCGGATCTTGTTTTTAGGACCCAGACCTAGATCCAATCAGGATTGGGCTATCCATTGGGTCTTCGGACCTAGGTTTTGATTCAGGTCCAGGACATTCATATGATTGGGCCCACCTGATAGATGGATTACATCATACATGTGCCACTTTGACACAAACGTGATATGTAAATGGGCTCTCTCACATGCATAAAGCTTAGTAAACTCTCTTCTGCTACTGAAACATATAAGATGTATTGATATACAAAACATTAACAGTGAAGTTAACTAGACCCGAGCTTTAACCAGGTCCAAAATGGTGACCTGAACCTGACCCAATTTCTAGATAGGCACAAAAAATGTACCCAAATCTGTTAAAATTGGGCCGGGTCCATCAGCACCCCTTCAGTCCGGGAACCCATTGACCGCCAAATGACACATCCACCTCGAAGTTGCATGGGTAGAATTTAGCAGTGGAGGCATGTGCAATGTGCTTTGTTTTATTCCAGATGTGTTGCTAGTGCACCATGTAGACCCATTTCACAGAAGTAAAATGAACGGAACAAAATTAACTGGAAAAGGCTAATGGGTTTCCTACGGATCACCCCATGAAAGGTATATTGGGTTCCCATAATGCTTTCACACTCTTTGCTGCATCCAACCCCAATAAAGATGGCAACTGATAGGAAAAAAGAACGAAAGAAAAGAAAAGATGACAGAAACATGTGTTCAACTTACAAGTTGTTAATCCTTATGAGACTGTTCATGGGCTATCTAGCATTTTCCATCTCAAAACCATAAACATATTCAACATATTTAATCAAAATCTAAAAAGACGAATAAAAATGAGTCCAGAGAGAGAGAGAGAGGCTCTTTTTTTAGTACATGTGAATCCAAGCTGTCAAATCATGGGCACTCTGGAAAGAGATGGCTCAGAACTACACTGATCAGAAGAAGCCAGCCATTCAACACCTGTTGAATTTGGAGCACTGATAATTTTCTTTTAGCCATATATTTGGATAGGCATAAATCAGATGGTGAGGATGTATGATAGTTCGCTTTTCATGTCACATGATATATCTGCAACAGGGGCCACGACTTCAACTGTCTGGATTGAAGTTCATATATGGCATGTTACTTTTGGTAAGTGGCCACAGTGACAACTCATTTACAGGATCCTCAACACAGGGATTGCATAGCGTACTTAATTTTTTTAACAAATGGTAGCTTTACAGCAGCAAACATTGATATTTGATAGAGAAATGCAAATACAACAAAAGAGCAACAGCTCAGTCCCTACTAACAGGAATACTGCCCTAGCCAAAAAAAAAAAAAAGCCCAAGAATCCAGCCAAAGAATCCCATGGCTAACCAACTTCAAGGGCGGATTTATGAACCCCAGCCTTCACTGGCACATCATCTTCAGAATTCACAGATCCTTTAACAAGTGAAAAATTCACCTGGGACCTAGAACATAATCTAGAACTTCTCCCAACAAGTCGGCAAGTCTCCAGCGAGGGGGAATCCTCTTTCATCCACATAATCACATTACTCGAGTCTCCCTCAATAACCAACAGAGAGAAATTATGCACAGCAGCCAGCTTCACCCCCAGGCAAAGCAGCCGCTTCAGCGAGACTAGAATCTGGGTTTCCAACTGGGTTTGAGCTAATGTACTTGGGCTTATGAAAAAGTGGTGCATGGTCTGGTGATCCAGCGAATTGGTCTATTAGGCCCCACCATGGCTGGACCATGCTCTAAAAATCTCCTCTATAGGACAATCCAAACCTTCCAACTTGTACTGTAGTGATAGGCTGTCAATAATGGAAGCATATACACTGTCCAGTCCATGTTCAACTCAAAAGGGGGTCCAAACTGGTGCCTAGGGTCTTCCAATCTGGTATATTTTTGGGGTATGGTCATGATCCATCCACAGTGAGTCAGAACAGACTGATGGTGCGGATCACTGAACTGGGCCGCACTGAGACGAAACCAAAAACCTGAGTCAATCATGCACATCTGGTTTACCACTTTTAAGCACTTAGTAGCAAGCCAAATTAGAGTCTAGCCATTCTTTTTGCATGCTTTCCAGTAGGCAATTCATACTTACAGGAGTGTAACTAAATTCCCAAAAAGAAAATGGTTGCATGGAAATCACAAGCACTGGGTACAAAAAGTGACTCCCTCCCATCGTTGAACTAGTCTACTGAGGTAGTTCACCACCATCTTCGAGATGGTGGTGACCCCATCCTCCTTACATCTGGTACATATCCAAATTGTCAAGTACATTGTGGAAGGAGCACCGTTTTTTTTCCAGAGGTATGACTCATATAAGGCCTCCCTTTTGGCTTTATCGTCTGGCTGCAAGGTCCCCCTTTCTTCTAATAGATCCAACTCATGGATTTCCTCCACCATCCTGTCAAACTCTACTTCTCAAGCTCCAAGGACTTCTTTTTTCCAAACGTTAATTCTATCCTTCCTTTCTACTTAGGGCCTGTTTGGTAACGCTGAAAATTTTGCCTTAATGCGGAATAGGAAAGCAATCGGCATTTGGTTTTGTTTGTTAACACAGAACGTGGAAAGCGCTCCGTATATTTTGGCTGAATTTTTTCAGCAATGAAGGTCTAACTTAATGGTGAAAGGAGAATGTGCTTGGTGTATTATTTTTTTTTATTCCAAAATTGCCATGCACTTTCTCATTTGCGTAAAGCATAACCCAACTTTTAACATGTGGCACTTCTCTGGGCCCACTATAATTTGTGTTGGATCCACACCACCCATCAACTTTTCTATATCGTCCTAGATCATGATCCTAAAAAATGAGGCACATCCAAACCTCAAGTCTACCACACCATAGAAAGCAGTGGGAATGGAATGACTACCATTAAAACCTTCTTAGGGTCCATTGTGAAGTTTATTTTCCATCTAACCTCTTCATAAGGTCACACAAACTAGGATGAAGGGAAAACATAAAAATCAACTTGATCAGAGGTTATGTGGCCCCAAGAAATTTTTTATGGTAGGCACCCAACTCGCACTGTTTCTTGTAGTGTGGCCCACTTAAGCCTTAGATCTCACTTGTTTTTGGTCCTTTTCCTAAAATGAGATGGAAAAATGAATGGACGATGTGGATAAAACATATACATCACGGTATGCCCCATAGAGCCATTTGACAAGCCCGTCCATCTCTAGCTATACCGCAATCCCACCCGAATTTGGGGGGAGTGGATCAGGTTGAGTAGCGAGACTCGCTACTAAAGTTATGTCACAAAGTTCTGTGGGCCTACCATGTATGTGTTGTATCCACACCGTCCATCCATTTGGAAAGATCATTTTAGGGTATTATCCAAAGAATGAGGCAGATCCAAAGCTAGAGTGGACCCCCCCTCCCCTAGAAAATAGTGGGGAGAGTGACACCCACCATTGAAACCTTCCTAAGGTCCACCATGATATTTATTTGAGATCCAACATGTTCATGTGTTAACGCAGACATGAAAGGAGGGAAAAAAATATCAGCTTAATCGGAAACTTTTGTGGCCCTTAGAAGTTTTTAATGGTGGGCGTCACTCTCCACATTGTTTTCTACGGTGGGGTCCACTCAAAGTTTGGATCTGACTCATTCTTTGGATCATCCCCTAATATGATTTCTCCAAATGGATGAACGTTGTGGATACAACACATACATCATGATGGGACCCACAGAACTTGGTGACGTCACTTCAATAGTCTCGCTATTCAACATAACAGTAGTTAATCCACGTACGATTATTGGGTTTAGCAGATTGCGGTGTGGCACATGCCACCTACCTGGCCCTAACCATGAGGCCCACCTTAATGTATGTGTCCTATATCCACTCTGTTCATCCGTTTTTCCAAATCATTATGGGGCATTATACAAAAAAATGAAGCAAATCCAATTATCAAGGAGGCCATGTCGTAGGAAATAGTGGTGAGTGACCATTAATGGGCCTAGAAAGTTCTAGGCCACATGAGATTGGATCATCCCCATTTTTTGGGATCAATCCCTATAATGATTTGGAAAAATGGATGGACGGCGTGGATAAAACACATACATTATGATGGGGGCCACACAATACCGTCCAATAGCCAAGGGCTATTGATGTCATTAGTATGCAATCTGGATCCACTGAGGTGGGTGGAACCCTGACTGTGAGGCCCATGGTGATGTATGTGACTACATTCATGCAACCCATCCATATTGAAAGCTCATTTTTGGGCATGATCCAAAAAATGAATCAAATCCAAACCTCAGATGGACCATAGTACAAGAAAAAGTGGTAAATGACCATTAAAATTTTCTTGCGAGCTACAAAAGGTTTGGATTAAGATGATATTTGTGTGGTCTCTTCGTCTAGGTGTTTTTACCTTATAAACATGTTGGTAAATAAACATTTTCATTGAATCTATGAAGATTTTAATGGTAGGGATCAATCATGATTATTTCATAAGGGCAAATGTGTCAAATTAACATATTCCAAACATTTCAGACGTTAGTAAACAAACGAATTGTTCTAAATCCAATACTAGGTTTTCAACTTCAGATTCAGACTTCAGATTCAGATTTCAGATTCAGACTTCCAACTTCAGATTTAACAAACAGGCCCTTAGTCTGAAACCCACATACTAGCCACCTCGAAAGATGACCCCCAATCAGCTATAAGTTGCGCAAAACCATCAATCTCCAACCAAAATGCTTCAAACTTGAAAGGCCTCAGGCCTCAATTACCTGGAGGCTGGAGCTACTTCTAGAAGAATGGGGTCATGATAAAAAACAGTTCTAGGAAGACCGCACTGCGAAACCAAAGGGAACTTCTCAACTCAATCTACTAACACAAAAATATCTGTCTAAGCACGATAGCATCGTATTTTTCCACCCATTTGACCAAGTGAACTTAGCTCCCCCCAAAGGAAGATCCACTAGATCATGCCAGGATACCCATTCAGAAAACAATCCCATGCTTTTGGACACCTGCCCACCACTAGATTTTTCATGGGAGAAACACACCACATTGAAGTCCCCTCCAACACACCACAGGGCCATCCAACGCTGTTTAAAACCATCTAACTCAGACCAAAGCTGATCGCGTAATCTGTAGCTACGGGGACCATAGATTGTCGAAAAAATCCATCACAAACTAGAGGAGATATGACAAAAAGGACTGACAAAGAAAAAGATCCAAACAGAGAATCAACCTTTTTATAAATTTCAGAATTCCAAGAAACAACTATACCCCCAACCGTACCATCTGCATCAACAGACACCCAATCTTTATTCTTAATTCCCCAAAGAGAATCAATCATACATTTGTCAACAGCTTGCAATTTGAATTCTTGAAACGAAATAATCTCTGCCTTTGAGTTTCTGCACACTTTCCGCACTTGGGCCCTCTTGAATTTACACCCCAACCCGTGCACATTCTAGGACAAAATAATCATTGAACACCTCCCCTTCCCGTTCTAGCCCTTTTACGACCACTCACCTTGCCATTCAAATAATAATTAATGGAGCATTCGAGACTAAGCAATTCTCTCCACCCCTTGGGAGATTTTCTGAGCTTGAGCCCTTTAATATCCTTCCGCCATTGAGCCCCTTGATCCTTGACAAACTGATAAAAAGGCAGCACATGCTCATCCCAAGCTCCAAACGTCATTCCACCCTGACCCCCCACCCTTTCTAGATTATCCTTGGCCCATATATATTGCTCGACTGTGATATTCTCAGCCCCAACCACAGAATTTGCACATCATCACCTTTCCCATTCTCTATCACAGGATCTAAAATCAATCTGTCTTTGACTGTCTTTGTACAAAGGGGAGTAATCAGCAGAGCCTCTTCAAGCATCTCCCTAGTCGATTCTCGTGTCCCCTCGGTGACCACATCACCCTTCATCCCTCCCGCTTCGGGAGCAATGATCAAAGCCTGAGAATCACCCTTCTCACTGCTCGGAACATTCTCAAAGTCCCCTCCTCAAAGGAGGGATTAGCCTTCCGTCATCGTCTCTGCACCTACTCCAGTTCCATCCTCAAGCTAAAAGAACTCCTCGCTCTCCATAGATCACAGGCTATCTGAAGCTTCTGCTGAGAAATAAGAGAATGCTCTCGACACTCTTTCACGTGAGCCATATCCACCCGAGTGGTAGAAGCTGAGAACTTCCCACGTGTAGAAGATACTGGAGCAGGAGAGATGAAACTGGGCCCAAAACCTTCCAGTGCCCCTTGGGTGGCCTTGAGCAGAAGAATCACAACTTGATATTACTTTGGCCTAACCATCCAATTTACGGCTATCAAATGAATGTTTAAAAAGTAAAATAACCATGTGGGTGATTCAAAAGGTCAGGATTTCCATACAACTATGCCATGTCAACGTTGGATGAGTCGACACCATTTCTAAAATGACATTGAAGTATCACAAGAGTATAAGGGGTATTTTAGATGCCTCTAAGTCTTTGAGTTGTGACTTTCACCTAAAAGTGATTTTCAATTGTAAGTCACAGGAAGTGAGTTCTCACCCCCAGCCCCATGAAGTTTCTTGGCAGTTTTGCTCATAAGTGATGTACAGGTGACTTTCCACCCCCAAACAACATATGTAAATCACTTTCCACTTGCAGATCTTATACGCATCCAAACGACCCCTAAGGGATTGTTCAAATGCGGGTAAAATCCCACTTATAGGAAGAATTTACACTACTAACAGTTACACAAGAGTTTAAATCTATCATAGAGAAACAACACCTTTCCCAATTACATTTAAATCAATAAGATTACTAGTATGGAGAGATTTAACAAAAGATGGTTAACTCCATCTTATGCAAGCATATTATCAAACATGTACAATGCAAAAGAGAAACCAAGATTTTTAATGTGGAAAACTCTCTAACAAGAAGGGAAAAACTGCAAGACTTAGTCTAGCAATAAATCTACTATGACGATAATGAAAGTACAATCATCAAGATAACACCATCTCTTGGATGCTTAAAATACACTACTCAACAACCTTCAAGAGAATACCCTTTCTTGGATAACCAAATCAACACTCGACAACCTTCAAGAGAACACCCTCTCTTGGATAACCAAATACAAGATCTTACGGATGGATTACAAGCATCAAATAAGAAAGAAGTTTCTTATCAACAGGGGATTATAGAGAAGAAACCACTAACCAGCCCTTGAAAAATGCAACCGACGAAACCGGAATTTGTGGATGGAACCTTTACGATCCTGAAGACGAAAAACCTCTTGAAATTAACAAGAGACTTGAACCAATACCTTGTATAGAGTACCTTGCTCTCTTATCAACAAGAGAGCAAGAGACTTGAACCTTTACCTTCTTTCTTATTCGAAGAAACTTCTTCAAATAAGAAAGAAGTTTCTTATCAACAGGGGATTATAGAGAAGAAACCACTAACCAGCCCTTGAAGAAGGCAACCGACGAAACCGAAATTTGTGGATGGAACCTTTACGATCTCAAAGACGAAAAACCTCTTGAAATCAACAAGAGACTTAAACCAATACCTTGTATAGAGTACCTTGCTCTCTTTCCTTGCAGAAGACCCCTCTTTTCTCCAGGAGACAACCCCCAAAAAGTTGTTACAATTTTTCTATATATATATGACTCTCAAAAACCCTCTTTTGCTTTTTATCTTAAACAAATGGGGGGCAAGGCAAAATGACTAAAAATGCCCTTAACTTGGGCCTCACAGGTGCAAGGCACCTTTCAGGTCCACACATGGGTCTCACCTCCACATGAGGAGGGATTCCCAACATTCTCCCCCTCCCGACACATGAGGGAACCAACAGAAGACAAATACTCACTTGACGCACATGCCAGCCAAGCTTCTACAAAGCTCGTGCTTCTCCTTTGGAACGACCTTCGTCATCATATCTGATGGATTCCGATCAATGTGGATCTTCACGAACTGCATTGACTAGTTATCCAATGCTTCACGTATCTAGTGGTAACGGACGTCTATAAGTTTGGTTCAATAGTGATATGTGATATGTTTTCGCTATCACAATGAACCTCTTACTTTTCTTGCTTTAAGCCCAATTCTTGGAGAAATTTCTTCATCCACAACAGCTCTTTTCCAGCATCAATAGCCACAATGTATTTTGCTATTGTCGTAGAGAGAGCAACGCATTTCTGCAGTTTTGATTGCCATGATATAACTCCTACTACAAAAGCGAATAAATACCCATAAGTGGGTTTTCTGCTATTTGTGTCACCTGCCATGTCGACGTCTTATGTATCTTTCCAAAACAAAATTTGTATCTCCAAAATAAAAACACACATTCGACAAGCCTTTCAAATATCTAAGAATTCACTTGACCACTGCCCAATGCTCTTTATTAGGATTAGCTACTTGCTCTGATACCAATTCACCTGTAGGGTGTTGTATTTGGTTATCCAAGAAAACATGTTCTTTTGAAGGTTGTTGGGTGTTGTATTTAGTTATCTAAGAAAACGTGTTCTTTTGAAGGTTGTTGGGTGTTGTATTTGGTTATTCAAGAGAGGGTGTTCTCTTGAAGGTTGTTGAGTAATTTATTTTAAGATCCAAGAGTTGGTGTTCTCTTGATGATTGTACTTCCATTATTGTCATAGTGAATTTGTTATTGGACCAGGTCCCGTAGTTTTTCCTTCTTATTAAAGGGTTTCCATTTTAAAAATCTTGGTGTCTCTCTTGCATTCTACATGTTTGATGATATACTTTCTTAATATAGAATTGATCATCTTTCATTAAATCTCTTAATAATAGTAATCTTATTGATTTACACGTAATTAGAAATGTTTTGTTTCTCTACAGTTTGGACACTGGGAAAGTGTTTGCCTTGATCAATGTAATTGCATTTGGGTAGTGGGAAAGAGTCACCCTTTTATAAGAATTCCAAAAAAATAAATAAATATTGTTTTACTGCAAAGAATTTGTGGGGTCTTTTAGATGTGAGGTTGGCTTCCCAAGTCCATGTATAGTATCGCATGTGGGCCCGCCATTGTGTGTGTGTGTGTATGTGCGTGAGTGGCACTCCAAAAATAAGGCCAACCTAACCATCATATTGGCCATCGCGTGACTTTGGAGGCTTTAGACAGTTGTCAATTATTCTCTATGGTGTGGCCCATTCAATGATCGGATAGGCCTGATTTTCAAAGCATCCCAATCATCATGATGGGCATCACTCAATACACAGGTTGGATGGCATACGCACAACACGGTGGGCCCCACACAAGCAGCAATTATAAATAAGCAGGTGAATATTCATATGAACAGGAAGGTGAATAACTTCTCACTGTTGGTTGTATAAGCCAGATTTGTTTGTAGAAGGAAGAGAGAAGAAAAACAAACAGAAAGCTAATTTTTTAAACTTTCGAATTGTTTTTTACCGCTTCACTTCTTGATTCAACCGGATACACAAAAGCTCCTTATATACACTTTTGTATGAAAGATGAAAAGACAACAATACTCCTACTAGGAGCTTCCACCATTTAATATTTATAGAAATCTACACAGCCTTTCCATCTTCCAAAATACGTCTATGAAAACTGTCGCAGTTGCATTGGAAGTTCAACAGACGTTGTTGCTGGAAATGAATTTTGGTTTGCAACTCCAATACTCCCCTTCAAACCAAAAACGGTTTCATTCTGAGTTTCTCCCTTAATCGTCGAAATGCTTCTGCCGGCAATGCCTTGGTGAAAATATATGTTACTTGTTCAGTAGTATGACAATACTCTAGCTTTATTATTTTCAACTTTACATAATCTCTTAGAAAATGACATCTGGTATCAATGTGTTTTCTTCTTACATGTTGCACTGGATTTTTTGTTAGCTCGATTGTAGACTTGTTATCCACATATATGACTGTGGATTCTTCTTGAGGATGCTTTAACTTTTTTAGCAAGTTCTTCAATCAAATTGTTTCACAAACGGTGGACAATGCTACCATGTATTCGGCTTCACATGTGAATAAAGTGACCACGCTTTGCTTTTTTGAATTCCATGTGGAAGTCATCAACCCAAGATAGAACACATAACCAGTGGTGCTTTCCATTTCATCTTAGTCACCGCCCTAATCGTTGTCTGAGTATCCATACAATTTTGCTTCTTTGTTATATGGATAGAATAAGCCGAATTTCATGGTTCCTTTCATGTACCCGAGGATTTTTAAGAAGTGAAGCAGTAAAAAACAGTTTGAAAGTGTAAAAAATTAGTTTTCTGTTTGTTTTTATTCTCTCTTCCTTCTACAAACAAATCTAGCTTATACAACCGTCAGCCAACAAACTGGTATCAGAACCATTTTATTTTTATTTTTGAAGTCGTAGCAGTTTTCAGCCAACAGGAAGTTTTTTTTTCAAAAAAATCTATTTAAGAAGTTTAAAAAAACCAAAATTCTATTCCATCCCTCTCCCTTCTTAAAAAATTAGCCATTCCTTCTCCAAAAATCAGATTGTCTAGGTATCTTGAAGCTTAGTAAAGCCAATTCGTCTAACCCATAAAGCTTGTTCGTGTAAAGATGGCCACACGATTTAGCCGCAGGTTCCTAAGTTGTCAAAGGGCAACTATAAAAATTGATGCATCCAAATGAAGGCAATGTTCGGGTCTCAAGATCTATGAGAGATCATCATTGATTGGTATGTAGAACTCACTACGGAGGAAGAAGCTGCTTTTACCAACGAGGAATAAACCGCCCTCAAAAATCAAAGGAAGAACGACAAGAAGACTTTGTTCCTCCTCTATTAAGGGTTGGATGAATCAACCTTTGAAAAGATTGTCGAAGAAACATCAAGCAAGCTTGGGAGATTTGTAGCACCATCTTCAAAGGCATTAATCGTGTGAAAAGGGTTCGCCTACAATCTCTTAGAGCCGGGTTCGAAGCCACACACATGAAGGTGAGAACGTTTACAACTATTTTTCAAAATTACTTGTAGTCGTGAATAACTTGAAAAGAAATTGTGAAAAGATCAAAGACATTCGTGTATTTAAAAAAGTGCTTCAATCCCTCACAACTAAGTTTGAACATGTGGTTGTGGCTATTAAAGAATCAAAAGGTCTTAAAAAGCTCTCCATTGAGGAATTAATGGGATCGCTGCAAGTTCATGAACAAAGAATACAAAAGCATGCTAGTTCCAGAAGTTTGGAGCAAGCGTTGAAGTCAAGATTGACTCTAAATGAATAAAAGACCAGTTGTGGTCGTGGAAGCTCCCATTTTCAAGGTGGCCGTGCCAATAACAATTGTGCAAGAGGCAGAGGGCGTGAATATCATCAAAACCATGCTCAAAATCAACAAAAATTTACCAATGTCCGTGAAGGAGGAATTGGAAGATGAAGATCCATGCGTGGTCGTGGAAACACAAAAAATGTACAACGTCATAATTGTGGCAAGATTGGCCACTATGCCTCTAACTGTTAGAGTAAAGTGGATCACGATGAACGATCCAACTATGCAGAAGCATCTCACCATGAAAATGAAAACTCCACGCTTCTGCTTGCACAAGAAAAGACGTGTGATTGGTCGGACTTGTGGCATCTCAACACTGGTGTGAGCAATCATATGTGTGGCAACAAAAATTTGTTCATGGAATTCACAAAAGGAGTTCAAGGCAATGTGAGTTTTGGTGATTCATCAAAGGTACCCGTGAAAGGTAAAGGAAAAATTAAATTTTATAAGAAGAATGGTGTGCCGAATTTCATCTCCAATGTGTATTACGTACCAAATATGAAAAGTAACATACTCAGTATCGGCCAACTCCTTGGAAAAGAGTATGTCATGCACATGAAGAACTTCTCTCTTTCCTTGAGAGATGCGCATAGGAGACTTATTGCTCAAGTCCAAATGGCAAATAATCGCATGTACCCGCTCCATATCAACACAAGACTTGAGAAGTGTCTCTATAGTCTTGTAATGAATGAATCATGGAGATGGCATCTTCGCTTCAAGCATCTCTATTTCAATGGCCTGAAGTTTTTGTCTTCATCAAGCATGGTACATGGCTTGCCACTCATGAAAGATCTAGAACATGTGTGTGATGCGTGCACACTTGGCAAGCAACAAAGAAACTCATTCCCGAGTGGAGTATCATAAAGAGCAAAAGAGTCATTGCAATTGGTTCACACGGACATCTATGGACCATTTGAAACATCCTCTCTTGGAGGTAATAAATACTTTATTACCTTCATTAATGATTTTAGCAATAAGCTATGGGTGTACTGTATCAAAGAAAAATCCGTTGCTTTCACTATCTTCAAGAATTTCAAAGCTCGTGTTAAAACTAAAAGTGGCTTCAAAATCAAAGTTTCCAAAGCTTACAAGCTTTACAATCCACTAACCAACAAAGTAGTGGTAACTAGAGATGTGGTCTTCAGTGAGGAAGATGAATGGAAATGGAATGAAGAAGGAACTTTTAAAGAAAACCGATTTGAGGCAGAAGAACAAGAAGAAAAGACTGAAAGTCAAGAGCGGACAGCTGCAACTCCCTCTTTGGCCACATCATCAGTACATGGAAGTCCAGAAGAACAGCTCATCTCCCCAACAAGTACCTTATCGGCCCGAAGTTCTGGCTCTTCCTCATCCATGACTCCTATCAAAATGAGGAGTTTAGAAGAAATCTATAAACAGACAGAAGAAATCAATCTTTTCTGCCTGTATGTAGATCATGAGCCCCTTACATTCCATAAAGCTATAAAAGAACAATGCTGGAGAATTGCCATGAAAGAAGAAATTCATGTCATTTAGATAAATGACACTTGGGAGATGACTTCACTTCCTCAAGGCCAAAGAACTATTGATGTCAAATGGGTGTACAAGATCAAGCGTACAGCCGATGGAAAGATCGATCGCTATAAAACAAGGCTCGTGGCTAAAGGCTACAAACAAAGGTATGGCGTGAACTATGAAGAAGCTTTTGCTCCAGTTGCTCGACTTGACACCATAAGGATGATAATCTCTCTCGCTGCTCATCACAGTTAGAAAATCTACCAACTAGATGTGAAGTCTGCATTCCTGAATGGAATACTTGAAGAAGAGGTCTATGTTGTCCAACTTGTTGGCTTCATTGTAAAAGGAGAGGAGCACAAGGTATTTTGTTTAAAGAAAGCCTTGTATGGGTTAAAGCAGGCCCCACGTACTTGGAATGCACGTATTAATAGCTATATTCAAATAAATGGCTTCGCCAAATGTCCATATGAGCATGCGGTCTATATCAAAAAGAATGCTCATAGAAATATGCTCATAGCCTGCCTATATGTTGATGACTTATTATTCACAAGGAACAATCAGCAGATGTTCCATGAATTCAAGCAAGCTATGTTCAAGGAATTCGAGATGACGGATGGCGGTTTTATGACCTTCTTCTTGGACATCGAGGTGAAACAACAACCTGACGGCATCTTTATATCACAAAAAAAATATGCAAAAGAACTTCTTGAAAAGTTCAAGATGACAGATTGCAATGCCGTAAATACGCCTGTAGCAACGGGCTTGAAATTGACAAGAGAAGGTGGAGGAAGAAATGTGAACTGGACTCGGTTCAAGAGTCTAATTGGAAGCCTCAGGTACCTCACAATCACAAGGCTGGATATTGTTTACAATGTTGGGCTTCTAAGCAAGTACATGGAACACCAAAAGAATCACACTGGCTCGCTACTAAAAGAATCCTCAGGTACGTGAAAGGAACCATGGAATTCGGCCTATTTTATCTATATAATGAATAAGCAAAATTGTATGAATGCTTTAATAGCAATTAGGGAGGTAACCAAGATAAAAGGAAAAGCACCACTGGCTATATGTTCTAGCTCATGTCGACGACTTTTGCATGGAATTCAAAAAAGCAAAGTGTGGTCGCTTTATCCACATGTGAAGCAGAATATGTGGCAGCATTGTCCACCGTTTGTGAAGCAATCTGGTTGAAGAACTTCCTAAAAGAATTAAAGCATCCTCAAGAAGAATCCATGGTCATATATGTGGATAACAAGTCTACAATCGAGCTAGCCAAAAATCCAGTGCAACATGGAAGAAACAAACACATCGATACCAGATATCATTTCTAAGAGATCATGTAAAGCAGAAAACAATAAAGCAAGAGTATTGTCATACTCCTTAACAAGTGACGGATATTTTCACCAAGGCATTGTCGGCAGAAGCATTTCAACGACTAAGGGAGAAACTCGGAATGAAATCATTTTTTGTTTGAAGGTGAGTATTGGAGTTGCAAACCAAAATTCATTTCCAACAACAACATCTGTTGAACTTCCAATGCAACTGCAGCAGTTTTCATGGAGATATTTTGCAAGATACAAAGGCTGTGTAGATTTCTATAAATATTAAATGGTGCAAACTCCTAGTAGGGGTATTGTTGTCTTTTCACCTTTCATACAAAAGTCTGTATAAGGAGCTTTTGTGTATCCAGTTGAAGCAAGAAGTGAAGCAGTAAAAAACAGTTCGAAAGTTTAAGAAAATAGCTTTTTGTTTGTTTTTATTCTTTCTTCCTTCTATAAACAAATCCAGCTTGTACAGCCAACACTTAGTATCTGTTTGGATGCCTGTAAGTTGGGTAAGTGGGAAGTGACTCACAGGGAAGTCACTTACAGGTGGTGTTTGGGGGAGAAAAATCACCTATAAGTCACTTACAGGCAAATCTACCAAAAAACTACAGGGGGATGGGGGTGGGAAGTTACTTCCCTGTAAGTCACTTACAGGCTCAATGGTCAGATTTTAAAAAAGAGGAGAAGAGGGAGACACGCACCAACCCACCAACCACCATTATAGCCATGAAGTTCCAGCTAATGAAGAAGAAACACCAGCCATTGAAAATGGCAATCTCTCTCCGTCTCTGCAACCTCTCCCCCTCCCTCTTTGCAATCTCTCTCCATCTCTGCAATCTCCTCCTCCCTCTCTGCAATCTCTCTCCGTCTCTGCAATCTCTCGTTGCAGTTACCGCCTTCCGTCTCTTCTCCTCCTAAAACGGTAAAACGGTAGGGTTTCATCTGCCCTTTTTTTCTCCTTTGAAAACGGTGGCCTGGATCAGAAAACCATGAATCCATCATGTATCTGGTACATAAATCCTGTTTATTCTTATGGCCCTTGCAACCAAGGCCATTGTTCAAATGGACCTACTATGGATGGACCATGTCCCAGTTCTTCACTTGATCATTAATAACTGTTCAACTGCAAATATCCACAGTACATTTGATTCTTGATTTCTATAACCAGAGCCATGGTTCAGCAATCCAGATGAATAGGCCGCAGTAGGGCTGACCATGGATAGCATTTCTTCAGTTTAATGCGGGCCATTGATGTACACTTTGGAATAAGTTCTATTCAAAGGAATGAATGGTTGGAGAGGATGATTCCCAAGTAAAAAGTTTTAAATGTAATTTCTATAGTTAAAGAAGACATTGGTAATGTAATTTAATTAGTAGATATTCTATTAATGTTTTTAAGTTTATTCTCAATGCTTAAATTGAGTTATTACTCCATATTATAACTATTTTGAATTCATGGGCAGCCCACTTGATGATTGGTTTAGCTTAATAATTATCTCAAATATTCATCTTGATGGGCTTAACAAAATAACATATTTGATCCCACATTTTTTTTATATGATTATAACATTTTAGAATGATTCCCCAATCTAAGCTCTGCTCGATGTGAATATTCAGCTTTCTACCTGTAAGTAACTTACAGGTCATCCAAACAGAAAAACTAACTTACCTGTAAGTGACTTACAACTTACATCCAAACAGGTTGCCTGTAAGTAACTTTCACCTGTAAGTGACTTACAGGTAAGTCACTTACAACTTAAAAGAACTTACAGGCATCCAAACAGGCCCTTACACGCAGGCGAATAACTTGTAGAATGAAATATTATTTCATTTCTAGTCATAAGAAAATTGATTAAATAAATAAATAGTATAAAGTGCGAGAGTTGGAATGAAAATAGAATGGAGGAGCACCGCAACCTGGAGTGCCTGCGTGAATCTGCGGCGCTTCCGTAGGTCGTGGATGATCCGGCGGAGCTCCGGGACGTGGACCCGCTTCCCGCTCTCCGCCCATCCATCGAGCTCCGGTACGACGCTCTGTTTAGGGTTCCCTAAGGGGCTTATCCTCGAGTGGAGGTTTGTGCGCGGGGAGCTCCTGGAGTAGTACGATCGAACGGCCCAGATTCGAGGGTGGTGGGGCACGATGGACCTTCTCATCAGACGGTTCAAGAGCAAGAAGAAATAAGGAGAGGAAATCATCGTGAGATTTTGCTGAAGGAGTGAAAGGCCCTTTCCAGGGTTTTAGAGTTCCCGTTTGTCTTTTGCAGGGTTTAAGGGTGGGAAGAAAAGCTTTCGTACTCTGGTGGAGTGGGGTGGTCGATATGCCCGAAATATAAGAAACCGCACACGCGACAAAAGGTGGGGAGAGCGGATTAGTAACTCAGTCTGTGGGGCCCACCGTCATGTAAGTGCCTTATCCACGCCGTCCATCCATTTTTTTCAGCTTATTTTAGAGCGTGAGCCCAAAATTAAAGCATATCCAAAGTTCAAATGGACCACACCACGAGAAAAGGTTGGAATTGAATGCCTACCATTGAAAACCTCTTAGGTTGCACATTAGTTTAAAATTTAAACCGTCTAATGTTTGAATGGAAGCGGATTGCGTACTTAGTAAACTCTGTGGGTCCAAAGTCATTTATCCATTTTATCCCCTCCGTCCATACATTTTAGCACATAAGTTTATGTCGTTATCTCAAAAACGAAGCATATCCAAAGCTCAATAGACCATACCAAAGGAAAAGGTGTGAATTGAACATCTACCATTAAAATTTCGTGAGGGCCACAGAAGTTTTAGATCAATCTTATATTTGTGTTTTCACTTCATACATATCCTTGTGATATTGTTAACAGTTTGGATGACAAATAAACATCACTATGGGCCATAGAAAGGTTTCAATGATGGAAATCATTATTCCCAGAGTTTTCCTGTGGTATGGTCCACTTGAGCTTTAGATATACCTCAATTTTTGGCTAAACCACTAAAATGATCTGAAACAACGGATGGACGAAGTTGATGAGACAAATACATTCACTGTGGGCCCAACTAAGTTTACTCAGTACAATAAGAGTGTATTAAGTAACTCAATAAGCAATCTGATGTCTGTTTGTTGAGTCGGGATACTCTCTTATCAGGTTAACAGAGAATTCCCATTAACCTAATGGTTTGGAGTCCGAAGCTGTTTTTTTTTTTTTTTTTAACGAGTGGTGACGTGGACCAATGAGGATTAGGGTATCAAGAATTATTTATTGACCTGATAACAGAGGATCCGGACTCCTGTTTGAATTGCTTAAAATTGATGGGGGCGGATTTTTATTTTTATTATTTTTTTCTTTTTTGGGGTTAGCTTGTTAGTACACACCCATGACATGCCACCCCCGCTAGGCATCGATACAAAACACAAGTGATCTACTTATAAAATTGCCTTACTTGTCCATGAGGAGAACAATATACGTGATCCAATCCACTAACGTGACATAACACGCAAGGAAGAATGGATTCGCCGAAAATCAAATCATTGCAAGATTCATATGGACCACACCATCATAATTACAAGCATGATTTTATACCATTTATCTATGGTGTGGCCTACTTAAGTCTTGGAATGGACTGATTTTCAAGATCTATAATGAAATCATGGAGGTTCACGTGATGGACATGGTGGATCTGATGCTCATTCTCCCTATGTTTGAAGTGAAAAGATTCGAATAGTCCTAATGTTGGGGATTTTCACCTGCGGAATAACACAGATTTAGATCTAGGATAGCAATTCAATGGCACCAAGCACACAAGAGAACACAGAGAACACCCAGATTTAACGTGGAAAACCCTTTCGAAAAAAAACCACGGCACAAGGCGACAGATCTCCACTATGAAAAACAGAAATTACAAAGAGAGAGGACTTACCTGATTCGAACAACATCGAATCTCACCACGGCACAAAGTGACAGATCTCCACTATGAAAAACAGAAATTACAAAGCGACGGATCTCCACTATGAAAAACAGAAATTACAAAGAGAGAGGACTTACCCGATTCGAACAACCTCGAATCTCACCCTTGCTACACCCTTTAATTTCCCTGGAACCCTTTAGAAAGCTTTCCCATACCCTAGAAAAGACCTAGAAACACCTATTTATAGTTTAGACAACTTTTCTTCCGCATCCCGGTTGCGAAAGGACTCAAATCCGCAGTTTCACGCAAAATCGCGGAATAAACTGTGTAACCTACGACTAGTCCTGGAAATTTTAGGACTGGTCTTAGCCTCCTTCGACTGGTCGAAGCCCACCTTCGACCGGTCGAAGTTCACCTACGACTGGTCAAAGACCGCGGAGAAAAACAACAAAAACTCGCTGGACTTTGAGTCATGTTAGGGCTCGAACCTACGACCGGTCGAGCGCCTCCCACGACCAGTCGAAGTTGTCCCACGACCGGTCGCACGACCTCAAAACTTCAGATTTAAGACTTTTCTCAACACCTAATTCATATGTGCTTTACTCGCGGGGTCATAAAAGGGGATTATGGTATGTCCATCTCTCCACATTACGCGTGGCAGGTAATGTGAAAATCATTTCCATCCATTTTCATGGCCCTGGCATGGATGGTTTATGTTTCAAGATTCACAACCATTAGATAAGCATATTCATCTGATCTGTGACCATTTAAGTGATGGTGGACCGAAAATGCTCAAATGTCATGTTTTGAGAAATCCGCTGTCTATTTATTTTGCAAGCTGATGTTATGCCTTGAATCCAAAAATTAGGCATATCCAAAACCCAAGTGAGCCACGGGATAGGAAAAAGTGAGGAGGAAAATGGCTACCATTGAAACCTTTCTAGGCCCACCATTATGTTTATATGCCATCCAAAATGTTTGTAAGGTCATTCCACTGAGATGGACTAAAAATATAAAAATATCAGCCGGATCTAAAACCTGTACAACCCCATGAATGTTTATGTTTAATGCCCATTATTACTTATTGTATGGTCCACTCGAGTTTTGGTTCGGTCTTATTTTTATGAGCTCATAAGATGGATGGATGAGATGGATTTTTGGTAAAATCATGGTGGCCCACCTAGCTTCCTTTCGCAAGTAATCCACATCTATCAAAGTAAGAAGTGTCATGAATTGCAAGAAAAAAAATAACAACGGATAGAATTATATTATAGTTCTATTTAGAGCTGGGCACAATCCGACCTAAGTCGCCTAACTCAACTCGTCTGACTCGTTCAGACCCAACTCGACCTGAACCGAATGGGTGAGTTGGTCCGAACTAAGTAGGCTTCACCCAATCTGAACACGAACCGAGTCGAGTTTGAGTTACCCAATAACTCGACCCGACTCGACCCAAAACCCAATCCGTAACGTCCCGTCCAACCAGAACAGTGTCTTGGGGCGTCCACGTAGGATTTATCGCAGGACCATCCATTTAAACTGCTCATGGTGGGGTACCACAAGTTAATTAACCTATGATTAGCCTATTAGAGTAGACCATACAGGTCAGGAAAGGACCTGGTGTAGACCTCCAAGCCAGATTGCAGTTTGCACCTGACGATAGCCCATGCGAGCCCTATAGCGGTATGAGAAGGTCAGAAAATTATAAAACTTTAGGGAACCATAAATCTCACTGGGCTTGTGGTCCATCGCGGACCCCGGATTCATTGGGCGCCCAGAAGTTAGTTGTCCGAGCCGTTCCATCAGCACTTAACAACTCACCCAAGGCCATAGTTGGAATCTGGCACAGGATAATGAAACTAGGACTCTGGGCTTTTCAGCCATTGGATTTCTTCAAAAATTATGGTGAAGGTCTAATGTAGTGTCCTACACCCGTCCACAAAATCTGGAACTCGATCATGGCACGACGACCGTCGATCATAAATCGGACCCGTACGACCCAACCCCATGTCCGATCATTCTCAAAATTTGCATGGCCCTTCATCGGGCCATGAACCACTTATCCTATAAATTTCATGGCCAGGGGACCACCATAACCTCTTCAATCACTGGAATAGCCCCCACCGTGTGATCAAATCTCATATTCGTTTATCCATTAAATCTCAAACTTTGCATGAACTCTTGTTGGGCCATGAGACACCTACACACCCAATTTGGTGGCCATAGGGGTGTTGGGGCCACCCCAACACCAATAGTGAGTTCTAAGAGGCTCTTTTGAGAATTCATGGAAACTTAGGGCCAAAGGGCCCAACTCTAGGAAAATAAACCCTAACTCTAGTCTCATACCTCTCCCCATTCTCCAACAACAATACCTCTCTCTCCCTCACATTCTTCTCCATTCTCCAATAACAATCTCTCCCTCATAATTTCCTACACTCTCCAACCATTAAACCCTCTCCCTCATAAACTTCCACCATCCACCCACAACCAACCTCTCTTGTCTCATAATTCCCACCACAACAACCATTTCTAGAAGAGTAAAGAGAGAGGAAGAGAGTAGAGTGGGGAGAAGGTGTGTGTGAAGGTAATCCAAGGTGGACCCTAGAATCGAGGTGGGGCCAAGGGCATCAACCCTTTTCAACTCTCTACCTCTCCCTCCAAGGAGAAATTCTCCGCCACAACCCGAAGATCATCCGTTGGCCTTTAGGTAAGATCTCTCACTCTTTTTCTCTTGAAACCCTTGTGTTGAAGAAGTAAGGGCATGGATTTCTCACATGCTAGATTTTGTTTTAGGGATTCCGGCTGGTCAACCCCCGAAATCCATATCTCCTAGGTCATTTCCAAGCCTCCATCGAATCCAAAGGTGCGGACTATTGTTCTTAGGTGGCCTAGTACCAATTTTACTACGAGATTAATGATTTTGATTGCTTGGATGTTATGATTGAAGAACTAGAGAAACCCTAGGGATTGTACGATTGTTAAAATTCGTATGGGAATGCATGTTGGTTCTCATTGGATGTTGATTTTATCTTTCACATGATTTGATATATGGTGGATTATATGCTCATGCCTATTTATTATTTTTTCATACATTGTTGTTTCATAGTATGTATGATCGCCTTACTCTTGAGCATGTGATTTTTTGAGGTGAAGGAAGTGTTTAACTTCCTCATACACACACACCTCACATGCATTTGTTTCATGATATGGTTGGCCTTGCTTGTTATGAGAATTGAAATTGTATGTTGGGATGCATGAGAATATGGAATTGCTTAGGTTAGATGATACTTGGTAGATGGCATGCTATGAATCATTAATCGTACTCTTGGGTCGGTCAGGAACATGAGGAGAGCGAAGGTGGTTCTGTCGGTAGGACTGCCTCAAGGCTAACCCATGAATTTGGGTGAGCGCGTGCGGGCGGTAGTAGTTAGACTACATGGGTTGCTTGCACCCGATGCCGATCTGTCACGTACTTGCCTGGATTCGTGCGGCCTAGCCTATTGTCTGACCGACTCTGGTTGTTAACCATGTTTGCTCACATATGTATGGAACCTGAACCACCCTACAACCGTTGTAGCCCATTAACAACTTACTTGAAACTGGTCCACAGCCTCGTGAGCCAAGCATGGTGGAATGAGACACTGTGTCCGAGCTGTCGGCCTACGTTGGGGTGTCGCGCCTCCTCGTAGTGACCGCGAGCAACCCCTTTCTCCCAGCACTCCTCATGTGCTTGAGTCGGGGATGAGGAATCCGACGGGATAACGGACCGCGAGGTCTCGGCCTCTCGCATTGGGGGGTCTTAGCCTCTCAACCAGTTAGGGCATTGATACGTGGGGTGTATCAGATTCCCCAACCTACTGGATGAATGGACTTAATTAATACTTTCGCTAACACGATCGCATTGCATCGCATTAGTTAGGGTGGCAACTTGAAAGTCGAGGTCGCTCAGAGGGAGTGTTGTCATATGCGAACGTTAGATGGAGTCGCGCGAGGGAGTGTTGTGGCAAGGGCATGCATTTTAAATAAGAGTTGCTAGGTGTTGTTGATTATCTGTTTTTCATTAAGTTCATATTATAATTGATACCTGCTATAACTTAAGATTAATAGCACCCACTGAGTTGATCACTCACTCCCACTCTGGGAAGGTGTTTTAAAACACCAATCAGACTCTCTCATAGATGCAGGGGATGCGGAGCAGGGGGAGCATGGCGATGCTACTCCCGACGAGGAGGAGGAGCTGTCATACTTCCAGTTGATGAATGGTTCTTCGCCAGCTTGAGAGGCGAGATTGGATCGCCGAGCAGTAGGCTCGGTTCTATTCTTTTTGGACATCTTATTCTTTTTGTGATTTTATCGGGTGTCGTCGTGTGCAACCCTCCTATTCTTTTGGACATATATATATATATGTATATATATCTGAGTTGCTTTCATTTAAGTGGATTATGTGATTATACTTCATGTTCTAGGAAATTTCAGGCTGCGCAACTAAATTGAATTAAATGCATATTAATAAAATCGGCTATAAGTGACTCTCGGGAACTAGGGAGCTGAGCATATGCGCAGCCCCCGATTTCCAGAGCATTACACAATCCATCAAACTCGACCTAATTCATAACCCGACTCAACTTGGGTTGTCAAGTATGGTATGTATATATATATATAAAATACCCAATTTCTAATTCTCTCTACTTTACCCGCCGCACGCCATGATCTAAAAACCCATTCTCGTCCGGCACCCATCGCCCATCCCTTCCCGTCCAATAGGCGGCAGCAAGCCAGCAATCCTCCGACCTTCCTCCTCTCTCTCTCTCTCTCTCTCTCTCTCTCTCTCTCTCTCAGCCAATGGCCTATCAGGTGTGTTTTTTTTTTAAAAAATAAATTATTTAAGTTCTCTTTTTAATGTTAATAAGATAAACTAAACACAATAAATGGTGGAGATGGAAGGAAGCGAGGTGACCCGATGAATGGATGGCCATCCCAGTCCAATGACCTGATCTGAATTGGTGCCAACTCAATTCAACTCGATATCTCTGACCGAGTTAGACTTGGTTCAGATTAGCCCAGCCCAGACCTGGACTTGGATCGAGTTAAACATGTTGGACTCGGTACCAAGTCAGATCGAGCTCGGGTCAAGTAGTTTTCAAAATCGAATCAAGTCAGGTTGGACCTAACTCGATCCGACTCGACTCAATGCCCACCTCTAGTTTTATTCATGGTTCTATTTTCAAAAAGCAAGATATGGTGACAATAAAAGGGTGTTTGGATGGTGAATTAATTTATATAAGGTACTTATCTCTTAAGTAGCCTATCTTTATATATAATTATAAATGAAACTTGTTTATCTAAAATAAGTCACTTATTTATTGTTATGAGAAGGAAAAGTAGCTTATTCTATGGTATACAAGCAGAACCTAAATAAAAAAGTTGCTATTATAATTAGAGTTGTACACAAATCAAGTTAGCTTGGTTAATTTGCTTGACTCTACTCAAAAAGCTTAATTCAACTCGGCTCGAAATTGGGTTTGAGTTGATTTTTTGAGTAGATTTCTAGCTAAGTCCGAGCTCAACTCAGTTCAACTCATAACTTAACTCGAACTTGACTCGATTTGAATTGATTCGACTCAGACCAAACTCACTTAATATAAATATTTTGTAAATATTTATATATATATATATATATATATATATATATATATATATATATATATATATATATATATATATATATATATATATATATACATTAAAAATTTTAAAATATATACTTGAACTCAACTCATAGGCTTGATCTCAAACTTAGCTCAAAAGATCGAGCTCAAGCTCGGCTCGAACTCAACCTGAGCTAGCCCGAGTTGCTGATCGAGCTAAGTTAAGCTAACCAATCAAGCTTAATGACCGAACAAAGCCGAGCTGGAGCTTAGTAGCCTGTTGGCCAAGCAGCCAAGTTAAGCTGGCCAATCAAGCTCGATGACTAAGCAAAACCAAGTTTGAGCTTAGTAGAGTATTGGTCGAGCCAAGTTGAGCTGGGCCAAGCTTGACTAGTTCAGTTCACATACAACTTTACTTATAATTACTTATAGGTTAAACTTATTTCAAATAAGTTATTCATATACTACTATAACAATAGTGAAAAAAAAATGTAACTTAATTGGTGGTATCCAAATGGGTCCAAAATAAATTTGGAATTAACTTATTTGGTGGTATCCAAATAGACCCTAAATGAGTAGACTAATCCATACATCACCCTGCAAGGTGTCGGGCATCTGGATGGCTCTATTTCAATTCCACCCTTTAAAGGGCTTTCGACATTTTTTATTATTTATTTATATATATATATTCTTACCGGGTGACTCATCTTATTACTTCAAGTTGAGTCACAACTCATCCAAATCAATGATAATATGGGCCAATTCACCCAAGTTGGCATGATTTGGCTGTGTGAGGTTCCACTGTTGGGGATTTTGACCTGCAGAATCACACAGATCTAGATCTAGGATAGCAATTCAATGGCACCAAGCACACAAGAGAACACAGAGAACACCCAAATTTTACGTGAAAAACCCTTGTGGAAAAAAATCACGGCACAAAGCGACAGATCTTCACTATGAAAATAGAAATTACAAAGAGAGAGGACTTACCCGATTTAAAGAACCTCGAATCTCACCCTTGCTACACCCTTTAATTTCCCTAGAACCCTTTTAGAAAGCCTTAGAATTATTTCTCATACAATAGAAAAGCCCTAGGAACACCTATTTATAGTTTAGGAAACTTTCCTTTCTCATCCCAGTTGTGAGAGGACCCTTTCGCATCCCAGTTGCGAAAGGACGCGAAAGGACCCAGATTTAAGATATCTCGCAACAATCTCCACCATGTCTTCAATCTTCATCCGTGTAGCTTTTTAACCTCTTCTCTTATTTCTACATCACATCATAGCTTCTCTTGCACACTCCGTCTTCCTTTTATGCCACCGTCGAGCCTAGAGAAGTTGCACAGAACTTGAACTTCTCTGTAGGAACATTCTTGTTGATCTTGTCTGCCGGATCTAAATCCACATGATCAAACGCCTTTGCTCCTGTCTTCCCAAAAGAAAAGACGTAGTCTTCTTACCATCTCATCACTACCCAATATTGCTTGCTGGGATACTTGCTCACAACATTGATAGCCTGTGAAATAAACGGTCCAATCCAGACCATGACATACACTGCCCAGGGCATTCGAATAAGGCTCATGAGATATCTTGCTTTTCCTCATCTGTTTTGGGACATGTCCTGAGGAAAACTTGAGAAGAGACGCGTAGGAAACGCTCTATGACTTTACCTGACCCATCGCATCCTTGATCAATAACTACACACAAGGTATTCCTCCTATGATTACCAAAGCCTACTCCTCCTTCAGTCTCAATGCCGAGAACCATCTTTGCAGCCCCCCGATCCTTCATCCATGAAGGAATCAAACTACTGCCTAGGCGATAGGCCGAACAACGACCTCCTTCAAAGTCTTTTCTTAGCCCCATTCATTTCAAACCGTCCTGGTTGCTTCATGTAGATTTGCACTTCACTTTCCCTTACAGAAGTGCAGACTCCATATCCTTCCTTCCAGCTTAAGATCACATTGGTCAACCAGCGCCAATCACTGATCTAATAGACACCTATTATACCGTCGGCGCGAATATCTCTGAGAAGCCGATCCCTTCTCCCTGAGCATAACTCATCGCCACCAACCTCTCTCTCACTACAAGAAATATGGTTTTTACCTATGAAACTTTTATCTACGAAAACAATTTTTGTAGGTAAAAGCCAACTTTTACCAACGAAATTTGATTTCGTAGGTAAAAAACATCTTTACCTACGAAAGTTTTCGTAGGTAAAGGGTCTTTTGCCTTTTTTAAATAATTAAAAATTGAAAACATTACTTTTACCTACGAAATTTATTTCGTAGGTAAAACAAACCAAAGACCAACGAAAATATTCGTAGCCAAAGGTTGTTTTGAATTTTTTACCTACGAACTGCAATTTCGTAGGTAAAAACCAATATTCAGCTACGAAAATATTCCTAGCTAATGGGTAATCAAAAAAATTCATCTTTACCTACGAAAATATTCGTAGCTAGCTAATGGGTAATCAAAAAAATTCATCTTTACCTACGAAAATATTCGTAGCTAAATGATGTTTTGAATTTTAAAAAATCGAAAACTTTCCTTTTACCTACGAAATATACTTTCGTAGGTAAAACCCATATTTACCTATGAAAATGTTCGTAGCCAAAGAGTGTTTTGAATTTTCAAACCCATCTTTACTTACGAAACTGTTCGTAGCCAAAGGGTGTTTTGAATTAGCTACTACGTAACCAAAAATCCGATTTTTATCTACAAAAATATTCGTAGCTAAATGATGTTTTGAATTCTAAAAAATCGAAAACTTTACTTTTACCTACGAAAATATTCGTAGCTGAAGGATCTTTTGAATGTCTAAAAAATCGAAACCTTGCTTTTACCTACGAATTCTATTTTTGTAGGTAAAACCCATCTTTACCTCCGAAAATGTTCGTAGCTAAAGGGTCTTTTAAATATTTAAAAGAACAAAAAATTGAAAACCTTACTTTTACCTACGAAATGTTATTTCGTAGGTAAAACTCATCTTTACCTACGACAATATTCGTAGCTGAAGGGTCTTTTGAATTTTTCAAAAAAAAAGAAATCCAAAATCTTACTTTTACCTACGAATTCTAATTGCGTAAGTAAAAATTCGTAGGTAAAACCAATATTTACCTACGAAAATATTCATTGCTGAAGGGGTTTTTGAATTTTTCAAGACAAGAAAAAAATAGAAAACCTTACTTTTACATACGAAAATATTCGTAGCTGAAGGGTCTTTTGAATTTTTCAAAACAACCAATAAATCAAAAACGTTACTTTTACCTACGAAATGTAATTTGGTAGGTAAAACCCATCTTTACCTACTAAAATATTTGTAGCTAAAGGGTGTTTTCAATTTTTATAAAAAATCAAAAATCGAAAACTTTACTTTTACCTACGAAATTATTCGTAGCTAAAGGGCAAAACAACCAAAAAGGCGAAAACGTTACTTTTAACTACGTTGCATCAATCACTTCTATATTCACAATTGAATTGCATCGGTGTGTTCTAAAATTGACTTCCAACCTTTGACACCGTTAGTGTACAGGCCATAATGGCCATTATGACCTTTTCTTTTCTTTTCTTCTTCTTCTTCTTCTTTTTTTATTTTTTATTTTTTATTTTTAAGAAACTGTAATGGCTCTGTAACAGGCTGTTATGGGCCATTTTCTGTAATGGTCAACCCTAGAACTACTAACAGTGCACATCGTTACCGTTACACAACTATTTTGGGAGGATACCTTGGGGTACATGATTGTTTTTGCTTTATCACTAATTACGCTACATGATTTTTAAGCTACTTAAAATACATTACATTTTCTAGTTTGTTTGTTGGTCTAATTTAAGATCTTAACTTCTGATTCACTTTGGAATGAAACGTTGCATGAACTAGTCTTATTTCTCTAATGTCTCTCAGATAGGTTGGGCTCCCTAGATGACAATTTCCTTGGTGAGAGAAAATATAGTGTAGCTGAGAAGAATCAACCATTTCAAATGGACTATGATTCTTCTAATTCCTTAAGAGCTGCAAATCATGAAATGTATGACTATGGTTTTGAAGATCCCTGTATAGCAAACCGAAGGTCGTCTTTTGAAATGTGACTTTCTACCTTTTGAAAGCTGTAGTTTTACAGCTTCATGATGAAATTGTTGCAGCTCCGACTTATTTTTTTCAAGCTGGTGCAAGTAGGGTTGATGTTTTAGAGCTCCTAAATTATTAGACTTATTACATTTCCCTTGCTTATAGGATTATGTTGCAACAAGATGATATAAAGCTCCTGAATTGTGTGGATCTTTTTTTCTCTAAGGTGCATGAATTTTAGTTGGCCATATATGTGGAATCAGTTTGATAATGTACTAACCTTTGCTCTATCCTTTGGTAGTTCTTATTTCCTTTGGTTATATTATAAATTCTGTTTATTTTTTCTGTCATTACACAGATTGTTTCAAAGATTTTATTTCGAATGAAGCTTGGATAGTAGCAACAACGTGTGATCTAGGTTGTATGAATGAAACTATAATAGTTATTAGCTGCATCTGGTTTATCTACTTCAGTGCTTCAATATAACAAAGAGTTCCCATAATGTTTGACTTGAGCAACTATTTAGAGGGTAGGCTCGAGTGTCCGCAATGCTTGCATGGATGCATGATCAAAGCTGTTCATTAAAGTGCAACCACAATATGGCTTTCGTTGTGTGGAATTCAGGTCTGTCCACTCATCTAATGGCCACACATTTACTTTAAATGCTGACCACTCTTGTATGGAGCCTTACCAATCATATGCACCAAAATAGCATTAGCGTGTGGTCAGAGCTTTTTCATCAGATGGACCAGTGTGTACAAAACAAATGGATGTCTGGAAGAAAACTATATCAGCGAATCCGTTTCTTTTGTATTGTCTCTGACCTGAGAAGCAAATCTGACCGATTTTTGCGCAAGAACATCTAATTAATCTGGTTCATGTAATGAAATTATGGAAAGCTAGGATCTCATATACATCTTCCATATTTGCATGTGCAACTATATGTGGATGTGCACAACTCCACACACCTGTGGGCTTAGCAAACAACTGTTTCAGATTTATTTAATTTGGTATTGATTTGGTTGGTCCTTGTATATGATATTTGCCTTTACTGCATGCGTAACTCTTTAACTGCAGTAGTATAATTTTTGTTGTCGGCAGGGAACTCAACAAGAAGCAAGTACATTTGGATTTGGAGGAGCAACAGAGGATGATGGAGGAGCTGACGAGGCAGAGGGAGGAGCAGGAGAGGAGGATGGAGGAGCAGGCAAGGCTGAGGGAGGAGCAGGAGAGGAGGATGGAGGAGATGCGGGTGGAGCATGAGCGACGGATAGCGATATGTTTCAGGCTCTCGCCGCACGCTTATCCATTGATGCCTCATCACCTCCGCCTCCATCTTTGTGATTTTCTGCATTTTATTTGTGATGTTAAACTTATATGTATTTATGCATGATGTAGTTTATGTTTGGATGAATTTATTTATGTACTTTGGAGTTAAATGGATGTGAATGTGAATATGATGAAATATATTACATAACAGGTGTATATCAGGAAATATATTGTAACAGGTGTATATCAAGAATTTTGTAGGGAAAAAAAACTTTTACCTACGAAAACTTTCGTAGGTAAAAGTCTCATCCAAGTTTTTACCTACGAAACTTTTCGTAGTTAAAATTGACATCCATGTTTTTACCTACGAAAATATTTGTAGCTAAACATTTTATAAGTATTTTTACATACAATATTATACGTAGGTAAAAGTTTTTGTAAATATTTTAGCTACAAAATTATTCGTAGGAAAATGTTTGGTAAATATTTTTTCTTGTGAAAATATGTGTAGGTAAAAGAATTTTTAGCTACGAAATTGGTGGTAGGTAAAAGTTTTCTAAGTATTTTTACTTGCGAATATATTTGTGGGTAAAAGTCTTATAAATACCTTTTAGCTACGAAACTATTGGTAGGTAAAAAGTGTTTTCAATATTTATAATTACGAAAATATTTATAGGTAAAAAGTCTTGTAAATATTTTTAGCTACGAAATTGTTGGTAGGTAAAAATTGTTTTAAATATTTTTAGCTATGAAAATATTCGTAGGTAAAAAGTCTTGTAAATATGTTTAGCTACGAAATTATTGGTAGGTAAAAAGTCTTGTAAATATTTTACCTACAAAAGTATTCTTAGGTAAAAGTTTTGTCATTATTTTTACCAATGAAAAATAGTGTTGGTAAAATGTTTTACCTACGAAAAATTTCGTCGGCAAAAGTCTAACCTTTGCCAACGAATTTTTTTGTTCGTGGGTAAAAGGTTTTCCCCTCGGACTTTTAGTAAGGAATTTGCCAACGAAAATTTTCGTGGGCAAAATCTTTTGCCTACGAAATTAAGACTTTTGCCTACGAAAATTTTCGTTGGTAAAAGTGGCTTTTCTTGTAGTGTCTGTATCTATAATGTATCCTCTTAAAGATTCACCTGCATCCAACCACTTTCCGCTCACTGGAAGCTCCACTCGGTCCCATATGTCGCTCTGATATAACGAATCCATCACATCGCCCATAGTCACCTTTCACTTATCAGCACCAAGCTCACCTAGAGTCATCTGAATAGAAGATGAATACTCTTGCCATATTGGAGTCGTCCATGTACCTCGCCGATATCCCGCAATCATGCCGTATGTTTCTTCTCACAGGTGGCTGCTCCACCTACTTTGTATCTCTGTCCGCGCGTCTTAGCCTTCCCACCCTGCTCGCTCATGTGGCCATGCCCAACATGCCACACATGTGCAAATGTAGAATCCGCTACATCCACTGTAGCTCCACCTTTTGAAGTGCTCCCGATTAACTTGTA
The DNA here is from genome assembly GCA_037074715.1 of Magnolia kwangsiensis. NCBI lineage: Eukaryota > Viridiplantae > Streptophyta > Magnoliopsida > Magnoliales > Magnoliaceae > Magnolia > Magnolia kwangsiensis. Next base: position 95,744,536 of record CM073588.1, on the reverse strand, counting down.
CAAGTTACCGAGTCGTTGCGCTTTCATGATTACCCGTGCCCCCTTGGATACTTTAAGAGCACCATCAATACCTGTGTACTTGCATCCTTTTGTCTCAAGCACACCAAGGGAAATCAGATTCTGCTTCAAATCAGGAATGTGCCTTACATCTGTCAAGGTACGTTCCACCCCATCAAACATCCTGATGTGCACAGAACTGACAGTCACAATATTACAGGCAATATCATTGCCCATAAATACCTGTCCACCATCGCACTCCCTCTAGCTGGTGAACCAACTCCGATGAGGAGTCAATGTGAAAAGATGCCCCTGTGTCTAGCATCCACTCATCCTTACGATCATCGTATGACCGTCTGAACGAAAACACAGATAAAACATCACCATCACATCCACTCGATCCATCTGATGTGGCAACATTAGCCTCCCTACATGAAGCCTCAGAATCTTCCCTCTTCGATTTAGGATTTTCACAATCCCTCTGCACATGTCCTTCCTTTCCACAATTCCAGCACTTTACATTTCCTTTGCCCTTGCCCTTAGATTTGGATCTAGAACCAAAAGAACTTGTACCTTATCTAGAATTCTTACCCACTGTAAACAGTGCATCAGAAGATGTCCCTATGTCGCTGTTCAGTTATCTTATAGCCTTCTCTTGAAGGGCTGAGATAACTGTGTCGACACTCAGGGTTTTATTCATGCTGCATATAGTGTCCTTGAATGCCTCATAGGACGCCGAGAGAGAATTCAGCAACATACATGCTTATTGTTCATCTTTCATCATTTCTTCCATATCCAGCAATTTGCAAACCAATTTATTAAAGTTGCTGATGTGAGCCTCCAGATCTCCACCTTCTGCCATCTTGAAGTTATACCACTGTCGCTTCAAGTGTAGGCGATTTTTCGAGAAATTCTTCGTATAGACATCCTCTAACTTCGCCCACAAACCAGCCGCAGTTTTCTCCCTCATGATATTATAGAGAACTTCATCCGTGAGACATAAACGAATCGATGATAAAGCTTTCTTATCAAGAGCATTCCAATCAGCATCATTCACAGTAGACTTCCGCTCCTCAAGAGCACCATCTTCGCCTTGCTTGGTTAACAGGCTAATCATCTTAACCTTCCATAACTCAAAATTATTTTTCCCCAAGTACTTCTCAATCTCATACTTAGCGCTCGCCATTATTACTAATCCCTTAGATTCAGATCTGTGCCCCAACGATAGCTCTGCTACCACTTGTGGGGGATTTTGACCTGCGGAATCACACAGATCTAGATCTAGGATAGCAATTCAATGGCACCAAGCACACAAGAGAACACAGAGAACACCCAGATTTAACGTGAAAAACCCTTGCGGGAAAAAAACCACGACACAAAGCGACAGATCTCCACTATGAAAATAAAAATTATAAAGAGAGAGGACTTACCCGATTCGAACAACCTCGAATCTCACCCTTGCTACACTCTTTAATTTCCCTAGAACCCCTTTAAAAAGCATTAGAATTATTTCTCATACAATAAAAAAGTCCTATGAACACCTATTTATAGTTGCGAAAGGACCCTTTCACATCCCAGTTACGAAAGGACCCAAATTTAAGACATCTCGCAACACACTCATGATGTGAAACATGTGGAATCGAAGACATGTATCTTATGTGCTTCTTCATGTTCACCTACATCCCAAGAATCAAACCAATGTAAAACTCACCTGGTACACACCACATGGAGCAATGTACAATCATGCCCAGGATCTATATATTCATGACCCGGTGTGGCCCACTTGAGTTTTGGCGTGTTCTTTCATCCTGGCCGGGTGCACCTGCTGACTGGGTTAGATGGCATGTACATGACAAGGTGGACCCAACATTCCGTCTACATGTTTCTATGGTGGCCGTTCCCTTAGCAATGTCCCCCATTGTCATCTTTTGGTGTGGCCCACCTGAGTTATGGATCAAAATGGTTTTAGGATCTACGCCTAACGTGGGAGTGTATAATGGATGGGTTGGATGGTACTCACATATGGGACATCGCAACTAGCCACAGTGAATCCAGATCGTCCATCTGGTGACCACTATCACGATTGGCTTGCCATGGTATAAACCATCTTGGTAATCTTTAGGCCAAAAGGCCCAAAATCCATGACCATCAAACAGCCTAAGAACGTGTAAAGATGGCCCACTTTTTAGAGAGAACCACTACTAGCTAGCTGGACCATTAGGATCATCCAATTGGAGTGTGTTTTGAACCATGAGGCATCAGTAGCAATGCCCACGAGATGGACGGTCCTCATTCACTGATCATCTCCCTCTAAGATACATCACATGGGAGTGGAATAGATGCAGCCGGCCTCACCCACCACAGTGCGTCACTGACAATGGGCCCAACTTGATGTATGTATTGTATATCCGTGCCGTCCATCCGTTCTTATATCTCATTTTAGGCATGATCCCAAAAATTGAAGCATATCCAAAGCTCAGGTGGGCCACACCATAGGTAACCGTGGTAATTCAAAGCCCGCCATTAAAAATTTCCTAGGGCCCACCATAATGTTTATTTTCCTTCCTAACGTAAGGTTACACAGACCTGGAAGAAGGGAAACAAAACATCAGCTCGATACAAAACTTTTGTGGGCCTTGAGAAGTTTTTAATGGTCAATCACCACTGTTTCACGTGGCCCACATGAGAAGTTTTTAATGGTCAATCCCAACTATGTCATGTTGTGTGGTCCACCTGAAATTTGGATCCGCTTCATTTTTTGGCTCGTACCCTAAAATGATATGGCAAGACGAATAGACGACGTGGATACAACATATACATTAAGGTGGGTCCCACGGTAAGGGCCGAACCTAATCCACTCCCCAATCATCTTCTCTCACTATCTTACAAAAGGAACGGACAGAAATGCAACTCAGTGAGATGCTGGGACAGGATTTTATTATTATTACTATTAGTTTTCTGCTCCCTAAGTGAGATACGGTCCAAGTTCGAATGATCACGTATGTTTGAATGCATCTTCATTACGGTACGTTTGAGATGTGTGGGGCCCACCTGTGATATGTATATCGCATCCAAATCATGAATATGGTGTGTCTCCCCATATTCACCGTGCATCCCAAGGATTGTCTGGATCCAGATTCAGGTGGGCCACACCACACCACGGGGAACATTGTACAATCACAACTAAAACCTATAAATTCACGTGCTGCGGCCCATTCTCTTCTTCTTCTTTTTTTTCCATCTGTACCTTTGTCCTGATGGGGGTACATCTAATGGACGGTTGGATGGCACTCACATATCACAAGTGAGCCGGGCACAGCTCCAACACACCAAAGTTCCAAAATTGAGGCCTCATTTTGGACAGATAATAGCCCAAGAATCCCATCGATCGGATTATTCAACAGGCGAAATTAGATGAGATCCACACCGTCCATCAGGTACGCCACCCTGTCCAGATTTCGGCCCATAACTAAGGCCCATTCAAGACTTAGATGGGCTACACAGCGGAAAACGGTTGAGATGGGAAGTCCTACCATTAAAATCGTCCAAATAGTATGTGGGGTCCATCGTGGTGTTTATACACCATCGAATCAACTTATCTAACACATCACATCAGATGAATGGAATCCCCAAAAATCAGGACATTCCAATCCTCATATAGGCCACACCATGTGAATTTACAGTTTTAGTAATGATTTTTACACCGTTCCCACTCGTGTGGACCATAAAAATCTCATATTAGTCTGAATTTTATGATCAACGGTGAAAATGTGAATATTCACATGATGGACGGAGTGGATCGGATCAATATAGTGATAGAGCAAGCAAGACCCTCCGCCTGCCTACAGTAGTCCCTCCCTTATTATTAAATCGAATGCATCCAAAACACTTCATTCGAACACATCACAGCCGTCCACAGCTGTGGATTTGAGTTTCTCCACATCAACGTACAAAATTTTAATTTTTTAAAAAAATCATATCATATCATGGATGGCCCACTTCCTTTGCAACCTTAAAGGTGAGCTGGCAGCTACAAGCGTCCAACACATGGAAACACCCCAAAGGAACGGACAGAAATGCAACTCAGTGAGATGCTGGGACAGGATTTTATTATTATTACTATTAGTTTTCTGCTCCCTAAGTGAGATACGGTCCAAGTTCGAATGATCACGTATGTTTGAATGCATCTTCATTACGGTACGTTTGAGATGTGTGGGGCCCACCTGTGATGGGGGTACATCTAATGGACGGTTGGATGGCACTCACATATCACAAGTGAGCCGGGCACAGCTCCAACACACCAAAGTTCCAAAATTGAGGCCTCATTTTGGACAGATAATAGCCCAAGAATCCCATCGATCGGATTATTCAACAGGCGAAATTAGATGAGATCCACACCGTCCATCAGGTACGCCACCCTGTCCAGATTTCGGCCCATAACTCAGGCCCATTCAAGACTTAGATGGGCTACACAGCGGAAAACGGTTGAGATGCATTAAAATCGTCCAAATAGTATGTGGGGTCCACCGTGGTGTTTATACAACATCGAATCAACTTATCTAACACATCACATCAGATGAATGGAATCCCCAAAAATCAGGACATTCCAATCCTCATATAGGCCACACCATGTGAATTTACAGTTTTAGTAATGATTTTTACACCGTTCCCACTCGTGTGGACCATAAAAATCCCATATTAGACTGAATTTTATGATCAACGGTGAAAATGTGAATATTCACATGATGGACGGAGTGGATCGGATTCATGTTTATCCAATATAGTGATAGAGCAAGCAAGACCCTCCGCCTGCCTACAGTAGTCCCTCCCTTATTATTAAATCGAATGCATCCAAAACACTTCATTCGAACACATCACAGCCGTCCACAGCTGTGGATTTGAGTTTCTCCACATCAACGTACAAAATTTTAATTTTTTAAAAAAATCATATCATATCATGGATGGCCCACTTCCTTTGAAGTCAACCTTAAAGGTGAGCTGGCAGCTACAAGCGTCCAACACATGGAAACACCCCAAATCAAGATAGTTTCAGAAAAAACCCGTTTCATTTTCATTAGGTAGACAGTTTATCTTAACATATTAAACCAGATCACGCTCAGCATACATCTCCGTTTCTCCTCCCAAATCCTCACACGTGTGTTCCATCTAAAACGTTCAAAAGTTGGGCCCCACTATTAAGATGGTCAATCTCAAAAGTCAGGTCATCTCGTATATTGAGTTAGATCCCTGGCTGTCCATTTATTTATACGGTATACAGCGTCTGATGAACGGACTGGTATTGTTTTTTCTCCAGATCAATCTTTATAGTAGTGAGACACCGTTTTTATGGCTTGGATGCCCTGCAGAAACGACACATTGGGAGAAAGGTGCGGCTGCGTTCTAAGCCAGTAGGCAGCAGGCTGTTGGTGAAAAGAATTCAATGAAATGGATTGGAAGAGTCAAACCCTAAAGTATCCATGCTAGCACAGCACTGTTGCCAGAACATACCGGGTGTAATGATTAACTAGATGGTGGGCCCCACCTTGATCTACCACCTAAATCATAGGATCCCATGCGTCGGTTTGGCCCATTGCTAGGCACTGGATGATGATTATGGAAGCGGATTGCGTGGTGTACCATACACCACCAACTTCGGTGGTGTGTTGACGTCACCAAGTTATGTGGGCCACACCATAATGTACATGTTATATCCATACTGTCCATCCATTTTATGAGAACATTTTAGGGCATGAACCCAAAATTGAATAAAATCCAATCCTCAAGTGGACCACACTACCGAAAGCTGTGGAGACATGGATTTCCACCGTTGAAGCCTTCCTGAGGCCCACGATGATTCTTATTTTCCATCAGCCTCTTCATAAGGTCACAAATACATAGACGAAGGGAAAACACAAATATCAGCTTGATCCAAAACTTCTGTAGCCCCAAGAAGTTTTCATTGGTAGGCATTCAATCTTCACTTCTTTATGTGGTGTGATCCACTTAAGCTATATATCTTCCTAATTTTTTGTTTCATAAAATAAAATGATATCATGAAATGTATGGACAGTGTGGATTTGACAAATACATTATGGTGGGCCCACAGAACTTGCTAACGTCCACGCGGTGACCTTTGTCGTTTGTTCACCGGGCAATCTCTCCACTGAGCATAAAGTGGGATACGTCTATGCAATGTTTCCCATGCAGTAGCTGTATTAGGACTTTTTGGCGATTGTCATTCACATCACATATCTGAACCGTCCATTAGGTCCAGTCACCTCTTGTTCCTATGGTTGGAAAAACTCTTTTACTAGGCTGCTACGGATAATCACCTCCATCCATTTTTCATACCACTAATTGGATGGATTGGATCCTATGATCAGTATGAATTTTTCAAGACAGCCTGTGAAGGTCAGACTGGTGATTCCAGGGATATCCCTGGTGGACGTGGTTTGGCTAGTATCACTGGCCACTGGCTACTGGTCTACGCAATGTGGGGCCCACCATGATGTATTTATTTTATCCACGCCGTCCATCCATTTTTTCGGATCATTTTGAGCCTGGATCCCAAAAATGAGTTAGATCTAAATATCAAGTGGACCACACCAAAGGAAAATAGTATTGATTGAATGTTCACCATTAAAAAATCATTTAAGGCCCACTGTAATGTTTATGTGACATCTAAGATCTAACCTATTGATTAAGTGATACGGGCCTGGATGAAGGGAAAAATCAAACATAAGCATTGTCTAAAACTCATTTTAATGGTATGTATTCAATCAACAATATTTCTTATGATGTGGTTCACCGGAGATTTGAATCTACCTCAATTTTGAGCTCATGTAATAAAATGATATGAAAAAATGGATGAACAGTGTGGATGAAACACAAACATCATGATGGGGTCCACAGAGCACCGACACGTTACTAACCAAACCGCGTCCATCCCACTTGTGGGATTTGATTGGGCATGTTTCACCGTCAAAATTAGAGCCCACACGCAAAGCATCTTTAAAGTTGCTGAGTGGAGTTCCTACGTGGTTTGGCTCTAGGCCCATCTTCATGTACGTGAGAAGAATTGGAAGGCTAAGATCATCTGATCAACGTGGTCTTATGGCTCTGGCCTCATCCGCCGTAGACCTCGCGACTGGATAGTCTGTACTAATTTAGGTGGATGCATCATGGGCAGTCGAAGCATGCCTGAGTATGATCCACCAAACTGTTCCAGAGTACAGTATAAATCCTTTAAATACCAACTGCATTGCAAATTTAGGGGTTTGCATGAGTTTAACCAAGTCAGCTTGGCACAACTTAACTCGGCTTGACCACTAGCTGGCTAAGCAGTTCGAACACGACTCCGCTCAGCTCGATCCTCAAACCTGATTGCCAGCTTGGCTAAATTCAATCAGAACTCTTTGGGCCAATTCAAGCCAAGAATGAGTCTAAGTGGCACTCTCTCAAGCATGGGAGTACACCTTTAATTTCTCATGAAAGTTTATGGGCATTCATCCAATATTGAGCAGACAACATAAACATCAAGATGCAAAGGTATTTGTTTCATATCCATTTATTTCATATTCATACTTTTCTTGCTATTAAACAATACTTTGTTGAGTCATTTCATTAAATTCTTGCTAAGTAACATTAATATCAAAATAACTAAGTCATTGAATTGCTTGGATTCAAGTTTTATTCGAGTCAGGACTCGATTTGAATCAAGCCAAGCTCAGACAAGGTTGAACTTGGCTAAAAAAATTTTCGAGTTCTAAAAATCATCTTGATTCAGTTTAAACTTAGTTTTAAATAGAGTTGAATTAAGCCTTTTCAAGTCGAGTGGAGATTCGTGTACACCCCTAATTGCAATTTGCAAGCAAGCCGGCCGGCTGCTTCACCAGGAGCAGCTGCGTTTTACAAAGGATAAAATATTTAATAGTCTAGCAGAGTATGATGGTTTATACACATTCATTTAGAAATTCTGCAGTTTGAGATTTATGTAACTCAAACGAAACCGTCTATATCGTGGGTCCTACATTATAGGACGGGTAAATAAAACTAATAGGCTTTGATCATTTATTTACTAGTTAATTAGGGGGTTCTAATGGACGGTTAATAAGAAACTAGTCAAATGTCAGAGTTAAGAAACAAACATCTGTTAATTAGAGGTCAGGATCATTCAATCAATTTGATTTTGGGGTCATGGTCCATCCACGGCGTGATTTGGACGGTTTAACGTGAGTTACATGTGCATGCGTATGGCTGACACGTGGGCACATGGTTTAATAATCCAGGCCATTGGTGCAGTCTGTCCCACCGTAGATGGACTTATTAGAACTGTTTTGCCTTTCAATTTCTGGCCTACAGAAAGAGTACCGGTTAAGATGAAAAACAAAACAATGGCCCACCTTCAATTTAAAAGGTTCCTAAGTAGATGTTGAGATTTTCAATCTTGGAATATTTTCAAGGCATGATTCATAGAGAAATTTATCACTGTAAACCCCACCTTTTATCCATCGTCTTTTATAAAAGATTCAAAACTTACCTTCCCAACTCAGACCTTACACGTGGAGCTGGGCATTTCTGACCAGATCCGACTTGATCCGATCAGATCTGACCCGATTCGAACCGAACCAATGGCCTGGATCAGTGCGATTTGAGTAGGGTCAGTCTGATCTAACCGTTCATCGAACCAAGTTCAGATTACTATTAATCCAGACCGATCAGATCTGAAATCCGATTCGATTGGATCCGATCCGATCCGGTCATATAGTATCAATACTACTTTTTTTGATGATATGGTCTACTTGAGCTTTGGATATGCATAAATTTTAGGTTCAACCCTTTAAATGATCTGAAAAAATGAATGGAGGGTGTGGATCAACCACATGCATTTACGGTGGGCCCACGTGTATTCACTGTATTTCAAAAACCAACTCAACTTGATAGAATTCAAATTTTTGCTTGTATCACACGCAAGCCAGTATTGACAGAGTGACAGTGGTGATAGGTTAAGTAGCCAACAAGACTCTCTGTTTAAGTGATGTCACCAGGTTTTGTGGGACCCACCATAATGTATGTGTTGTATCCACACTGTCCATCATTTTGTAGAGATCATTTTGGGCCATGAGAAAATGAATGAGTCAGATCTAAATTTGGAGTGGACCCCACCACAAAAAGCAGTGGGAAGAGTAACCCCTACCGTTGAAAGCTTCATAAAGTCCACTATGATGTTTATTTGAGATCCAACGTTTTCACCGGTTAATACAGACATGAAAGAAGGGAAAAGACAAATTTTAGTTTAATAAAAACTTCCTTGGGCCTTAGAAAATTTTAATGGTGGGTGTCATTCTCTCCACTGTTTTCTATAGTGGGGTCCATTTGAGCTTTAAATCTGACTCATTCTTTGGCTCCTACCCTAAATTGATATCTCTAAATTAATGGACGGTGCGAATATAACACATATATCATGGCGGGTCCCACAGAACTTGGTCACGTCACTTCAACAAGGATTATAGCTACTCGACCAGTAGCTAATCAGCATTCCACGGAAGCCAGTTGTATAGCCAGCTGTTGTAGGTACGTGTCATACAAAGACGAGTGCGTACTCACCTCGAGCTTTGAGTCGTACGAATGACTCAAATGATATCAAAGTTACATGGCCCTACCATAATGTTTATTTTCCATCTAATCTATTAATAATGTTAAAAATACATGAATGAAGTGGAAAAATAAATTTCATATTGATATGAAATTTTTATGATCTGAAAAAGAGTTTTAATGGTAAACGATTAATCCCTTACTGTTTTTTACAGTGTAGTCCAACTGATCTTTAGATCTGTCTTATTTTTCAGCTTAAGCCTTAAGACAATCTCTCCAAACGAATGGATGGTTTGAATATAACACGTACCTCTCTTCCGATTCGAATGGTACCTAACCTGATCCGATTCTGTTTTTGTGACCGAGTCGGACTCGATTCAGACCAGGCTAGCATTACATCGGATCGGATCGAGTCAGATGACCCAGACTTGGTCCCAGATCGGATCAAGTTCGGGTCACACCATGTAGAATCCGAACCAAGTCAGGTTGGGCCCAATTCGATGCCCAAATATTGCACATAAAGACGAGCTTTGAAGGACGAAAATACTCCTACTTTTCAAATTGATTTTTCGTTTCTATGTACCCATGGCTGCAGATTATAACCGTATAAATGGGTAGCATGAGCAGGGTATTTTCGTCCTCAAATGCTCCAACCTCATGTGCAACTGTGCAAAGTCTAAGTTGAGAAGGTTAGTTTTGAATCTTTGTTAATGACACTGGATAAAAGGTGAGGTTCACAGCGGTAATTTTCTCATGGTTCATCCATGTTGGAGGACGTGGATTGCGTCCTACCCCTGCCCGTTTCTAGCCCCGAACGGGTAGTTCTGTGGGTGGGCCTACAGTGATGTATCTGTTTATCCAAGCCGTCTATTTCTTTTCTAAGATCATTTTAAGGCATTAATACAAAAATGACATAGATACCGTGCTCAAGTGGACCACACCAAATAATGAGCTTGGTTGCATTAAATGCAAGAGTCATCTATGGTGTGGTCCACTTGAGCGTTGGATCTGGCTCATTTTTGTGTTATTACCTTAAATTGATACGAAAAAAAGGAATGAACGTCTTGGATAAATGGATACATCACGGTGGGCCAGCCCACAGAACTGCCCGTTCGGGGCTAGAGACGGGCTGGGGTAGGACGCAATCCGCGTCCCATGTTGGAATGCAATAGACCGATGATCTGGATTACCTAGCAAGGGTCCCACTTGTCGGTAATGAAACCGATGTATATTTTACAAAGATACAGACGCGTGTATCGTATAATTACCAAAAAAAAAATGAAATAACTTTCTCAACTAATCCCAACGTATTGCTATAAGATAAATCGATGATCCAAGCCGTTGACTTGACGAGAGCTGACGGTAGGCAGGTCGAGGATTTTTAAAATTTGAAGATCTAAACTTTCAAGACACAATAAGGCCCATCATATGAACGGTTTGGATCATTAAAAATGACCAAAATCCAACGGCTATAGTCCCGACCTATCCTATAACAATCCCCTCTGAAGTATCGTTGTAAACATTACGCTGTATGAGTGATGCCAGAAGCCCGTGCAAAAAAAAGAGAAGAAAAGTGGGCCCCACCGTGATGTACGTACGACATCCACTCCATTCATTAGTTTCACCAGCTCATGTCAGTACTCGAGTCCAGAAATCAGTAAGGCCCAAAGCTCAAGTGTGCCACACCACACGGAAACATTGGGACCCACCATTACGGCCCACCGTCACCTTTATATGCCATCCAAACCGTTCAAAAGGGAAAAATCCAAATATCATCATGTTCCAAAATTTAGGTGGACTTCAAGAAGGTTTCATTGGTCGATGTATCACATCCCCACTCTTTCCTATACCGTGGCCCACTTGAATTTTGGGTCTTTCTAAAATTTGCCCACACGTTCTAACACGCTCTATCCCAACTGATGGACGGAGTGGATTTCACACAGACAGAAAGTGGACCCCACATACATCTTTGTCGCCCTGCCTCCGTACAGTCTCTCTACAAAGCAGCCGCCGGCAAGCTTTATCCAATACAAATCCATTCACATTCCGTTTCTCTGTATCAGAATACCTGTTACAGCTCATTTGACACTTTCATTTCACTAAAAAAGTGTCATAATCGCGTCAAAAGCCGGCCCATCTTGACATCTCGAAACCCAATCTCTTCATTTCCAACTATATAAAAAGCCTAATACTTGTAATGAATTTCAATATCTTTCCAATTACAAACTTAGAATGGGACTCTTCCATCTAAGCAAGAAACTAACCTTCTTTCTCATGGTTCTAACATTCATTATCATGTCCACCACATTTGCCACACATGCCCGCCTACTACGACAACCGTCTGATTGGCGGGCCACGTTCGAGCGCGACATGACGACGTTTGAAGCGATGCTGCCAAAGGCGGTGCCAGTGCCGCCGTCGGGGCCGAGTCCTGAAGGCAATTGAGACACTAACCATTTTGGAGTGTTCTATGATTAAGGAATGTATTATTTCATTCATGTATGTTTTTACATTTGTTACTCTTACACACACCTTTTTTTGATAGACACACCCTTTCTTTTTTACTTTGGGTAATAAAATGATAAGATGTTGTAATACCAAAGTAGAGAGTAAGATTTTGTCAGCAAAAAAGGGTGGGTGTAAATATCAATTTTCATTTAAAAGTTGTAAGCATTATTTCATTATCAAATCAAGAAGCTAGATTTGATAGTATGGGTACTTGTAGAAGCCTGTTGCAAGTAGGGCTGTGATTGGAGTTAGCCCGGGTTGGTTTGGGTCCAGGTTTGATCTGGTGAGGCTCAGCCCATTGAGCCAGGGCTGTCCAAAATTTTGATTTTGGTTGACCCAGACCTGGCTTATTGAGAGTACTACTTAGAAAGCCCATTGAGCCAGGGCTGTCCAAAATTTTGATTTTGGTTGATCCAGACCTGGCTTATTGAGAGTCCTACTTAAAATGGGCAGGGGCACTCATGTGGAACTTTTACCACCACCACTTATGGTTATGCTAGGTTTTTGTGGAGCCCACATCAACTATGCATGCAATCCACTCCATCCATCACGTTCTTCCCATCATCATCGCCACAGGGACCAAAAATCAGGCCGATCCAAAACTTACATGGGCTACAATTTATGGAAGAATGTAAAATCATGCCTAACTCCTTTAAATTCACATGGTGTGGTCCACCTGGGTTTTGAAATGGCTTGATTTTGGGAATGTATGCATGATGCATGGATTAGATGGCGTATACATAACATGGTTTGCTCAGTAGGTTTTATTGGTTTGGCGTCTCATCCTTACCGTTCTTTGCAAGGTATTCAATCATGGCAATGGTGGCTTGTTTTCACGTGGGCCCCACTTCATGGTTGAATCTGATGCACCGTTTACGTGGGAGGGCCCACTCCAATCACCATTAGAGCACACCTCTTAGATCTTATATGACTATCAATGGGCCATCCATCACATCGGGCAAATCGACACTTCTGTTTTGAACGGTTAGGATGTCAGATGATATTATTGGACCAATGGACCTTCGATAATAGAAACAGGTGGACAGGTTAGAAAACCCTGCTCAAATTTTCAGCCGTACATTTGATTTGTGAAGTGGGCCAACTAGATTTTTGGGCCAGGTCGTCTACATCTATCATTTGGGGGCGTCCTTTTGAGTGGGGCCCACTGTTGCGTGATCCGAACCAGTGGTATTATGGACCACCCTTTAAATGCTCTATTGACCAAAGATCAGACAGATCGAAATATCCTGATCGTTTTCAATAGGTGGTCAACATAGACGATTGAGAGAAGATACGAGAATGTACATTATTTCATGAAATAAATTGCTAAACATACTCGACCAAGGATTTTCTGATCTTGGGGATCTAATTGTCCATGGCCATTCAGTATGATTCCTGACATATCAACGGATAGGATCGCTGAACAATGGGCCCCACTTGTGCCAACCGAAAGTTTGCACCATTCAGATGGTGGTTATTAATCCTCTTCACACGTGCCACCGACGTATTGCTATAGTATTATAAAAAAATTGGGCAGACCATATATCTAAAATAACGCCGAGCAAGCAATGCTAACCATCCAATCAATGGCTATAAAATGGACGACTAAAAGAAAAATAGTAAGTGGGCCTACGTTTATTTTTATAAGCACTTACACTTGAACGTATGACCTCATGTTAAGACCGGTGAGTTTCACACTGACGTATAAGGATACTCTAAGGGTCTGCTTGGCCAGGCTGATTGGAAGGGATTTGATGGTATTAGAAGGGATTGGAAGTTAAATCTTGGAATAGGCAGGGGGTGCAAAACAAATTGGGTGATCTAATCCCAGGATATAGCAATCCCATGAATTTTAAGATAATCTACTAACAACAGTATAATTACCTTTAAATCCCATCCAATCCACCTTAATCCATTCAAATTTGCATGGGACGTGTTTGGTTTGAGGGATTGGAAGGGATGGGAAGGTTTAATCCCGAGATTAGCCGGGCATTCCAAATAGACTCGATATAGCAATGCTATGGATCTTACACACCTTAAAATCCATGCCATCCACCTTAATACCATTCAATCCCTTCCAATCCACTCAACCAAACACGCCCTAACCTAATACTCCCTCACTTATATTTAAGGGTTCATTGGGACGCTTATAAAGTATGAAGTCCTTAAAAGTTGCAAAGGGATTCTAGGTAATATGATTACATGAGATGTTTTAATGCATGTATTTGTTAGGAGGTGTTTGGATGCATGTATTTGCTTGTAAAGGCTTTATAAGATATTATACAAATTAGAATATAATATTTAATATACACTCATGTTATGTAAGGCCCACCGTAATGTATATTATAGATATAATCTATCCATCATGTACTTACCTTGATGCTGTCTTGTGCCAAACACACAATTCGTTTACCTGATAGATTACTACTTAAAAGCCAAACGAAATAGTATGTAAACCGATTACACCTAAAAATTTTTTTAGGTATAAATTTTTTACAACAAAAAAAATTATAAGCATCCAAAGAGCCCCTATTATTTTTTGCCTTGTTCTTGGAGAAATTTAATACTTTGGGTGTTTACCAATGGCTTAGTGGTAGATTATATTTCAATACTGAAGTTTTGGGTTCAATTTGTAAGACTTCATTAGGTGGGTTACATGTGATCATTATATTGGATGTTGTTACGGAGAGATCTGAGCCCATATGAGGTTCAACAACAAAACACCAATTCGAGCCGACCTACTGCTGGAGTGTCCGTGGCAAGATCCGTCCGATCTGATACGAGCATCCCATGAAGATTGTTATGAGAAGATCCGAGTACATGTAAAGTCCGAGGTAAGGAGAGTTTTGGAGAACAGAGTCTCCCGCTTCGGCTCGAACCTGCAAGATCGGCTCGGACCTGTAAGATCATGTCAGATTTGAAGATCGCTCGGACTTGGGAACCGCCCTTGTTCAATCGAAGAATCACAAAGGTAGACGACGGTTGGGCGAGCCGAGCTGAGCAGATATATGAGGGCGTATATTCTATCTGCCGAACGTGGAAACTGCTATAATCAAATGTAGCTGATAACTTTGCTCACAGATACACACTACACGCCTGATACGCTGCGTGATCAGTAGATTGCGGGCAGTATCTTTATGATCTGGGAATCCCCATGATCATGCCTAGATTGTCGGACCCAAGCCATTCTACAGGCAAGTATAAATAGAACCCGACACCACGTCTACAGGTACGCAGGATTTATCACTCTTCTCTACTCTCCACTGAGACCCAAATTCCCTTGACCTGACTTAGGCATCGGAGGGTCCCCCGGCTTAGTCAGGGTTACCTTTGCCTGTTCTCTTGGTGTAGGTTCCAGGGGTGGTATGTTAAAGTGAGAGAGACGCAGAGGAAGGGCCGACCAGATTTAGACATCAACAGATGTGATCGTTGGATTATTCAGATTAAATGATTTAATGGATTTATTATGGCTGTGATTATTATAGATAAATTTGGAAAAGATTTTTGGATTATGATCCTTATGCATGTGTATTTAAGTTGGATATGAAAAAAACTTCAGGGGTGAAAGTGAAAACAGTGCTAGGGCATCGAGAGAAGAACTTTGATACTCTTGAGAGGATGATGGATGATACGTATCCGCTTAGAAATTTCACAGCTGGCACGAGTACTCGATGTATCATGAAACGAAAATTAGTCTTATTTTATGATTATGGAAATGGTTGACATTTATTGAACGGTTAAGAATGAAATATAACCAATGGTCCAATTTCCACAAACCTATCTGATATCGTGACTGTAACCTGGTGACTCTATGTGTAGGGTTTTCGACTGCTGCGTATCAAGCATCCCACGCAGCCCGAGTATTGCAGAACTCCTCTTTGCCTGCAAGCGCTGTCTCGAGCAGCTTTCCAGTTTTAACTACATTCTCAGTCCGCCATTTCCTTGAAAACGCCCGAGCATGAATCTTACGCACCCGAGTAGAATCAGTTCATTTCTGAAGTGTAGTCTTCGGGTCAGGGTTTTCTTCTCGGCTCAGGCTCTTACATCTCCGTCTCCTCCTCCTCGTACACGTGGAGATTCTCTCTACCATAGGATCTCGCCCCTTGGAGATCCGACGGTGTCGCTCGTTCCGGTGCTGGAGGGATGGATCAAGGAAGGGAAAACCGTGAAGAGATGGGAGCTTGAAGGGATGATAAAGCAGCTCAGGAAATACAGGCGATTCAAACACGCGCTTGAGGTATCTCCTCCTCCTCCTCTCTCTCTCTAGATTGGGAATGGTGACTCGTGATCGACTCGGTCTGGTTGGGAGTACTGACTCGACCGATTCCAATCGGTGACTCGGACGGGACCTCAGACACGGGTTTGACACGGTCCAGTCGGACGTGCTGACTGGGACGAGTCGAGTCGGTGACTCGGGTGGGATTCTCCATCTCTATGATTGGGAAATGGTGAATCGGGATCGACTCGGGGCGGTCGGACTGATGACTCGGACGGCACGCTCTCTCTCTAAGATTGGGAATGGTGTTTTGGGGTCGAGTCAGTTCAGTTGGAAGTGCCGACTCGAACGAGTCGAATCGATGACTCGGACGGGATTTTTTTAAATTTTCTTGCTGGGTTAATGGTTTCAGATCTTAAAAAGTGAAAACTCAACTTAGATTCGTGGTCTAGACTTGTAGGTTTGCTAACATTTAAGAAATGATAGTGAGGATGTACAAATGGTATAGTTGTACTGCAATCTAGGCCGTCCAAATCGCCAGACCAACTGTCAATACAGCATAACTGAAAAATTGCTTTTATTAGCCATATGATTTTTCCCCTTTAAACTTGGACCACTCACCATTTTACTTTTAACATTCATTTCATATCCATTAATTGGATGGTTAGGATTGCTCAATCAGTGTGAATTTAGATTTATATGCTCCAACTACAATGGGACCCACAATTTGGATAGTATGGAATATGGATAGCTTTACATCAGTGCCACATGTGAGGAGGACGAGTCACCACCATTTTCTAAATGGTGCAAAAATTAAAGTAGGAGTCTAGCTTGGATTATGAAGTAAAAGGTTGATAATGAAATCACCACCATTTTCTAAATGGTGCAAAAGTTAAAGTAGGAGTCTAGCTTGGATTCTGAAGTAAAAGGTTGATAATGAACTCTAAAAATGCCACAAAATGCATAAATTACAACTGATAGAAAATTCGGTTCGCGAAAAATTCTAGCTTTAAAACTTGAATCGATCAACTCGGCCCGGGTTTTGGGTTTTCTTGAGCCTTGAAATGTTTAGTATTTGAAGTTTATAAATAATGTATGGTCCTGGCGATTTGAATTGGGTTTTTCTGAGTTAGGATCTTGTATGAGTCTTGACTGAGTTATGACTAGATCTGTTTCTTTTTTTGGGATCTTGATAGGATGAGTTGAGTCAATGCGGCTGAATCGAGTGGAGTCGATTTCAGTTTTCATAGGTTAAAACTGTTAATGGGTTTACTAGCCCACAAACACCCCTCTGCACGTGCAGCACATGTGCCAACCTCACGTGTGTGGGCTATTTAGGATCCGTTTTAATCATCATTTGATGGCTAAATTGTGCAGTTGGGATTTCGCTCTGTCTAATTTTCGGACTATGCTCCAGCCAATGGGGCTAACATTTTCACAAAAAAAAACTATATGTTTTTTTTGTCTTTTGGAAAGATGAGAATTTTATTGAAAAAGAAAACAGTACAAGGACCACAAAAAAAGAACGAAACAAAAAACAGGAAAAAAACAACAAAAACAAAAGAGAACCAAAAACTACAAGAAAGCTGCCTTGGGGCAGCCAAACCCAAAGAACAAAATTACGGGGCCCAATCCTGGAAGATAATTAAAACTCTAGAAAACACTCCTGCAGCTGAGACTGATAAATTCCTAAAGCAACGGTTGTTACGCTCTTCCCAGATAGCCCAGCCCAGAACACAGCGAGGAGAATAATCCTCCATTTCCTTTTGCCCATAGCTCCTCTAGGGTCCGCATGCCAGGCACAAAGAAGCTCATCTATAGAACCCGGTATAACCCACAAAAAAGCTGTATGCTACGTGTGATCACAGTTTAGTAGGGGGAAACACATCCCATACTCTTTCAGATGAAAAGATAGTTTGGGGTGAAATTAAGAAAGAGCCACTTTCTTTTTGTACATCTTTCAGCCCCTATAGAAATCTGGACCATACAAGTAGGCTCACACCTTGATGGGCCAGGTGCAAAAAAGCAAAAATGGGTGAGGTATTCTAACATTCAGTGGACAAAAGTCCATTGATCTCGCTATTATGATCATCATATCAGCACAACTTTTGGACAATGCTGTTTCCGCCCATCCACTGTAGGGCATTATGTCTAGGCCCACAGTCACGACCCTGTACCTTATCAGTAGCCTGGTCAGAACTTCTATTTGTCTCCGAATCACCTGGTCGTGCACTTCTCATATCCATGTTTGATAACTCAATCATCAAAACCTTGTCCCAACTATTTGGGGTTGGCTTTATGAGTTTTGTTTCATCATTAATCCTAAAACCTTATCAGTGGTAAGTAACCAACCTTTGTAGCTCGTAACCACCTTGATCAATCTCCTCTGAGGTCCGCCCTCCTTTTGTACTGGGGTGGTCTCTAGTCTTTGTAGCAGATCATGACCAAACCATCTCAATCTCCTCTCCATCATTTAATCTCCTATTGGGTATTGGGTGTTACTCTTTGGATGACCCCATTCTTAATTCTATCCTTGTCTTCCTTGCACATCCACCTCAGTATCCTCATCTTTGCAATGCCTCATTCTCTATTCATGCTGCCTCCTAATTGCCCATTACTCAGCCACTTTACTCAAGCTCATCATGCTTGATACTTCAATAGTAAGCGTAAAAGCAATGTCTTATTAGGCCACATTCATACCTTAGTAGGTACCATTTGGCAAAAATTGCAGCTAAACATCATGTGGATCAGATAAAGGTTATCTAGATCGGAGATTGCTTCAGTATGTGGTATGGGGAACGGGTGTGCAGGATGCTGCTTCGTCCAATACATGGCACACTAGTTGTACGATCATGCGGGTCACTCCAAAGCATACGCTAAGTATATGCAATTATATATATATGATATAATGAATGTTATTATTAATAGTATTATATTATATGCATGCTATAGAGTCAATTGAAGTATAAATCTCTAAATTGTAAATATAAATTTGCATTATAATTCAATTAACAGCAAGAATATCAAGCCAAATTTCCAGTCACTAAAAATAGCAATTGAGATTGAAAATGACCCAAGATCTAGATCGCGTGATTCGGAACATAAAATGTAGGGCAGGTGGTGATTTAGGTAAACATCAGATCAAAGTTGGAGTAGCATCATCTAGTTTTATTTGGTGTTAGCTTGATTAAGATACTGGGTTTACATTAGGTACTGGTGGGGAAAATGTGAGTCTTCGGCCCCAAAGGTCAAATGATCTTTTTGTGTGGGTTTCGGTTGAGTTAATCTTGGTCCAAGATATTTTTGTTCGCATGGCAGATAAATTGGGACAAAAAGAATGGAGAGTTCTGTTATTTTTGCTTACCTGGCACAACAATTAATGGATAGATGAAGGCAGACAGAATGTTAAATGCAAAATTTGAAATTGGTCAGTAATGGAAAAAAAAAAAAAAGGTTAAGAACTGGGGTTTTCAACTTGGTAAAATGATTTGGGCCATTCGGACATACCTTGCAAGGGGACGTTTGAGGTGCAAACCCTCTTTTAAGCCAAACCAGGGTTTTTGATGTGCATCTGGATGCACTTTGCAAACCTCCATTTCACCATCCTGCTCGACAAAATAGGCGCTAAAATGCCGACTTGACAAAAACCAATGTGATTGGTTTCCATTGAGCTGACCCCAAAAAGTAGGCTTGAGACCCCTTCTCTAGAAACCCTCTTTTGCATAGGTGCATCCAAATGTGCCATTGGTCAAGCTAAGCCAACTTGGCTAGATTCTTATTTATTTATTTGACAAATTGCCAGGCATGCCATAAGAGCCAACATTTACTCATCTCATGAAGGTGGTCCTAGTTGCATTACAAAGTTATTGGGATGCCCCCCTCTCCATTGCCAACTTGGTAGAGACACAAAGAACATAATGGTCCTGAGTTTATAACTCAAAGAATTAAGGCCAGATTTTTTTTTTTTTTTTTGGTTAACTCAACCAAGTCACCTGGTTAACTAGAGTAAGGTTCTTGGGTTTGAGTTTTGGATCTGTTTTGAAAAAGTCAGGATGAGTCTTCTTCTCTTCCTCGAGTTCTGTTTTGAAAAAGTCAGGATGAGTTTTTTCTTATTGACTTTTACATGTTTCCAAAATTTAAACTGAGCTTGAGTAAATCATTTCATAAAGCTATCCGCCAACAAGATCCTGCTTTGGCTTCCATGTTCAGTAGCTTCTAGAAGCTTACCCACATTTCTTTGTAACATGGTCAGTGATTGAAATCATTGGTCTATTGAGCCCCACTATGGAGGTACGGTGCCCCAAAAATCTCCTCAACTGGACAATCTTGGCTATGTAATTTGTGTAAATAGATAGCTAAGAACATTAGTGAAATAATTGTTTGCATTCACCTGAAAAAGAACTAGATGATCCAGTTTGAGATATATTTAGAGTGTGGTCCATCCACAGTTTAAAGTAGCCGGTGTGTAGATAAAAAAGAAAAGAACACCTTCTTCTTCTAAAAAATAGCCCATGAATCCGCAAGTTGAGAGAAATTGCTAAGAAACGGGAAACAAAAGTGATATTGCTGATGAAAATTCTAAATGAAGACTATTTACAAAGCCCTTAATATGACTTACATGTCTTGAACCCTAATTTCGTAACTTTCTTGAAATAATAAACTTTCCTAAAATACCCGACAAGGTTTGGGTGAGCAGCCATCACCGTAGGTTTGCTCCCTACCGGTGTGGGTTCAACTACCCGATACACGTGGTTGTGGGTCATCGCGTGTATCCGCAGGGAATAGTCTCACCTCAAAAGGGGCGGGGACACCTTGTGCCTTTAAAAAAAAAAAAAGCTTTCGCCTCAAAAGGGTTGGGGACACCCTATGTCTTTTAAAAAAAGCTTTCCGAAAATTGTAAGTTTACTAAAAATTAGTAAATGACCTTTGAACCAACTCAAACTCTTTCCATGACTCAAAAATAATAACTTTAAGCTATTTTAAGGCTCTCCAAACTCTAAAATACCCTAAAAATTAACAAAAACCTTAACTTTCTAAAAATAGATAAGTTTAACTTAAAACTAAAAATAATCCCTAAAATGGCCTCTTTTTGGAAAACCATTTGGGGGCCAATTCTTTGGCAGCAGGTAGAGCTTGTCGATATGTTTCCAACGACATACTATATGTATGAAATAGATAACTAGTCACAAAATTATGTCATCTGAAGCTATAGTGTGCTCTAAACTCTTGGGTCACATTTTATAGCCTAATTTCTTTTAATCATAAATGTCCATGTGATTGTCCTTGACTTTGTCCTAAATTAGAACCCTCCACTTGAAAAATTAAACACGTCCCCAAGTTTAGAATGATAGTGGCCCCTTGCAATGGCTTGCCTTTGTAGTGTTTGTTTTTTATAATTGTTAATAACAACTGATGGCGAAAGCCCACATGTCAGATTGGAATTTTATATTTATGATGAAACTTTAGAAAATTGTATCTTACCTTCTGCTTCTTCCCAATCCTTCGCGTTTGGGTTTTAATCTCCACATTTGCAATAATAGGTTTGCCAGTGTTGATTGTAGCTTCATTCGCTGCTCAACATCTATTAACCAAGGTGTTGTTATCTTCACTACTAGCTCTTGATCTATGTACTTGGATTGTTACTTAGAATGTATAAGGATGCCAATCTTTGTTGAGTTTAGTAAGATGATAATGAAAGTGTCCATCTTGTTGGCCATCTAGCCATCCATATTTGTTGATCCATCAATCCCTTCTGTCAATCCAACCGTCAATTGATGTCCCGATTCAATTGAAACTTTTTTTAAAGATAATCCAGAAATCCATTAGTTGATTGATTTGTGGGTCCATCAAGCAATTTGATGGTGGATTCGTTAAGAGGCACCCCTTTATTTGTATAGGTTCACTATTTTTTTTTTTTTGTTGGTGGATTTCTCAATGGGCACTCCTTGATCTTCCTAAGTCCACTCTTCTTCTTCAACATCTGATCGGCCAAAAAGCATTTGGGTTCCTAAATTAACCTCGCCTCCATAGGGTTGTGGTCTATGGTTATGCATGGGTGTTATATCTGTTGGACCTCAAATTAGTTGATTGCGAGCCCTTTCAATAGTCATGGGCTATTCGTTGCCACGATTATATTTGTGATCCACAACCTTAGTCAACTGAACAATTGCCGCTTGCACCTCGTTCATTGATTGTTACAAGGCCATGAACTCAACCCTAGTCATTGGTTGATTATACAGAACATCTGATCCACTATTAGAAGCTATTGACTCGAGGAAAGACCTTACTTTGATACCAAATAACGTAGCGGGTGCGTGGATAAAAGAGGAGACGACCACCTTTTTAAAATACCCATTGAATCCACAAGGAGGGAGAAATATCTAAAAATTGAGAAACGAAAATGATATTTCTGAATAAAGTTTGAATGAGGTTTGTTTACAAGGCCCTTAATATGACTTAAATAATCCCTAAACTCTAAATCTGTGACTTTCCCGAAATAATATATTTACTAAAAATAGTAAAAGACTTCTAAACTTACTCAAACTTTTCCCATGACTCAAATAAGGATTTAAGCTATTCTAAGATTCTCTAAACCCTAAAATAGTAAAAACCGTAGCTTAGTAAAACTAATAAAGTTTAACTTAAAATTTAAAAATAAACCCTAAAACAACCTATTTTGGGCCAATTACCATTGGCATTGGCCAGCATATAAAGCTTGTTGATAGCTTTCCAAATATCCTAGGTGCAAAATGGATCATCAATCACAAAGTTATGGCCACCGGAAGCTTTAGTGGTGAGCTAAAACCATTGGATTAGACTTACTAGCTTGATTTCTTTTAATCCTGACCATGTGATTGTCCTCGACTTTGCCCCGCATCATAGTTGGGCCTAATGGATAATTAGTCTGGATCACTGAACCATTGGTCATGCTTGTACAAACTTAAACTTTACAATGCAAATCCTCGATTCAAGCATCATATAGTTCCTTTTCTTTGTTAGTCTAATGTCTAAAGACTTAGACTTGACTCAAAAATCACTTATAGGTTTCCTTGTTAGATTGAGTCAATGAAAAAGTGGCTTCTTCTTCTTAGCTACACGAATCCTGTTATGCCATTTCATTCTATGAAAACGGATGGTTTTGATTAAAAATTGTTAATGGTCCACATAAAACTTCAATGTCTAGACACCATGATTAGTGGACCAGACTGACTTTTGCACACAATGTGGCGTCCATAATGTTATCCAAGCCAAGCACATGTGGTCCTCTGACATGCTAGCTTAGCACACAACCCCATCTCACCTAGTGGCCACACATCAGGGAGGCCATGCTATCCAATGGTCTAACACTATTTAAGAAGTTACAAGCAATTAAGACTTAGTAGAGAAACGATAGATAATCATATACATATATATATATATATATATACACACACACACACACACACACACACACACACACACACACACACACACACACCAATGCTGAGCATATACTTAATGAAGGATTGTTCTGAAGTGTTATCCAGTTTTGAGGAATTTCACATGCAAGTACAGATACAATTCAATACTAAAGTGTGTATTTTACGTTCAGACTGCTAGGAAATATGTATCACATGATTTTAACTCATGACATTATTTGCCAAACTTCATATAAACATATGTTACAGCAAAATGGAGTAGCTAAATGTAAGAATTGACAATTACTTGAGGTTGTCAAGCCATTGTTTTTAAATATGAAGGTTGTATTTTATTTTTTTTTGTTTGAGCAATACCATCTTGACACCATGCTAGTTGCTAAATCAGATGCCATCATCTATCTCAGATGGAAAATCACATTTCTCTATTTTATGTCCTCATAGTCTAATATTTTCAATTTCTCATATATTTGGTTGTATGTGTTTCGATTTGTTTGATCATGTCCTCGACAAATTTGAATCAAAGGCTATCAAGTGTATTTTTCTTGGGGATTCTCGTACTCAATGATGATACGAATGTTATAATTTTGCTTCTTGTAGATGTTGTGTCAGCTGGTGTTATGTTTTTAAACATACCCCATATTTCTCTGAGAGAGGAAGGTCACTGTAATTATAAAAAGGTTCTACTATATTCATTGTGTTAGACACAACATCTTTAGTAGAGAGATGTCTGTACAATATGTATGTCCGCCTTTGCAAGTCTACTCCAGACATTCCAAGAGAGGAGATGGAGTGCATATAAGCACGTCTTCTATCAATCATCCTACCCTTTTAAAAGATCATCGTCCCTTTGAATCTTAGTAAGGGTATACCTCTTTAGTAGAGAGATCATCGTCCCTTGTATTGTAAAATGAAGATGACTTGCCTATTACCTTAGTAAGGGTATAAATTCTTACACTCAACATCATATTTCTAAAAAAATAAAAATAAATATCCTTTGGTGGCTTATCCTTTCATTTTGACAGTTTGCTCTATCTTTGTCATTCGTGTCTTTTCCTTATTCTTTCCAGGAGGTTCTCAACAGTAATCGGTGGAAACGAACTATGGAAGAAGAGATGGTTTCACTCTATCAAAATCGAACTTAAACATTAACTGAACTACCTACGGGAAAACTTGCAGTTGGGTGTATACGGTGAAGTGTGACCCTGATAGTTCAATTGATCAGTTAAAAGCTCAATTGGTTCCAAAATAGTACTCTATTAGGTCCTAGAGACTTGTTCGGCCATAGCCAAGTTTCACTCTTTACGTGTTGTTGTTTCTGTTGCTGTAAATCTAAATTGGTCGTTATATCAACTTGATGTAAAGAATGCCTTTATTCATGGAGATCTAATTGAAGAAGTCTATATAAAGCAACTGTCTAGCTTTATTGCTCATGGGGAGTCAAATAAAGTATGCTACCTTAAGAAGTCAATCTATGGTCTAAAACAATCTCCATGAGCTTGTTGATCTATAAGTTCAATGAAGTGGTGTTTGAATTTGGGATGAATTGTAGGCAAGTTAACTACCAAGTCTTTGGAAGATGAAGTGAGGTTGGTGTTATTGTGTTTGTCGCATATGTGGCTGATATCCTCGTCATTGGCATTGACAATATAGGTATTGACAAGTTGAATAAATTTTTACCACAACACTTATATACAAAGGATTGGGGACATTTTCGATACTTCAGGGGTATTAAGTTAGCAAGAGTAGCGCCCAGCCGCGTATGCAGTGCATGGAGAAGATGACACACACCTACCTCATCAACTCCATTGCAGGCGAACTGATGCGTGGTATCGGGATTCTAAGCTCCACTCCCCTTCCCTCCTCGGCCAGCACCCACGACAATTACTGTCGCGCAGAGATGCTGCCACGTGCTGCCGATTCAGCCGTCCCCTTGAGATCATCACCGGACGTTAATAGCGATCGTCCCATCCAGACACATGGTATCTCATCCTCCTTGACACATGACCACTCATCCTTTCAAGCCTGCGGCTCGTATCCGGCCTCGGATAAGGCTTCAGGGTCGGGATCTCTTTTCTCGCTAGCCTCGGGAACCCCAAACCTTCCTCCCATAGTCTCAACCGTCCCACAACCTCAGAACCTCCACTGGACCCTACCACCTGACCTACCAATCCACCTAACCCTTCATTTCCCAAACCTAACACCAACAATCCAAACCAAGGGCCCCCACCTTCCAAAATCACCTACATTCTCCCCTCTCATTTAACCCCAAACCCAAACCCCCTGAACTCTCCCTCTCTCAGATACCCCTCTTGGGATATTATAGAACCCCCTGACCTAGACAATTACTCTTAAAACTCAGAATATCAGGAATCCACCCCCCCCATATACTCCTACCTCCCAACGTAGTGACTCTCCAGATAAAGACCTAGCCATCCTGTTCCAAGGAGATAGAATGGAGGACCTCATTGAAGTGGAACCCTTACAGATTCGATAAGGAAACCCATCCCAGGTTATGTAATACCCCATGATCTTGACCAGGAGCCCCGATACCCAGAGATCCGATCGATCGAAGTTATTCAAGGAAAAAAAAATGGATCGGGGACGCCGGACGCCATCGGCCACATCGGAAGAGCCCTCAGTTTATCATTCGGGGATTCCTCGGAAGATTACATTGCTTTATTTCACTGCGTCGAAACTTGCGGCTAGCCCCTCCTAGCTTCAAGATCGCCTAGACTATGTCCCTCTAAATTGACCAACAACAGGGAAGTTCAAAGCCTATCCTCATCTCTTGAATCAACTTTTTCTCCCAAGTCCGACCCAAGGCTCTCAGGCAAAAGGGGCAAATCATTTTCCTTATGAAGATCCTTTCTTGGAACTTTAGGGGCGTGGGATCTAAACACAAACGTAGGATCCTTAAAGCTACATGCGATCGTACTAACCCGGATATTGTTTGTTTTCAGGAAACCAAAGTCCCCAGCTTCTCCTTTCAATTACTCGGATCCATCTGGAAAGCCCAAGATGCCAAATGGGTTACTTTGAACGCTTCTGGTAGCGCGGGAGGTGTTCTTGTGGCCTGGAAGTCTACCGTTTGGTCCTAGGCGAATAGCTGGAATGTAATCTTCTCGACTTCGGTAATCCTTCAAAATTCATCGTTCGCCCTGCAAATTCTAATCACCTTAGTCTACAGCCCCACCTCAGAAGCTGATAGAGACGATTTCTGGGAGGATCTCGACTTTGCTAGGAACAGCTTCGATGGCCCTTGGTGCGTTTGCAGAGATTTTAACATCACAAGATTTGTTGAAGAAAAATCTCACAACTCCACAATCTCCTCCTCTATGCAGAACTTCTCAGCTTGGATCAATAATCAAGAGCTCATCGACCTTCCTCTTTTGGGCTCCAAATTTACTTGGTCTAATGGCAAGCTTAACCCGACGCAATCCAGATTGGATAGATTCCTCGTGTCCTCGGATTGGATCGATCATTACCCCCTGGTGACTCAATCGGCCTTCCCTAGAACAATGTCAGATCATTGCCCTCTGCTGCTCTCTTCGAATCCCCAAACTTGGGGTCCCAAACCATTTTGTTTCGAATCCTCATGGCTGAAGATCCTTGGCTTCCCTCAGCTCATCAAAGATTGGTGGGCTGGTTTCTCAGTCGACGACTTCGTTGGTTTTAGACTCAATGCCAAACTGAAGCTTCTGAAAGACAAAATCAAACAGTGGAAAGCTTCGGATTTCACTTCTAAGGATAAAGAGTTGGACCTCCTATTAGCCGGCCTCCAGAAAATCGATCGCGACTCAGAAGATGGCCCCATGTCTATCGATCAACTGGTTACCAGAATTCAACTGATTGAGAAAATCTCAACAAAAGCCCTATAAGAGGAAATCGTGTGGAAGCAACGATCAAGATCTAAATGGATCAAGGAGGGAGACAAAAATACAAAGTTTTTCCATAGTATCGCCAGCTCACGTTTCAGAAGCAACAAAATTACTAGCATTGAGGTGAAAGGTTCTCGGACTGAAGATAGAGCCCAGATAGAAGAAGAAGCAATCAACTACTTCAGTAAACTCCTCAGAGCAGAAGAGTGGAAAAGACCTAGCCTCGACCTCCTGCCTTTTCAGAAAATCTCCCCTTCCGAAGTCAGCTTGCTGGAGTCTCCTTCCTCCTTACAAGAGGTGAAGTCTGCCTTGGATGAGATGGATGGAGATAAAGCTCCTGGTCCTGATGGATACCCCATCATTTTCTTCCAGTTTTTATGGGATCTTCTAAGCCAAGATGTTATGGAATTCCTCCTGGAATTTTTCCGTAGGGGTCGCTTGTAAAAAGGGCTGGGAGCCTCCTTCATCGCGCTTATCCCCAAATCTCCAAGGGCTTCCACATTCAAGGACTATAGACCGATCAGCCTGCTCGGTAGCCCTTACAAAATCCTAGCCAAAGTCTTGGCAAATGGTCTTAATCAGGTTATGGGAAAGGTGATATCAGAGAACCAAAGCGCCTTCATCTCGGGCAGGCAAATTATCGACAACACGTTAATAGCCCATGAAGCTCTTCACTCCAGTCATAAATCTGGCTCTAAAGGAATCATATGCAATTTGGACCTAGAGAAGGACTATGATCACGTCGACCGGAAGTTCCTGCGATACATGCTGGGTCGAATGGGCTTCGTTTCTAAATGGATAGGATGGATCATGGAATGTGTAAGCTCGCCCCATTTCTCTATTATGCTAAATGACTCTCCAAAAGGCTTCTTTAAAAGCTCTCGGAGTCTTCGCCAGGGAGATCCGCTCTCACCATTCCTGTTCCTGATCGTTGGAGAAGCCTTATCAAACATGATATCCAAGGGGCAATCAAAAGGCATCCTAAGTGGTATAAGAATCGAAGGTATGATTAGTCCGATGACACACATTCAATTTGCGGATGACACTTTACTCTTTAGTGAAGCTAATCAAGAGATGATAGGCAATCTTCACACTACGCTTCCCTCTTCAACTGCTCCAGTGGCAATTTCCCCTCCTCTTTTGTTTGTCTCCTGCTCTGCATTGGTAAGCCGCCCATCTCTTGCTGGAACAAAATTATCAAGAGATTTGATCATTATCTTGCCAGATGGAAGTGCAGATACCTTTCCTTTGGTGGTCATGTCACTCTCATCAAATCGGCCTTATTGAATCTCCCGTTGTATTACATGTCTCTATTCAAATGCCCAACCCCGATCTTGGCGACGCTGGAAAAACTCAGACGCAACTTCCTTTAGCACGGCTAAGAACTTTGGCACGACCAAGAAGATAAAAAGAAATTCCATCTAGTCGACTGGAAGGAGGTGTGCAAGCAATATCAGGCAGGAGGCGCTGGAATCAAATCACTAAAGATCATGAGCAAAGCTTTACTTGGCAAGTGGATATGGCAATTGGGAGTCGAGAAAGACATGCTATGGAACAAACTCATCAAGAGTAAATATGGTTCTTCCTCAAGTGGATGGTGGACCCTTGACTCCTCTTCCTACAGAGCCTCGGCCCTATGGAGAGGAATTATGGCCATGAAACAAGCAACTCTCAGCCACATTGATTTTGTAATAGGTAATGGCTCTAAGGTGCGTTTCTGGGAAGACACATGGTTGGGTGATCTCCCCCTCAAATCTCAATTTCCGAACATATACAACACCGCCTTAAACTGCAAGTTCGCTATTGGAGAATGCTTCTCCATTTCAGATGGGCCCCTGATTTGGAACTTGCTCTGTAGGAGAAATCTGTACGACAAAGAGATAAAATAATACTCAGCCCTCCATCGCCTTTCTAGCTACAAGCTGGATCCCCTTTCCGATGACAAGATCAGATGGATCTAGGGCTGTACACGAGCCAAGCTAGCTCGAAAAGCTTGCTTGGCTCGATCTAGCTCGACTTGACTCGACTCGAACTATGAATCAAGGCGAGCCAAGCTTTATATGACTCGACTCGTTTTGAAAACAAGCCAAGCTCAAACATAGTGGAGTTTGACTCGACTCCATATATATATATATATGTATGTATATTATATTATATTTAAAAATTAAAAAAATTAAAACATAAACCCTATCGTACCTGTCCATCCCTTTCATATCATTTCCCTTCCTTACCTAACCCGCCGTGCTCGAGCTCCTCTCTCTCTCTCTCTCAATATCAACAACAAAGTACCATCTATGGTTGTATCTAATATTTTATGTGTGTGTGTGTGTGTGTGTATTATTAATTAAATATTTAATTTGGGGGTTGGGTCAGTTGGGTCGGGTTGCTGGGTTAAGTCAGGTGTGGGTTGCAGGTTGGGAGCAAGCTTGACTCGACTTGAGGTAAGCTCGCCTCGCCTCGATCCATTAGCTCGTCTCGAAAGTTTTAGCAAACAAGCCAAGTTTCAATAGTAAGCTCGAGGCCGAGCTCGAACTCAAGAAGAGTACGGACAAGCCAAGCCAAGCTTGGCCCACCTTGACTCGACTCGGCTCGATGTACAACCCTAAATGGATCCCAGAAAAATCAAATGTTTTTTCGGTTAAATCCTTCTACAACACTTTGGATCCTATGCCTCTGCAAATCCCCGATATCACAACAAATCACCTATGGAAGTACTTGGCCCCCCCCAAAGGTGGCATTCTTTGGCTGGTTGGTTGGTAGAAACAAAACTCTCTCAGTTGAGAATATTAGAAGAGAGGTATGATCCTCCCCAATGTATGCCTTTGCTGCCTGGCTGCTGAAGAAACCAACAACCATCTCTTCGTGCACTGTCCCCTCATCAGCGGGATCTGGGGTCACATCCTCTTTGCTTTCGACATGGCCTGGTGCTCCCCTTTCTCAATGGGATCTCTCCTAAAAGCTTGGCACGGTGTTTGCATAGGATCTCAAAGATCCCCTATTTGGAAGATAGCTCTTCTGGCAGTCTGGTGGACAATCTGGGAAGAGAGGAACAACAAATGTTTTAGAAATGAGTTGCATTCAATTCTGTCCCTCCTTCGTAGAGTCAATCAGTTCATTATTGAATGGGCTTCTAATGTTATCAAGCTCAGAGGTTGTAATCTCTTGTGTCTCGGTGTCTAGCTAGTTCGCTATCTCAGCGTCCCTAAGCCTTAGTTTTTCTTCTATTTTTCTCCTTTCTTTTGTATGTTTTCCCTTTTTTAATGCAATTGTGTTGCTCTTAAAAAAAAAGGGTCTATGTTGGGAATTAACTTGTCATAATGAAAATTTTCAATGGATTTACTGGATGGATAGGTCCTTTGGGAACCAAGCCCACTGAAACTTCCATGGATACAAACTAGAAGTTGTGTGGATCAGGGGGAACTGTTTGATGATCCAGGGAAATCTTTGACTTGTTTAAAAAATTATCTATTTAACAATTACCCGACTAGATATCACTTATCCAGTCAATGTAGTTAATCAATTCATACAAACTCCTCGTATTCCCCATATGGAGGCTGTGCTTCATATCATTAGGTATTTAAAGGGAGCTCTTAGTCGTGTCATTCTCTATAAGTGGAATGGTCATTTCTGAGTAGAAGGGTATTCAAATGCAGACTTGGGTGGCTCTCCATTTGACAAGTGATCTACTACCTGTTATTGTACCTTGGTAGGTGGTAATCTTATTACACAAATGGGTAAGAAGCAAAGTGTAGTTGCTCATTCAAGCACCAAGACAAAATACAAGGCAGTGGCCCGTGCAATGTGTGAGCTCATGTGGCTAAAAGCATTAATATGCAAGCTTGGGTTTATGGTTGATATTACTATGAGGTTGTACTATAATAATCAAGTTACCTCTCACATTACTAACAACCCAGTTTATCATGAGAGAACCAAGCATGTTTAAGTAGATTGTCACTTTGTCAAGGAGAATGTTGCTAGCATGGAAATATGCATGCCGTTCGTCAAGTCTCAAGATCAATTGAATGCTCTAAGTTGTACTCATCTAGATCACTTCTTTGTCAAGTTGGACATTCATGATGTATATGCTCCAACTTGAGGGTGATTGTTGATGGCCCAGATTGATCACACGTGTGGTCCAATGGGCCAGCTTAGTTTCTCATGTGGTTTCCTTTATTTTATAGGCTTAAAGATGTGTTGAGTTAAGGTTTAGGCCTATGGGCTGACGTAATACAATAGCTTAAGTGTGAAGGGCATACTTGTAATTTTGCTTTTAATGAGTGGAGCTCTGATAATAGAACGAGGTGGGGGCGTGAGAGGGGCTGTTGTCCTCTCTTCCTCACTTTTTCTCTCTTTTTTCCTCTTTCTTTGTCTATTTCATGCTTTTGAACATAATTAATAAGCGTAACAGGACGAATTATTTGGTATCGTTGTGCTTCGTGCACTGTTTATGTTAGACTCAAGCACATGCTGTGTTCTCATCATGGGCACTTGGACAGCGGGTCACTCTGGTACATGGTAGGGGAACAGGTAGGTGGTATGCTATTTCCTCCAATACGTGGTATGCTTGGGCTAGGATTATGTCAGTCACTTAAATATGTACATTAATATGCCATAAGTAGCTTTCTATATGAATAGATATTGCAATTTACAAATGATGAATTGATTATTGTAGTTCTCACCTACATTGCATTTAGTGTTTTAAATATCGACGATATCAGCCGATATGTCCCACGATATATCTTGTATCCCACCTGTGCGATATTAAACGCACATATAGTATCAATATATCCCACTTATTCGATCCAGTGAGCATTTTCAATTTTTGATCCATGTTTTTGTTGTAAATCATGTTAAACCGGTGTCAACTGGTTACAGATGTATGATTCTTCATGTTTTCCATGAAAAATCATGGATTTAGAACTTTGATTTCAAGATTTGTGGGAGAAGGGGTTCAAGTTGGCGAAAAATTGAGAAAAATCAAAATTTTCATAAATTAGTTGGAATTTTTGTATCCAAACACAAAGCTAAACATATATGTAACCTGATGTAGTGATTCTTCTTTTGCTTTTGAATGTATTGCTTGTGTTTCCGTACACGTCTTCTTACGTTTATAAATTATATGAATAGACTTTGCATATACTTGCATCAATTCAGTTGGAAAGCACATATATTAGGACCCCATACAAAGGAAACCCTTATTATGTGTACTCTTTTTGTAATGTTTTGATTTCTTAGTGTGTATTGATGTCTTTTTCAACAATCCCTGAAGTTGCATTGAAAATTTTGACCAATTCCCCAATGTTCCCATGTTTCCCAACAACAACGATACATTATGTGATACAACCGATATATCCCCTGCGATAACTGATATTTATCTATATGCCAAGGGTGCGATACTTTACGCGATAACGATATTTAAAACATTGATTGCATTATATTGTAGGCATTCCATTACATAAAGAGACATGCTCCAGTGCTCTTAGATTAAGTTATAGTACTCCTAGTTGCATTGGGACACTTAGACAATCAAATTGATTGATCTTGTCTATCCATTAAGTCCAACACAGATTTCATACGATACCATGCATATATCCCACCAATTGGACCAACACATGATACAATGCATATATCCCACCAATCCGAAATGCTAACAATCTGATCATTAGCCTTTTAATATGGACAGTCAAGATCATTTACAATCTTTCAAATAAAAAAAAAAGAAAAACAAAAACAAAAAAAAAAAGAAAAGAAAAGAAAAGAAAAGATCATTTACACAAAATAGGTCTGATCAACAGATTGATCAATCTATTTGTTGAGAACTGTAATATATTGCTTATGATTCTGAGGATTCTCTTTTGTTAGGCAATCCTAAACATCCCATACTGGTTCAGAAAATGGCAGATCAGGGATGGATTGGATCATTGATCACTGTGATTTTTGCATACTAGCCTGTAAGATGTGTTCTGGTTCAGATCGATCTGTCCCAGTGGCCAGATGCAACTAGGAGCACTATAACTTATAGTGGTCCCAGGCTCTGGTTCTCTTACATAAATAAAAGTATAAATATCTACACTTTTAACCGTAAATTTGTAAAACCATGGATGCAACTACAAGCACTATAACTTATAGTGGTTCCAGGCACTGGTTCTCTTACATAAATAAAAGTATAAATTTCTACACTTTTAACTTTAAATTTGTAAGACCATAATCGTTACTAAAGAGTATAGAACCATAATTTCAGGTTGGTATAAATAGTGATTGGGATTGCAAATGACCCATAATCTGGATTGTGTGGTTTGGAACTAAAAAAGATTGGTGTTTGACTTCGTCCCAGTTGATAGAAAGTTGCTCTTGAATCTTTACGTTGCTGGCTGTCAACCTTCCTTCTTCAGGTATCTCAGTGGATGACGGATCGGAGGTATTTTGAGTTATCACCAAGCACCGTTGCAATTCGGCTGGACTTGATCGGCAAAGTACATGGCCTAGAACATGCAGAGAAGTACTTCAATAACATCCCAATAAAGTTGAAATCCACTGAAACATATGGCACTCTTCTCAACTGCTATGTGCAACGAAAGTTTGTCGAGAAGGCAGAGGCCCTCTTTCAGAAAATGAAGGATCTGGGTCTTGTCAATTCCCTTTCATACAATGCATTGATGAACCTTTACCTTCAGACAGAACAGTATGAGAAATTCGACGATGTGGTGAAGGAAATGGACAGAAACAGCATCCGTCGTGATGTTTTCACATTCAGCATCCAAATGACCAGATTGGTGGCGACGGCTGACATCGATGGGATGGAAGCTGCTCTGAGGAAGATGGAAGATGATCCGCTGATTTCTCCGAATTGGGATGTGTATTTGATAGTGGCGGATGGGTACAAGAAAGCAGGCCTGCCCGACAAGGCTCTGGAGATGCTGAAGAGATCAGAGGCGTTGGTCACTCGGGATCAGCGGCGGATTGCGTATGATTTTCTCCTCACCATGTATGCGGGCATTGGGCGGAAGGACGAGATGTACCGGCTCTGGAATCTGCAGAAGTTGTCTTCAAAGAAGGTGAGCAATGCATCTTATATCTCCATGATAGTCTCCCTGTCAAAATTGGATGATATTGAGGGCGCCGAGAAGATTATAGCGGAATGGGAGTCCGTGTGCTTCTGCTATGATTTCCGGGTGCCGAACCGACTTATCGTTGCCTATTGCAAGAAGGGTCTGTTTGTCAAGGCCGAATCGTTTATAAACAAGGCCATCCAAGAAGGGAAGACGCCATATCCAAGCACGTGGGAGTGTTTGGCAACTGGGTATTTAGAGGATAATCAGATTCCAAGGGGTGTGGAGATGATGAAGAAGGCAATGTCTGTGAAACGGCATGGGTGGAAGCCAAATTCTGATAATGTGGCGTCTTGCCTTGAGTACTTCAAAGGGCAGGGAGATGTGGAAGGAGCAGAGGAGTTTGTGAGATTGCTAAGGCCTTGGGTTCCTCTGACGAGGGACATATACCACAGGTTGCTTAGGACCTACGTTATTGCAGGAAAGTCTGTCTCTGACGTGCTCGATCGGATGAAAGAGGATGGTTTGGATGCTGACGAAGAATTGCATGAAATCTTGAAAACTGGACAAGATTCGTAGGGAGTGTTTGGATGCTCGATTGAACTGAATTGTAATTTGCTCAGTTCGTGATAGAGGGAATGTCACACTTTTAATCCATAATCATTACCAAACCCTAATTGCAATTCTGTGCATTTCAAGTTGGATTTGAAAAGAGAGTAATTACTGTTTGGAGACTACCTCATCTTTGTGGACGGAGTTGGGCTACTTCATTTGGGTCATTTACTCTTTTATTGAATTGAATTATTGCAATTCATTTGGTCATGCAAATGCAGCCTTAGTTTCCAGAATCAGATAAAAGCAAGAGCGGTGGATTGGCCACTCAAAGCAGGTTGTTGGAAGCACCTCTGCCGATTTACTTCTTTTTTCAGAAAATCGAGGCCTAGTGCTACACTTGAGGAGTTTCAGGTATGGCTTCTGTAATCACTAAGAGCTTCTGGTTGAGATAGTTTTTTTTCCCCCCCATGAAAATCATGACAGTCGACTATCACCTGTCATGATCCCCATGGTTGGGCCGCCATTCTTCTAGTGGTGGTTCTGAAGACAGATCAATGATGAAAGATGAATTGGTTTTTGAGTCTGTTCATTCAAAGGACAAAAGCTGGAAACAGATTCCTATGTTGTCCTTTGATCTATGCTGAAATGGTGAGTTTTGTCTACTACTGATAGCGAGCTTTGCCAAGGCCACACGTGTGCAATAAAGCCCATGTACATGCCACACGTGGCAGCATGTGCAGTCTAATTTGTTCACTGCATCTTGTATTTTTAGTATATTATCTAACTAAATATACATGATGCAGCTATATACACTTGCAGGTCACAATCATCCAGTCAGCATAAGCAAATGGATGGTTCTGATTGATTTACAAGAGAAACTAAGATGTCGAACAAATGAGATACAGAAAATAAAGAAAAGAAAATAATTGGGACATTAAAACAAATGGGTCCCAGCATAGATGGGCCATACCCAGTTGGATTTGAACCATTGCTGTTTATTCAGCAAGGAATCCTCAACCTCAGACTCACCACTAAAAATTGCTTCCATTGGACGTGTTTGGATGCTTTATTGAATTGGATTGTAATCACTAATATGATGAAATCAACAAGAAAGCCAAATTGCAATTTTCTTAGCATTCTCTGATTGTTTGGGCTCCAAATTGCAATCACATTACCATTAAATGGGATTTGCAAAAAACCCTAATGCAATCATATTTCCTCTCTACTAAACTGAATGTCTGCGATTTGATTCACTTGTGCATCCAAACACAGCTTAACAGGAATCAGAAAAGCAATTTTCTGAATTACTCCAAGTCATAATGATTTTCTAAATTGTCTTACTGAGTTTTCTCTAAATAGTAGCATGTAAAATTTTTCATTCTTGCATCCATTTAGGTGTGGGCCCAAATGATGGGCACATTCGTCACTTTGATGATTTCTGTTTTTGAGGTAGAATAAACAGGACATTTGGGTTATATAGCCCTTGATTCTAAAACAAAGTACATTTGATTGATGTAATGAAAAATAGTTTAATAGTGATTTCTGCAGCATTTCGGCTTGTATGACGTCTCTCACAATGACAAAAGTATTGTGCCGGTTTGAAAGCCTTGCTTCTCTCCGATATACAATATTAATATGCATAGGACAACGAATCCTTAACAAATCTGTAAAAATGGCATAACAGATGGGCCAGTGGGACCCTTGTTGTGCAGTCACGCAACAGGCCAGACTCCTGCTTGCTTGAACCACTGCAAGATTGGAGTGAATTTTGTGGATTTGTTTGATTTCCGAGGGTCAATGGCTCGTTTGGATGCATGATACTGATCCTGATGAAAGCTGCTCTAATAAAGTGTCTGTTTGGGTAACACTTGAAAATGAGATCTTCTTATTTTAGTTCATCAATTATGCTGCAGCAGGAACCAAAATGAGATTCAACTCATTTTAAGTGTCACCCAAACAAGCTCTAGGAGTTTTTTGTGAGAGAGAGAGAGAGAGAGAGAGAGAGAGAGAACAGACTGCAAATAGAGATTCCATGGAAATGCGATTTCCACATTCTACCACACGTGCCAATTTGTAGCAGGTGTGCTTTATCGGATCTTTCCAACAGGTGGGCCCGTTATTTAAAATCTTCCTATCTGAAAATGGGACGCGGCTTCAGTGGATCTCTGGTCGTGGGGTCCACTCTATTTTGACAGCTCAGTTTGGGGCATGATCCAAAAAGTGAAGCAGATCCAAATCTCAGATGGACCACACCAGATGAAACGGTGTAGATTGAATACCCGCCATTAAAAACTTGTGGCCCACAATAAGTTTTTAATGGTCAATAAGTTTCCTCTGATGTGGTCCACCGGAGATTTTGATCTGCTTCATTTTTGTCCTAAAATGAGCTGTCTAAACGGATGGACGGCGTGGATGTAAGGAACATACGTTACGATGGGTCCCACAGGGATCCCCCACGTGGGCCACAGCAGACAAAACAAATGGACGCTTGTGGCGCACCTGAGAAGGCTGATTTTTGAGTCAGTAAATCCAAGCATCATTTCCAACCAGATGGAAAGCTCAGATCTCACACACGTGTTTTGTAGTGCCATGTGCCGCCGTGGGGATGTCAGGGCTCTGCACACGTGTGGAGTTGGCAAATCTTCTGCGAAAGATGTGAGGCTTGAGAAAAATACTAATCATACCGTATATAATATATGACAACAACCAAACAACTTAAACGGTTGTTGGGAAATCAAGCTCTTTGGTGGGCCCCACATCACGTGGTTGGAAGACGTGCGTTGAAATTGTTAGGTTTGGGTCATTAATAACTAATAAGTTAGCTAAGGAAACTGACCCCAAAAATGTCCTATTTAGAACGTTATCTAGCACCATAAAGTCCTTCACACGTGCCACACAAGGCAACCGTGTGGAACATTTTTGCAAAGCATAAGGTGGTCGGATTGGGTACTACCCCGCCCTGCTTTTGAGGGGCCACCATGATGTGTGGGTTTTATCCAAACCGTCCATCCATTTTGGCATATCATTTATGGTTATAAGACCAAAAATGAAGTAGTGACAAAACTCAAGTGGACCACACAATGAGGATTAAATACCTACCGTTGTAAATTTTTGGGGGCCACAGAAATTTTGCATAAAGATGATATTTTTGTTTTCCCTTCATCCAGGTTTACGTGACTTTATGAACAGGTTGGATGGCAATTAGCCATCATGGTGGGCTTGCTGTGGGTGTCATAATCACTATTGGTGTGATCTACTTGAGCTTTGGATCCGTCTTATTTTTAGGCTTTACCCTGAAATGATATATGGCAAAATAGATAACAGTGATCTACTTGAGCTTTGGATCTGTCTTATTTTTGGACTTATACCCTAAAATGATATATGGCAAAATAGATGGACGGTGTGGGTAAAATTCATACATTATGGTGGGCCCTCAGAGCCTTAGTCCATTACTATTTAGGGACAGGCTACCAATCCGTGCCCTTCATTGAGTTATTGTCGTCCAATCATCAGATGGGCCACTCCTATAAAAGCTAGAAAGGTTTTGACACATAACACCTTTCCTTTTAGCCCAAAGAAAAATAACACCCTAATTCATGTATTTTTCACAAATAAGAC
The DNA here is from genome assembly GCA_037074715.1 of Magnolia kwangsiensis. NCBI lineage: Eukaryota > Viridiplantae > Streptophyta > Magnoliopsida > Magnoliales > Magnoliaceae > Magnolia > Magnolia kwangsiensis. The sequence goes on along the minus strand of CM073588.1, from coordinate 95,705,703 downwards.
CTTTTATTTTTCATTTTTAGTAAAAAACCACCTGGTGTACACATCCATTACTAGAATATGATGTAATCACCTTTATAGTTGTCTGTTAACCCAAAATAAATAAATAAATAATAATAATAAATCCTTTTACCCCTAAGTTAGAGAGAAGAGAAGCTAGAATTAGAGTTAGGGTTTTAAAAATTGAGAGAGGGAGTATATTGACATTTTAAAAAAAGACGTTTGCTAAACTAACCATGGTTAGTTTTTGGGTCCATAAAAACTAACTGCACGTGGTCTTTGATTATATTTGAAAAACAGGAGGAATTTTGAGAAATTATATAAGAAAGGGGGTCATTTGTCTTCATGCCAAAAGTTAGTGGGTTGCATGTGAAATCCTAAAGAAGATTGCATGCTTTAAATAAGGGATTTTAAACTATGAACCCTCAACCTTTGACCTATGCTTTAAAAAAAAATGCACCGTAACCTTTTAATAAATAGTAGGTAACACGTGAGGCCCACATTGATTGATTTATATCATTAGTCAGAAATTGAATTGCGTGCTGATTTCACTTAGTGTAATTCAGCATGCTTAGCGTTCTAATTAAACTCTGTGGGGCCCATTGTGATGTACATGCCGTGTCGTATCCAAGTTGTATTTTTCCTGCTCATTTTAAGGCATGGTTTCAAAATTGAGAATGGATTAGGTGAGACCACATTATCATGGAGCCCACCTTGATGTATGTATTATGTATTGATGTCGTTCATCTAATTTTTTTAGATCATTTTATAATATTATTAGGAAAATGAAATAGATTTAATAATCAAATAGACGATACCGTAAGAAACCATTTTGATTGACCATTAATGGGCCATGAAAGTTTTAGATGAAGCTGATATTTGTTTTTTTCCTTCATCCCGACTTGTGTGAACTTATCAACGGGCTGGACAATAAATAAATACTATGAAACTATTAAGGTATACGTAAGAAGTTTTAATTGTAGCGCAGTCAATCACCACTGTTTCTTATAATATGATCTAATAATTGGATCTGCTTCATTTTTTTGGATAATACCCTAAAATGATATAAAAAAATAGATGAACAATATGGATACATAACATATAAATCAAGGTGAGTCCCATGGTAACCCATGGTAAAGGTCATCCCCTGTTGGGTGAGGCTGGGTCTAATGGTAAATTGGATGAACGGTGTAGATACCTAATACATACATCAAGGTGGACCATCAAATCAGCTCTTCCAAAAATTCAAAAATATCCAAAAGCTCAAGTGTACTACAATGTAGGAAATAGTGTGAATTGAATGTACACCGTTGAAAACTTTTCAAGGTCCACAAGTTTTGGATGAAGTTGATACACGTGTTTTCCCTTCATTCATGTCTGTGTACATTTATGAACGGGTAGGATGACAAATAAACATCACTGTGGGCCCTAGGAAGGTTTCAACGGTGGACATCATTATCTCCGCTGTTTCCTATGGTGGGGTCCACTTGAGCTTTGTATATATTTCAATTTTAATCTCAACCATTAAAATGAGCTTAAAAAATGGATGGACCGCATGGATTAGCGAGGTACATAGACGGTGGGCCCAAAAGAGTTTACTCCGTACGATAAAGCATAGTACACGATCGACTTCCCGTGGGCAGACGTGTGCATGTGCGAGAATCCTTGTGCTCCCGCAACTACGGATACTCTTATATTTGCACGTTTTCTATTATTTCCCTTCAGCCTCCGGAAAAGGTCATTTCTTCCGTGGCCGATTGCGTCCCACCCCCGCCTGTACGACCATCGTCCAAGCAGGGCTTTGTGGGGCCCACTGTAATGTATGGGTTTTATCGACACTGTTTATTTATTTTTTCATATCATTTTAGTATGTGAACCTAAAAATGAAGCAGATCCAAGGCTCAAGTGGACCACACAGTATGGGTTGAACTCCCACCATAAAGAAACTTCCTAAAGTGGTAAAAGTTTTAGATCAATATGATATTTTTGTTTTCCCTTCATCCAGAGGTCTATATGACCTTATGAACAGGTCGGATGTCAAATAAACATCATGATGGCTACTAAGAAGGTTTCAACGGAGAGTTGCATTATCGTTATTGCTCCTTGCGATGAGGTCCACTTAATCATTAGACTAACGCAGGATATTTTCATACTGGGCTTGAGTGGGGTGACTTATAGGATGCAGGAGTGTATTCGGGGTGAGTGGCCCATGAAACCTATAGATTTGAAGCATGTGTGAGGCGAGTAACTCATAAGAGAAGGAAACGATGAAACTCGAGCCTACAAGAGGGTGAAATCTATGAATTTGAGCCCACGTTGAGGATATGGACAAAGACTTAACTCATAAATTTAAAATCGGAGATATGAGATAAAAGGATTAATTTACTGTACCTTATCCGTTCGAGCTTATAGAGCAATTAATTTATTGTCTTCGTCAAATTGGTATCATATACCACCGGCCTAATTTTTAGAATGATATCTTAAAATAATCTTTAAACAACAATGGATTGCACGAATAAAACCCATACACAATGGTGGCCACCACAAAGCCATACAAGTACCCATGCATTTAGTGCATCCAAGTGAGGGCATGATCTATGAGGGGCCCACCCTGATGTACCTGTTTATTCACTCTCCATCCCTATTCTCATATCATTTTGAGGTATGAGTTCAAAAATGAGGTACATTTAATGTTCAAGTGGGTTGCACCATAAATGACTTGTATTTAAGGCAGTTTATTGTTTGGTGTGGTTCACCGTTTTTTTTTTTTTTCAAAATATTTATTTATTAGTTTGTTAGTACATTCGACTGATAGTTCACACTTCACTGTTAGCCACCCCTACTAGGGATCGGTACCATGACCTCGCTCCGTCTACCACTTAAGCTATGGATCAAGGTGTTTTGGTGTGGTTCACTTGAGTGTTGGATCTACTCATTTTAGATTCATACCTTAAAATGATTTGAAGAAAAAAATGAACAATGTGAATAAACAAATACATTATGATAAGCCACCTCACAAATCTACCCATTTGTGGCTAAAGAGGGGCACGGATAGGACGCAATCCGCCTCCAACAAAAATGGGCTAATTTCCAGGTTGTTTGGTAAAAGATGGAAAAGGAATTTCCAGGAAATTGATATACTCAATAAAGTGAAATAAGATTATCATGGAAATATAATTTCTCTACTCTTCATATCCAAACAGGTCTTTTTGAAAAATCACATATAATTCATACCTCTAAAAATAATACAATCAATGTTATAATTTAGAAAATACCCTAGAGATTTAGAAAACTTTGATATTATCAATATCATAGATTTTTTTATTAAAAATTAATATTGTAAGATTTTTCAACAACTTAGCAATTTTTAATTTTTCAATATTTTATCAGAAATATTATTTAAAAGTTAAAATAATTCAGTTCATATTTTTATATTCATTTTAAAAAATTATTTAGTAGTCTATAAATATTTTTAAATATTATATTTTCAGCAAGATTTTTCCTTGAAGTCTGAAAATCTCTCAAGAAAATTCATGCCTGAGAAATTGCCACGGCAGATGATGATAGGATGTTATTAGTTGGGTGGACCATAACTTAAGATGAGACCTTTTAGAATCTCCTCAATTTTTATTTCTTAGAATTTTTCTTGTGATTTTAATGTATGCCAGTTACACCACTTTTAAGTGCTCGCTTATCAAGCTATATATGCAGCCAGAGTATCAAATAACTCCCTATTAGGTGGTTGGGATGTTCCAAGCAATCTCACTTTTTAGGGTTATGGAAGTGGCGTGCTTGTCAAGCTTCATATGCAGCCAGAGTAACGAATAATTCCCCATTAATAGGAGGTTGGGACGTTCCAATCAATCTCAATTTTTTAGGGTAATGGAGCATTTAGAGTAGGTCCCACAATTTGGAGACATTGGTTTTCAAGTGCCAGCGTATCAAGCGTCATAACAGCCAGAACACCAAATAACTCCACTGTAAATAGGAGCTTGGGACATTCCATTCAATATTGCTCTTAGAATCACAAACCATGTAGAATGGGTCCCACAAATTGGACTGCTCGAATTCTAAATGCCTGCATATTAACTGTCACACGCAGCCGGAGTACCAAATAAAGGGACTGGATTAGGTGTTACCTTTCCAATGGGGCCCACCTTGATGATTTGTCATATATCCATGCCATCCATCCGTTTTTGCAGCCCTTTTTAGGACGTGGTCACAAAAATTAAACAGATCCAAATTTCAGGTGGATCACACCATAGGAAGTAGTGCTGATTGAACGCTCACCATTAAAAACGTCCTAGGGCCTACTATGATGTTTATTAGCCATCCAACCGTTGATAAGGTCAACCTGACCTGGATGGAGGGTAAATGCAAGGATCAGCTTGATCCAAAGCTTTTGTGGGCCACAAAAAGTTTTTAATGGTCATTCAAGGGATATGGATCTGCTTTAAGTTTTGGGATTTTAGGATTGTCCTAAAATGAGCCGGAATCCCGCTTCTCTGGTCATTAACCATTTAGGGTCGGTCCCACATGTCACAGACAGCTTGAACTAAAAGTTGCCAGGTAATGCCAATCTATAAGGGGAGCGGGTGAGGTGTTACCGGGTAACAGCTTAGAGGGCGTTACCCTTATCGTGGGGCCCACCTTGATGATGTTTTATCAACATCGTCCATCCTTTTCTTCAGCCCATTTTAAGATGGGGTCCAAAAATTACAAAAAGTATGATGATCCAAATCTCAAGATGGACCACACCACAGGAAATAGCGGTGATTGAGTGCCTAACCATTAAAAATCTCAGATGGACAGTCCGTTTCTTCATGATGTTTATTTGCAATCCAACGTGTTGATATTGCCAAAAAGATCTGGATGAAGAGAAAATACAAAGATCAGCTTGATCCAAAACATTTGTGACCCACAAATTTTTTTAATGGTCATTCTTTGTTGTTTCTAGTGGTATGGTCCACCTGAGAGTTGGATCTTCTTAAGGTTTGGCATGGCGTCCTAGATCCCAAAATGAGATGAAAAAACAGAAAAACAGGGTGGATATAAAGAAAATAGATCAAAGTGGGCCCCACACGGTTGAGGTAACAACCACTGACCTGTTTCTCGGGTAACAGCTAATCCACTCCCATTTATTAGTGGGAAGCGCGTGCACAATCGAAAACTTGCCAACCCCAACGGTAAATTAGCTAATGAGTGTGATCCAATTCATTCCCCTTTATAATTCCTACCTTCTTTTAATGCATTTTCTTCATTTTATACCATAGAGCTAGGTTTATGACCTAAAGCACCCAGATTATTCTTATTGCTTTTATATGGAATATGGTAACCCTAAGGTTCCCTTTATTTCCTTTTGTTGCCATTACCTTGCTCTATCACACCGTAAAAGCAGTGCACACTGTCTAATAATTGAAGTTTTACCCACGAGCCACCGTACATCTTTTAATATAATATGCCATTATACATTTTCAAGCAAGGCAAGATACGAGTTAAAAGCAACCATTATGCTCTATGAACCCCACCATGATGTATGTGTCCACACGTCTATATCTAATTTTTCACACCATTTTAGGTCATGAGCCAAAAAATAAAAAAATAAAAAAACCAAAGTCAGATGAAATCTTAAGTAGACTACACCATATGAAACAATGGTGATTGAACGTTCACCATTAAAAACTTCTTAGGGACCACGAATGTTTTGGATAAAGCGCTACCTGTGTTTTCCCTTCATCCATGTCTGTTTGACCTAATCAAAAGGTTCCGATGGCAGATAAATATTACAATGGACCCTGAGAAGTTTTTAACGATGGGCATTCAATCACCCCAATTTTCCTATGATGTGTTCCAACTGAGATTTTGATCTGCCCCATCTTCTAGCTCATGGATGGACGGCATGTGTATAAAACACGCACACCATGGTGGCGCCCACAAAGCACTGACCAGTATCATTGTCACTACTGGCAGGGTAAATATGCAATCCCCGTCTTCCGTCTATACTTGCAATTAGATCTCTGCATCTCAACCGAAAAGATCTGCTACAAACAGTTGCATGGGGCATAACACAAATGGGATTGTTAGCATGCGCATGCTCAGGCCACGAGTACCAATTCAGTGAGAAAAAAAACCTGGGAAGCCCCCCCAACCAACGGTGCTCCCCTACTTTGGCCAATCAACACATGAGGCCCACACCGTGATGCATGGTTCATGTTATAATACACAAATGGCCCGAATGCATGAACGGTGGCCCAACAACAAATGGAAACTAAATGACCAGCAGATAGTGTAAAAGTTTCAGAGTGTCATTAGAAATAAGCATAGGTTTTTCAACAGAATTATACAACGGCAAGATTTCTACATGGGAAGATATTCGTTTTTTAATAGATACCAACCCCTGCAAATTTCTTCCTTTCCACTCCAACAACTCTCTGTACTTTAATGGGATTTATATATGAGCCCTCCATTTACAGGGAGCTGATCCAGTCCTTCCATTTCCTTGTGGCCCATTTGGCGGACACTCATGCGATCCAACCATCCATATAAAAGCTCAATTGACCATATACCAAAAATCAGTGTCCAGACAGGGATGTTTTGATTGATGGTTATGATAGTGGTGGGGCCCACAATACATATGGTTCAGATTACTGCACATGTGCTGCACGAGCAGTGATGGATGGAGGGCACTGGATCTCTTCCCCTATTTACAAGTATAGGAAAGAGGCCAACAAGGGAGAGAGAATCAGAACAAAAGGAGGCAGATAATTATGCAGCAGAACAGAAAGGCGGAAATCCTACCAAGGGATCGCTCGACCTGCATCTCCTGCCGTCTTAGCCGGGGGCTGTTTGCACTCCCCATAGGGTAGTAAGGGTTATAGTACAATCCCGCCTCAGGATATCCAAACACCCAAGGAAGTACTGCAATGGCGGTCCCGCCAAAGGTCGCAGCTGTCGGATGGAAGACACGGGCCGTCCCACCAAGATTCAACATTGGTGATTGATCGTAATGAGGGTCATTTTGATATTCACGTCGACGACGGTGTGGAGGCTGTGGACGATCGTGATGTTGATGTGGGCGGGAGTGCTCGGCTCTGTAGGCAGATGGTCTGTGTGGGATGTCTGGACTAGTGGCAGGTTGGGGACCCTCGGTATCACAGTCGGTCTGCGTGGTGCCATGGCCCCTACCATAGAGTGGAACCACAGCCGCCTGAGAAAGAGCTGCCTTGCAGACGGGGCATTGCTGGCTTGTGGTGTTCTTGTGGGTTAACCACTTGTAAATGCATGGCCAGCAATAGAGGTGGCCACAGAGCGTGACGACCGGGTCTTGGGCGAAATCCAAGCAGATGTTGCAGTCGAAGCAGCCGCTGGCTGAATCAGAACTGCGTTGGGGGATGGTGTCGGGATCATGCTTACATGACAGTTCCTGGCCAGTTTGGGATTCTTCAATGGATTCAGCGCCGAAGCGTTGGTCTATGTCCATGTGATCTTTATAGCAATGGGTCTTCTAAGGTTACAAGCAACCTGTGAGGAAGGAAAACAAGGTTAGAGAGCCATGAATTGGGAATTGCTTAGAGGTGGAGGGTATTCCGGGAAGGCGGATAACAGGAGCCAAGACATGAAGACTTTTCACAGCATTTCTAATTCTAGCAAGTGGGGCTGACGGTCTGCTAATCCAGACCATTGATCAGTTGAGTCCCACTGTGCATGGACCACTCTTTTAAAACAAATCCCCTGGTCTGAAAATCAAGTATACTGCAATAAGCCTTGGTAAAGGACCCTAGAAATTCTTGTTGGAAGAGAGCAGAATCCCATGGAAGACATGTAGAAATGGGCCAGATTGATCAGTGACCCAAACATGGAAGGATGCCAGCTGCCCAATGTGCCATTTGTGTGAAGAAATCAGACCATGTAAACGATGGGCCCCACCCTGGCGCCAGGGATCAGAGCAACCTATCCATCTAATGGTCTCAGTCAGGTGTGGCACACCAAACGAGTGGATTGACCTGATTTCTGACATGGGATTTTCATGGTGGGCCCACCGTTTACATGGCTGGAAGCCCTGAACAAGTGACAATTTTGGCAGCAAAGGTTGGGATGCACGCTCAATCAATCAGCTGTAGATGGTCAATTTGCAACCGTTTCCATTTGACACTGGCAGCCCCTCAAATACATGACAAAAGCCAAAACATCACGGACCATCTGCAAACACTGACGACCACTCTCATGCTTGAGGTTTGCAACCAATCTGCACCGTTCATCAGGCAGGCTCCGCGATGAATTTGGCCTAGCACAAAAATAAGCCGATTCCATATACTCAACACATGTATGGCTCACCTTACGAGCCAACATGGGTACACTCAGCACAGGTCCACCTGATGAACGGGCCAAATCTCACACGCACTAGAGCAAGCGCCACATTCACATGCGTGATATGGCTCATACACAGGCTCTTGCCACGAGAGAAGCTGGACAAAGATTAAAATCGGATCATTTGATCTAAGTGATCTTTTGAGCTAGAGACCCCACATGACAGGAGCCTACCTGATGAACGATCATGATTTGAAGTCTGGGGTGTTCGGTTGATAGAAGAGAAAAAGGCAAGGTCTTATGGAATCCTGCCAGTCCTCGGGTTGAGAAGGAGACAAAAGAAGAAAGAAAACGCAAAAGGCCAACAAGCCAGGCAAAGCTTGTCAGCGTACTGGAATTCATTGCACGGCACTTTGGTCACCTTCTTTGAAAGTAGACAAGGGTTTTAAATTCTCAAAAGTGGGGCCTATGGTTAGGTAATCCAGATGAAGTCCTACCAAACCATTACTCAATTTGAAGATGGCAGCTGCCTGGACCTTTTCAACTGAATGATCTTTTCTTAGCCATCCATACGTGGGCCACTGGTTGAAAGGTCAAGATCGTACATATTCCAGAATGGCTTTTTAGGCATGGCCCATTCATGAATGTCTAAGTTTAGATGCATAATAACCAAAAAAAAAGAAAAAAAAGAAGCCTATTTGATTATCTGATAACCGATTTGTGGGCATTTATGGGACGGTTCAAAATGAAAAATACCCAATGGGCTTAGTTCAACAAACATGTGTCCAGACATCAGAGGTTAGGATTGGGCAATCAATCTGATTTTGGGACCGTGACTCATCAACAGTATTTCCCACCGTTCATCCATAGTCTGGCCCACCTGATGTGTGGACCTACCTAACTTTAGGCTTTGGGGACACACAATGGGGTCAGCCCCAACTTTATAGTTTCAAAGACCCCTTCTTCCCTCCTCCTTTGGAATGGTTCAAAGACAGGATGTAAATATCAGTTTCCCATTCTAAAATTAGGAAAAGGACAGAAGGCAGGAAGTAAAACTGAAGCCCGCCATCCAAACAGCTCCGGAGCCATCACATCAGGGATTAGCGAATCCCATCCCTCCTGATACCGATTAAGCCACGGTATTTCACGCGCCCAAACAGGGACCAGTGAGTCAGTGACAGACAATGGACGGTCCCCTTCTCCCTGAAGATGATCCTAACCCTTAAAAAAAAAAAGAAAAAGGAAAAAAAAGACTGGATTCTAAATTTTGGACCGCTCTATATTTTTATTGTTCCTTAGATCTAATGGTCTGGATAGGCTGTGGCTGAACAAACTCTGCTCCTAGCCTACTTAGGGTGGGCCCACTTCTTGGACGGTTCCGATCATCGCTGCGTAGAGCCCAACTTGCAGACTACGAAACCGCACTGGTACTCTGCAGACTACAAGACGGATTGGGATGTAAACAGATGGCCATTCTATGATTTTATTGGCCCTCAGATCGGATGTCACGGATAGTATGTTGCTAATCAAGCTCTGCTCCGAGCCTACTCAAGGCTAGGTCCACCTCTTGAACGGTTCGGATCATCACAACGCACGGCCTAACTTGCAGACTAAAAATCTACTTTGGTGCTCCGCGGACTACAAGACGGCCTCGCAGTCGTAACAAAGGGCCATAAAAAAAACAAAGAGAGGGATTTTCATCGGCGATTTTCACGCCGGAAAATCAATTTTTTTTAAAAAAAAAAAAAGAAAAAAAGAAATTCTCGCCATTGAATCGAGGAGAAATTATTAAAATAATGAAAAAGAAAAGGACAATCGAAGAAAGGGAAAACGTCATTGGATTCATCCCCCTTCGAAATAATTCAGAAGAAACGCATAGGGGAAAATGACATTTTCACCCTCCTCTCGAAGACGCCGTGGATGCCGGCCAAACGGGAAATCGAAAGAAGATAAGACGGGGTTTTCAACAAGGTTGGGAAAATTGCCATCGAATCTCGACTCATGCAAGCTGGCCGTCGCAGACCGGCCGAGCTGAACTTGTGACAAAGGCGAATCGATTTTTCTATAAATCGCCCGAGCCAAACGATCCATCCAATTAATCGTTTGAAACTGAGATTTATAGCCGGTTCGATTCAAACGTATTGAACAAACGAGTCATAGCTCGACACGCTTCTGTGGGAGAATAGATCAATGTCGTTAATATATGGCTTCCGGTTTTGGAAAATCTCAACCGTCCAGTTTCTTTATGACGATCAGACTGAGTCTAACGATTCATCTTTTAAAAACCAATTGATTTACGCCCCTTTCAACACATCTCCTTTAAAAAAACGAGTCACTATTTCTCATGACTCGTTTTCGGGACGATCCGGCTGTTTTTTTTCTAATCTTGGATTCATCCCCATCAAAGAACGGAAAACAGAGAAAGGGAAGAAGATAAGAGATCGAATCCGGACCGTCCAATGAAGATCGGAGAAAACGCATGCGAGATCCAACCGTTCACTTCCAAAAAGGATCTTACAGCAAAAGAAGTGAAAAATCGGCGGGCTTCGTAGATTCTCGCGGAATAAAAGAGTAATAGAGAAGATTTTCGATTCACGTACCGAGAATTTGAGGGTAGAAAACCGAATCCTCGCCTCTCGAAGCTTCGTTTTGTGGATCGGATTCTCTGTTCTTCGCTTGGGAACTTCGTTTCAGAACTACAATGGCGAAAGAGAGCGAGAGAGACAGAGAGTAAATGGTGTAAAAGCGAACGATGTAGGGGCCTTTTATAGATGGAACCGGATAAACACGGCGCACCGGCTGACGTGGCACGTGAGAGCGCGTCTACTAAGGTGTATACCGTGTATTGAGGTATTTCCTCTTGAGAAACGATCCGGTGCTCGTGGAGTACTACAAGTCACCCTGCTCCGAGTTGTATCCGGAAGTTTTTACAGTTCAACAAACAGATCTGGACCGTCCATTTGTTTAGATCCACGTTCACGATTCACCTTAATAAATTTGAACCGATGAAACGATCATATGGACCTTTTTCTTTTTATACATTCATTTATAGAATTGATTGAGTGCTTAGGTGCCAATTCTAAATTTTCATTGGGCGTAAATTTCTCTAATCAATAGTAGTCGTCCCTAATATGCAACTTGGACCATTTTTAAAACCGTCCGATCTAATTGATCTTCATATGGATTCTCGTGGAACATTATATGAAACTATTGAACGGTCCAGATTGACCGATTTGATGGCTTGTGTCTAACTATACAACTAAGAAAGTATCATGTCTCAGCCACTTCCGAACGGACCGGAATCGTCAGCTACGCAGGTGCGTAAAAATATCCAGCTATGTCGGGCCCACCATGCTGTAAGTATAAATCCAGTCCGTCCATAAGGTGGGGAACCTTTATTTAAAACTACAAATAAAATATTTTAAAAGAAATACACTGCAATGGACCACACCAATATAATACCTTTATATTATTTGGGAAGCACTGTAAGTTATAGTGCTCCTCGTTGCATTGGTTCACATGGACGATCCAAATGATCAATCCAAACCGTCCATTATGTTTGGAACACATTTTATTTTCTTTGATACAAAAATTGCAGGGATTGGATGACTTAATCCATCCTTAATTTGGCCTTATTTTCTATAGCCATGCTTTTTCCAAGCTATGGGTGGAATGGTTGGATTGCCCCCACAAAGTCCCTTCTTTAAAATAATATGCAGTTCATGGTGGTCCCTAACACATGGAAAAATCAAAACCTTTCCAAGACTTAATTTATGTAAATGATCTTGACCGTTCATTATTTAGGCCATTAATCCAACGATTAATATTTGTTAGATTAGATATTCCAGTGCAACTAGCGGGACCATGGCTTTTGTGCTTTCAAGTTGTGTGGCTTGCTTTAGTTTTGGATAGGCTGATCTCTTTATCTCCCCTTTAACCAGGTGTACCATGGTGACCGTATATGCAAAGGAAGCCGTACTTTGGAGTTATTATGCCACGTGGACTGAGGTTGATAGAGATATTTTTCATAAACAGATTTAAAATTTAAAGTGAGGTAATTTGATTAAATGACGGGACGCTATTAAAGTTTTAAAATTTAAAGTGAGGTGATTTAATGGGATGACGAAATGCTGTCAAACTAACATATTTGAGCACTGGACTAGGTCATGTACAACCCAGGATCCACTGGGTTAGGTGGGACACTTAGATGGTGGGCCTAAGCGTGTGACTACATCCACATCATCCATATGTATTTAAAGCTCATTATAGGGCATGATCTAAAAACACAAGTAGATCCAAATTAGATGGCAAATAAGCATTTTGGTGGCTCCCATGAAGTTTTTAGTGGTGGGGATTCAATCACCAATGTGCCCTGAGGTATGGTTCACATGAGATATGGATTTGCTTCATTTTTAAGATCATACCTAAAAATGGTCTTTAAAAATAGTGGAATGGTGTGGATTTAATGCACATACATCACTGTGAGCCTCACAATCAGGGAGTCCATCCACCCCTTGGATTGAGCTCACCTAATCCAGCTAGGGTCACACCCACCTCAATGATCTAACTAATTTGCTCCCATTGAGCACTGACTAACTCAGCATATTATAGGCATGGGTTAACTTTTAAGGGTCATTATAATGCATGTGTTTTATCTAAGTTGTTCATTGAATTTTCATCTCGTTTGAGGGCTTGTTTGATTTTTGAGGGAAAAGTTAATTACTTAGTAAATAAGTAATAATTACTTACAAGGTAATTACTGCATTGTTTCTTGCACCAACGTTGATGGCTTAACTTTTCGATGCTAAAACCGAGGATGATTGCCAAATGAATACAGGGCCCATTGTGATTTACATGATGTATCAACACCGTTCATCCTATATGTCAGCCTCATGTAGGTCATGAATCCAAAATCGAGATAGATCCAAAGCTCCAGTAGACCACACCATAGGAAACAGTGAAAATTGGATGCTTGCCATATAAAAATTTATATGGCCCTTAGATGTTTTGGATGAAGCTGATATTTGCGTTTACCCCTTATTAATGTTTTTATGACTTTATGAACAGATTAGATTGACAAATAAACATTAATGTAAGCCCAATAAACAAAATAAATTTCAATGGTGGATGTTTGATGTAAATGTTTCCTGTGGCATGGGCCACTTGAGCATTGTATTTGTCTCAATTTTGGACTTAGGCTCTAAAATCTTCTGATAAAATAGATGGACGATGTGGATATGTGATGCACATCACACTGGCGCCCACAAATGTTAGTCAGATTTTTTAGACTAATTTTTGAGACGAAAATGCATTTGAAATTTCAAACAAAGTGAAAAAGGTAATAATGACCGTCTTCAAAGTTATTTTCCTGATACACAAAAATCAAACAGGCCCTTAAGGCACGAGCTATAGATTAAAGCATATCCAAAGCTCAAGTGGACTACAATATAGGAAATGGTGGGAATTGAATGTCTATGATTGAAAACTTCTTGGGAACTACCATAGTTTTAGATTAAAATGATATTTGTTTTTTTTTTTTTTTCCTTCTCATTCAGGTCTCATGACTTATGAATAGGTTGGATGACGAAATAAATATCATGATGGGCCAATTCTATCCTTTTAGTTTGTTGCTTGTAACGGTTTACTTTAGGCTAAAAGAAATGTGAAAGATGATGCATATAATCTTCCTTGTATGTGTTAAGCATGCCAAAGTCATATACAATTTGAATTGAACGAAATGTATTGTGCTGTGTGTGTTTAAATAGACAAATTAAGATCAGGGAAGATTAGTTATCTACCCAACTAACAATTATAAGGAATCAAGCAATTTGAAAAGGAGAGTCTTAATCCTTTGGATTAGTTCTTTTTATCTTAAAAGTAAGGACTTTTTATCACAACCGCAATGGGTTGTATCGTTTAATAACAATGCCACTCTCTTATAACCACTGCATGTGGTGGTACCTGTAATGACATGAAGATAGATATTGACTTACAAGTTACATACTGGGACAATGCCATTACAATGTAACGTGCACGCATCAAATGCGAGCCCCACAATGAAAAGGACAAGATCATCATCTCAAAGACAAGAACCTTTGCTTTTCACTTTTGGCCCCACATATAACATGGGTGTATGATACCTTTTCATTAGGGCACATTCTGGGTTAAGGGGCCCCTTTAACCAAGGGTTATGGGCAATTTGCATCCCTTGCACTTCACATGTACAAAACAAACCGCATGTGCCATTGTAACATATGTACCTTTGTCCATGTTCAATTGCTCCATATATGCCATATGTGCTAATATGCACAAGTGTTATTCTACCCAACATGTCAAATGACGCAATGTATCTCTTGTGCCACATGTGTCACCATATAACTTCAAGCACCTCACGTGTGCCGCGTGTCTGAAAATCAATTTTAGACACCCCATATATGTTGTGTGTTTCACATGTATAGCTATTCATTTTCTCGCATTCCATGTGTCAAATGTATTGTTGTCATCGGAATCTAGCAATCATATGAAGTTAATGTAGAGTTGCACCCTCCAATGGATCTGCAAATGTCATGGAAAATATGAGCAGTGGGGAGATGTTTGTGGTTGGTTGTGGACCCTCTAATGTCTAAGCCAGGCTTATAGAAGATGATTGCAAATATGTGGATTAAGGCCTAGGTACAAATATGTGGATTAAGGCCTAGGTGTTACATTGTTTTCTCTCTTTCTGATTTTGAGTGGTCATATATATAGGGCATGGAAGGAGGTTCCGAACCTCTATATCCCAATGTACTACGTTGGTGAGTCATTGTTCTGACGAGATTCTTATTCCAAATATGTCGGAGTGATATTCAGATGAGATCAAGCTGGATTCTTATCTCTTCCGAATTCGAGATGAGATTCATTCTGGATTTCTCATACCATCTCTCTGGTAGTGGTCAACCTAGTCAGTTCCGAATGTTGGGGAGCTTGAAGCTTGGAGCCCGAGCTCCTTCCCCATGAGTTCCTTGCCCATATTATAGACATTCCTAATAGGGTAAGTCCTTTTTCTTACCTAAGTTATATCCTATGATAGCTTAACTTGGCAGCTTATCTCTGAGTTGAAGGAACTGCTTGTCATATGTTGATGGTCGTTATGCTTGGACCACTTCACTTTAGAGGGATATCGTTTTTAGATAATTGTTACTCATCCCATGTGAGGGACTGGTTTGGTTTTCCCCACAACATGTATGAATCTGGCATGTCCAAATTGTTGGGGAACTGTAGAAGCACACGTAGGATGAATCAAGTAAAGTACTATCAATCGCATAACCAAGTCCAAACACAAACAATCCAAATTTTACAGAGAAAAATCATTTCGAAAAAAAACAATGGCACAAAGCGACGATAATACACTATGAAAGCATAAATTACAAGAGAGAGATTATCAATCCGAACAAGCTTCTGTCGAGATTTTGTCCTGTGAAATCACACAGATCTAAATCTAGGATAACAATACAATAACATCAAGCAAACACAAGAGAACACACAGATTTAACGTGGAAAATTCTTTTGGAAAAAAACCACGGCACGAAGTGACAGAATTCCACTATGAAAGCATCAATTCTAAAGAAAGAGGACTTACCCGATTCGAACAACCTCGAATCTCACCTTGCCACACCCTTTGATAACCCTAGAACCCTTTAGAATACTTTTACGAAGCCTTAGAATATTTTAGAATAGCCATAGGGACCCCTATTTATAGTTTAAAAAACTTCTTTTTCACACTATTGTGAAACCGGTTCAAATTTACGCAATCCGCACCAAATCAATGCAATAATCTGTGTAACCTTGATTAGTCGAGCCGAGGCCTCGATTGGTCGAGAGACCCCCTCAACCAGTCGAGTCATCCCCTCTACTGGTCAAGCATCCCGAACATCCAAAACATGTGCTCGCTGGACTTTGAGTCGAGTAAGACTCAACTAGTCGAGCAGCTCACTAGACCGGTTGAGCCAGGCCCTCAACTGGTCGAGTGACCAAATTTTATTTTTTTTTAGATTTAAGGTATCTGACAACAACTTCAAATCTACTACTCAAGCCCAAGCTATACCCTTGAAACCCTTAGGAACGAATTCTCAATGACATCAACGAATCCTGTTGTTTACAGATTTAAGACATAAACAACACAAATAGCTACTATGATATTTTTTTCAAGATAAATTTTATATTTCCAAATAACTTTTAAAATAGGTTTTTTTGTTTAAAAAATAAAAAATAAAAATTCCTAGTACAAAAACAAGCAAGAAAACTATGTTTCCTTCCTGACAGGTCCTAAGATTTTCCAAAAAATCCTAGTGAAAAAACAAATAAGAAAACTATGTTTCCTTTCTGACATGTCCCAGGAAATAAAGTTTCTCGCGAAACCTTCTTATATTTCTTACAAATCTGAAAAAGCCCTGAAAGTGAATGCGGTCCCATCAAGTAAGCTTTTAGGCATGGTCCATTTGAATTGGGAAACAATGACCAATGATTTGGATGGCCCAGTCCACTAATTAAAATTGAAAGGACCATCATAAAATTCTCTATCAAGGAATAAACAAAGGAGAATTGTTATGTAATACTTTGACAACATATGAGACTTGATTTTCTGACAATTAGAATACTAGACATTCATTGAAAGGACTGGCTATCTTGTTTGTTATTTGCCAAACACTTCAGAACAATTCATAAAAATAAAATGTGGTATATGTGGAGAGCTTAAGATGGATGATGGCAAATGTATAACTTCTAGTGCATGTACATGT
Organism: Magnolia kwangsiensis; assembly: GCA_037074715.1. Taxonomy (NCBI): domain Eukaryota; kingdom Viridiplantae; phylum Streptophyta; class Magnoliopsida; order Magnoliales; family Magnoliaceae; genus Magnolia; species Magnolia kwangsiensis. Next base: position 95,688,622 of record CM073588.1, on the reverse strand, counting down.
GTGGCTGGCATATGTAAGGCACTTAAATGCATATGGTAGCATATGAAGCGCATTTGACATAAATGATGCATGTGTACATAACATTCAAGTAGGATAGTAAATATAAGTTCTACTGTAGAAAAACATATTTGGATCTAACTAATATATCTGAAACCAAAACTATAAAGAAAATGGTTAAACTAAAAACAAGATACAAGAAGCACAAGTGATTTGCCAATATGTTCACTTTATAAGAAAATACCGTATAGTTTTTTTCTTTATTAAAATAAGAGAAAAAAATAAAAAATTATATCTTCCAATCATATAAGAATTTCACAATAAAGAATACACTAGAAAATAAAATAATGAAATACCTCTCCACTTATATAAATCACACACAGGAAGAAGCGTAACAAAACTTAATACAACTAGGCTTTACCATATAATGGTTGTACATAGGAACATGCATGAGGATAGATGTCTCTAAAAGAGACATCAATGAGAGAGAGAAGGGAGAGAGAAAGACGCCACCATTAACAAGTTCATATGTCTTCCAAAGGAGGCAAGAAACTAATGTAAGACAGCTCCAAGAGGGCCTAAAACAAGGTCAATCGATGCATTGAGTATGTCTTTTACGATACGTCCGAAGATTCCTACCTAAGAAGCTTTATGTGCCCACCACTACCTTTTTACAATATGTTTGTAGATTCCTACCTTGGTTGCTTCACGTGCCCACCTTTCCTTTATTGAAAAGGACACGTATGGCACATGACCAAGACTTTTATTGATGTAGACGGAGGACTTAATGTAAATGAGATTTAACCCTTTGCTATGCTCTTACCCCCTCCACATTAATCCAAAAGTCATTTGGGCCCATTGTTGGAAAGTGTAAAACCAACCTTCCTCTAAATTCACGTGATGTAGTCAATTTTAATTTTATAATACTATGATTTTTAGAGAGTACATTCATCTGGGTGAGAAGAGTCGTATCAATGGTTCGGATGGCATTTATAAACCATAGTGGACCCCATTGTCAACATTTCATCTTAATTAATGACTTTTAAGTGGTGAACTCAAAACCACGTACTGGTTTTAGATTGTGATGGGATGTGATTGGCCACATACAGCTGTCAGACATGTATCCAAAATATATTTGGAAAGTAGGGCTGATTTGGTGAGGTGGGTAATTAACAACTCATGCAATAAAGCCCTATTAGTGGGGCCCGCCTTGATGCATCTGTTGTATATCCACATTCACAATAACTATCTGTTTGGCCATTTTAGGCATGGTCCAACAAATGAGGCATATCTAAATCTCATGTGGATCACACATAAGTGATTGAATACACAGCTCTATAAACTTTTTGGAGTACAGAAGTTTTGATCAAGCTACTATTTGTGTTTTCCCCTATTAAGGTCTGTTTGGCCGATAAACATTGCAATGGGCCTCAGTAAGGTTTTAACGGTGGATGTTTAACCACCACCTTCTTCTTGTAGTACTGTGGTAAACTTGAGATTTGGATCAGTCTCATGTTTTGGATCCTACACTCAAATGAGTTTCAAGAAGAATAAAATGTGTGAATATACAACAAATACTCAAGGTGGAGCTCTATGGGAACCATCATAATATACCATTTTTTATCCACATTGTCCATCCATTTAAATGGATCATTTTAAGGGTCCGGATGGCAAATAAAGATAAAGGTGACCCACAATGGGTACTTGATCCCATAAATGGCCTAGATATCATGCATCTTCCAATAATCCAAACCGTTCATGTGACGACTCTTACTTTGTACAATTCAACAGACAAAGTTATTAATTGAATCATTTCCACCCTTTGATAATTTTTCTATTTTGCTTTGATCAGGAACATCCATCAAACCTTTGTGTAATCAAAGGGTTGTAATATTCAATCCCAGACTTTTCTTTTTCCTTTTTATTTTTATTTTATTATTATTTTTTTGGTATCTCCCATCCAAAGGGGGAACCCTATCAAATAAGCAGTTAGTGTTATTAGAAAAACTCAAATGCAACGGATATAGATGTAAGGAAGTGCGAAAGTGTGAGCCCTCAAGATCTGACGATCTACACGATATGAAATCTTTATGAAGTTGAAGATTAATGCTCCAGATCGAACGGTCTACCTATTTACTACTAGAGTAAATGAGTCTATTCACCCTTCTAATTCGACGGTATAAATGACCTCAAATTATGATCTATGATTTAGATCGTCTTAAGAACAAGTTAAATGAAAAACATACAATATACCACTTTTCCTGTTCTATAACTCTCATTATTCCTTAATTGATTACTTCATGAGAAAGCAAAGGGTCGAAAGTTTGGATGAGATTAGAAATAATTTAGTCTTATCTTTTATCTCCACATCTTATTAAAACTTAAATTGAATTTAAAACCTTTTTTGCAATAGAAAAGGCCAGAAGAGACCGAAAGAGGCCTAAACTCCTGGATCCATCCATTAGTGATTGCTCACTGATTGTCCCACTGGCCTATGTCCAGCAATAGAGTCTCGACATCAATCGAAAAGGTAGGATGTAGTCTAGCAAACTGCTTACTGGATCCTGACAACTGAAAACTACTGTCTACATTGCGCCCATGGGGTGATTGAAGTTTTCCTGCGCCCACCGCTACTGTTCCTTTGGTTTCAAAAACCTTGTGCTGAATTCGCCGCGCACGTAGTGATCCCTTCATGGCCAACGTTGGTACTACTCGGTGCTCTCGGGGTCCACCATGATGTATATGTTCTATCCACGCCGTCCATTCATCTTTTCAGATTATTATAGGGCATGAGCCCAAATATGAGACAGATCCAAATCTAAGGTGGACCACGAGACATGAAACAGTGACGATTGACAAATAAGGACGCGGATTGCGTCCTACCCAGCCCGTCCCCAGCTGGGAACGGGCAGTAGCTTTGACTAGCCACCCTAATGTATGGGTCTTATCCACTCCGTCCATCCATTTCTTTTTCGTATCATTTTATCTTATTAGCCAAAAAATAGGCAGATCCAAGGCTCAAGTGGACCACACCAAGGGACGCAGTGGTGATAATGATTCTCACCGTTGAAACTTTTCTAGGGCCCACCGTGATATTTGTTTCCCATACAACCTATTCATAAAGTTATATATACCTGGTTGAAGATAAAACACAAATGTCAGCTTCATTCAAAACTTTTATGGCCGTGAGAAGTTTTCAACCGTAAGACTTTAATCCCTATTGTGTAGTACTCTTGAGCTTTTGATCCACCTCATTTTTGGGCATCCACCCTAAAATGATACTAAACAATGAATGGACGGTGTGGATAAGACCCATACATCACGGTGGCCACTCAAAGCTATTGTCCGTAGAATTAATGTTACGGTAAACCTGAGGAAGTTTTGAACGTAGACGTTCAATCACCGCTTTTTTATCGTGGTGTGGTCCACCTGATCTTTCAATCTGCTTTATTTTTTACTCATTCCTTAAAATGAGCTGAAAAAAAAGAGGAAGAAAAAAAGATGGAAGACGTGTAATACAATAAGTACATCAAGGTGGACCCGGGCACGGATCCATCCATCCACCCAAGTTGTTGCCCAGATACACCGAATCCGAGTCCACGGAAAACGGTGTTCTAGAGCGATATCAGGCCACCTAGAAAATTTGAACCTGTCCCCCCTTTCGAGTAAAAATAGATATTCTGGCAGCCTATGATCGTAACCGTCCAAATAGTGGTCACCCATGTGGATTGTCCATGATAGCAAAATAAATATTGTTTCACATTCATCTTTGACCGTCCATTTCATGCCCAACCATCCAATCACGAGATATATAATATCAAAGTAATATTTTATTCATGACCCATTCAATGTAGGGTCTACTATCTGTACGGATTAAATGGAAAAGAACTTATAGGGAGCCGCTCAGGTGGTATCCCGGTCAACGCTTACTCATGGTGGTATACATGAGTCGGGCCCAGCCGAGCCGATCTTTGCCTTTTCTTTATTTTTCTAGCACACACACCCACACTGTAGTGGGATTACACTACCTACCTATGGATACTCGAACCCTTAATCAGGTGTTGAAACCCGAGCTCGTGCCTGACTTGGATTGCTCGAGTCTCGGATCGTGCTCAACTCGGTTTGACTTTTGAGTTCAAAACAACAGCTCGTGCTCAACTCCGCCGGGTTTGAGCCGAGTTTGGGCCGAGTTCTAGTCTACAGCCTAGATTATAAAAATAAAGAAAATATCTTCTACCACATGTATAGTAGATATCTCCACTTGCCCTCGTTAGAATTCATGAGCTGTATGAATCTTAGAATTACTTCTATCCTGAGGACTCTAAACGCAACAAACCAAAACAAAGAAAACAGAAAGGAAAGAGTTATAAAACAGTGCAGCTAAAAGAGGAGCAAAAGAAAGGAAAAAAAAAAGGGATAAAAAGTCAAGAGTTGAAATACTTGCAATATTTTCTCTATAGAAGGCAGGAGCTTCGCTTTAAGCAATTTCACAACTCTCACGAAGAGATAACTCACCCACCGGCTGACATTTGGATTCGGATGGTGTATACACCTTTCATCAAGAAAGGCAACCAACACAAGAGGTATATACTATGTATTCTTGGCTGGCTGACGTGGTTACTGTCTCTAATTACACGAGCGCTACTACATGATGTGAATGGCACAAAAAGTGCACCGACAAAAGCATCGAGAGGAACAGGGAGAGATTAGAGAGAGAGAGGGGGAGAGATTAGAGAGAGAGAGGAGCCTCACTGGCCGCCGGACTTATAGAGAGGGCGGAAGAGAGGGAGGAAATGAGAAGACAGGGTTATGGTTGAGCATCAGGCGGAATAGTTTCGAAAAAGGGCTGAGTTTTTTTTTTTGGAAGGGTATATATATCTGTACCAAGTTCGAGTAGTATTCGTGTCGAGCCGAGTCAAGTCGAACTCAGCTCAAACTTATTTCGAGTTCCAAATATCAGCTCGACTCAATTCAAACTCACCTTTAATCCGAATCAAGTCGAGCTTTTACGAGTCGGGACTTACTCAGCTAACTGGGCTTGTGTACAGCTCTAGTGCTTAATAAAGGTTACCCGTTCTATGGGGCCTACCTGCATGATGCGTTGTATATCACACCTTCTATACGGCTCTTCAGCCCATCCTATGACGTGGCTTCAAAACTTAAATATATCCAAATCTTAGTTGGACCACGGACGGTTATTGAACACCTACCATTAAGAATTCCCAGTGCCCACTTCAAGTAGATCCGTAATGTTTATATGCCATCCAAACCGTTGATAAGGTCTAGAAGACATGGATGAAAGAAAAATACAATCACTAGATCGATCCAAAACTTCTAACCACGTGAGATTTGGATCTTATTAAAATTTAATACAATGTTCTAAAATGATATGAAAAGATGGATGGACGGTGTGGATATACAATAAATTGATCAAGATGGGCTCCACATAGTAAAGGTAACACCTACTAAGGTGTAACCCGGGTAACAGTTAATCCGCTCCCATAAATCAATGCCACGTGTGCAAGATTTTAATGCAGGTGTACGAAGTTTAAAAAATACTTCGAAAGTTTCATGTTGGCGGGTTTCTAGAAACTTCATCCCACATGGTGCTGTACGGAAGGAAGGGAGCAGCTTTTTACTACGAACTTCTGAAGAACGTGCCCTATTAGTTAATAAAAAAATATGTGCTTACTCGGGCTGTGTATTTCGCTTGATACGCAGGCATTCAGAAATATATTAACTCAAATAAGCTGAATAAACTGTGAATCCGACGTGGCTATGATACAACCCCAAGATCAGATTGTTTAAAAGCAACCCTTACATCTTATTGGTGTTGGATTATTTTTTTTTTTCATTTTAACCATCCCAAAAATGTTGGCCGTCCAATAGTCAGATAACTAAATAAGCTTAATTTTATTTATGGCACTTATACAGTGGGTAACATTATTTGGACGGCTTATTTATTTGCCACATGTTGCAATTTCAAAATGGATTTCAAGTGCCTGAGTATCATCCAACGTAACAGGCCAGAGTATCCAACTTTTTCTTCCCTAAAGTAAAAGAAATTTACAACTATACGACTCATTTACATTTCAAAGCATTTTTCTTTTTACCTCACGAGAATAATCCTCACAAGCACGGATGACTCGCCAAAGGTTGAAACTGCCCCTGCATTTTTTGAAGTGTAATTTCTCTAAGTCGGGTTTCTAATGGCTACGGATTATAACCGTAGCCATAACCATAGCCCTTTTTTCAATATGTCCTTTGATATATATCAAAGGTATTTCAATATGTACTTCGACATGTATCGAAGGTCTTTCAATATGATCGAAAAAGGTTCAGAACTGTCTAAGCGAGTTTGCCTTAAAAATCTTGTAATTTTTGATACATATCGAAGAGTATTCGATATGTCGGTATGTATCGAAGGTAATTTTACCTATAGCTACGAATTATAACCATAGCCATAATTGTAATCCGTGCCAGTCTGTGCTAATTTTTTTATTTTTATTTTTTTTACATGAAAAAAATTATTCTACCTACAATTTTCTCTAATACATTTTATATAAATATGTATATATAAGCATATAAAATTTTTTTCCTCTCTTTTTTTCATTTCTTTCTTTATTCATTTAATAAGAATATCTTCTAAACCAAAATTAGTCACTTGACGTACCCTATATGATTTTGGGGTAGGAGAAGCTACTTTAGCCAACCAACCTGGTTATTTTCCAAGATTCCATCAAGTTGATGGTTGAAAATCTATTTCATTTATTTCATGGTTAATTTCAATCAGTTCGCAGTTAATTTCAATCAATTCATTTACTACACGATCAATTTCATGCATTTCACGGTCAATCTCAGTGATTCCCCTTCACTTCACGGTCAATTCCATGCATTTCATGGTCAATTCCCTTCACTTCATGGTAAATTCTGTGCATTTCACGGTCAATACCCTTTATTTCACGGTCAATTTCGTGCATTTCATGGTCAATCTCGGCTATTCCCCATCACTTCATGGTCAAGTCCATACATTTCACAGTTAATTCTCTTTACTTCACGGTCAATTCAATGCATTTCAAGGTCAATTCCCTTCATTTCACAGTCAATTCCATGCATTTCACGGTCAATTCCCTTTACTTCACGGTCAATTCCATGCATTTCAAGGTCAATTCCCTTCATTTCACGGTCAATTCCATGCATTTCATGGTCAATTCCAGCAATTCCCCTTCACTTCACGGTCAATTCCATGTATTTCACAGTCAATTCCCTTTACTTCATGGTCAATTCCCTTCATTTCACGGTCAATTCCATGCACTTCACGGTCAATTCCGATGATTCCCCTTCAATTCACGGTCAATTCCATGCATTTCACGTCAATTCAATGCATGTCACGATCAATTTCCTTTACTTTACGGTCATTTCAATACATTTCATGGTCAATTTGCTTCACTTCATGATCATTTCCATGCATTTCACGGTCAATTCGCTTTACTTCACGGTTAATTCCATGCATTTCACAGTCAATTCCATGCATTTTGCGGTCAATTCCCTTTACTTCACGGTCAATTCAATGCATTTCACGGTTAATTCCCTTCATTTCACGGTCAATTCCATGCATTTCATGGTCAATTCCGACAAATTTCCTTCACTTCACGGTCAAGTCCATGCATTTCGTGGTCAATTCCCTTTACTTCACGGTCAATTCAATGCATTTCACGGTCAATTCCAACGATTCCCCCTCACTTCACGATCAATTCCATGCATTTCATGGTCAATTCCGTTCACTTCACTGTCAATTCCATGCATTTCACTCCTTCACTCCCTTACACTCAATACACATCCGAACTCATCTCTGTCATCTCTATGGAGATTTAATGAAGAAAATGGGTGAAAAGAATGAATAGGGATAGCAGAGATGAGTTCAAACATGTATTTGAGTATAATGGAGTGAATGGAGTGAAATTGATAAAGCACTGACATTTTTGACCTGTGCAAAGCTGTGTGGAATTGACAGTGAAATAAAGGGAATTGGCCATAAAATGCATGAAATTGACCGTGAAGTGAAGGGAATTGACCATGAAATGCAGGGATTTGACTGTGAAGTGAAGCTAATTGACCGTGAAATGCATTGAATTTGTAAGACCCCATCCATTTCGTACAATTTTCTATGCATATGTGCACGATGATCGACTCTCTTAGGTGGACATAGATTGGTCGTTCATAGTGCAAACCCGACTAACCAGATCCTCAAGACCTCGAAGCCTATTTTATATCGACCGCCCCGTCACTGCGATCGCGTAGGTACCACCCGTGCGTTTGTATGATACTTCGTTAGTGAGATACACCGCAAAGAATTGTTGTTGTATCATGTGTGCATGACGCCATGTATCCCATTCCATGCATGTGCACAATACATGCCACGCACACATGTACATGCCACACATGGGTGAGAGAATCTCTACCCATGTGTGTGATGTCACACACCTATACCTCTCATATCTCATGTGCTCTCCAAAGTCAACTTCTCTCCATTCCATACCCTATGTGTGACATCATCACGCCATGCCATCCCATGCTCCTTTAATCCACTATTAATTACAAATCATGAATTAATTGTCATAATCTTAGTCTAAGCTAACCAAGATCATATTAATTAAATCTAACCACATCTTAACAATTTCTCTACAAATAGTCCTTATCCCTTAGCATTTCACCATTTTTTTACACCATTTTTTTACACAAGAGAGAGAGAGTGATCTTGGTGGGCCATCAACTCCATTAATCACATCCATTCCATCCATCTAGTCCATTAAGGTGAGTACATCCACTCCACTCTTGGTTTGTTTACTTTTTGATTATTAGTGGTGATGATTTGATGATAATGGTGTGATTAATGGTGTTGATGCATAGGAGAGTACATATAAAAAGATGATCAATATTGGTGATGATAATGATGTGTTTAATGGTGTGAATTTATGGGAGAATACATATAAAAAAATAATAATAAATAATTTATTATAGACTTTATGTGGGACCCATTGATAGTGGGCCCCACTAGAATTTTGTAGGCCATCCAAACTGTTCAAAGTTTGGCTCATTGAACTGGCCACACACTCACACCCATGCACACACGTGACATATCAAATAAAAAAGAATACAAGAGAGAGAAGGAAGAGAGGACGTTGCTGCCAGCATAGAGGACTGCTGGAGCAAGCAGCATCCCATCTTGCTTGAGGGAATGGGCTGTGGGCCCACAACGCCCCCCATCCTTGATGTATGTATTTGATCCACACCGTCCATCCAATTCCCCAGCTCATTTTAGGCATTGAGCCAAAAAATGAAGTCAATCCAAATCTCTGGTAGGCCACACCATCAAAAGGACTATTTTAATAGTGTTAAACTGTTAGGGCCCATTGTGATGTTTCTGTACATCAAAACATGCTGCATATTAGACTCGTTGGATGTGTCACGAGCTAGAGAATGCAACAGACGGACTTAATTATCTTGATGTGCGCCCCACTTATGAAAAACCATAGGAAAATAAAAAAAATGCAAACAACAAATGAGATGATGCTGCAGCAAGCAGCGTCTACTGCTGGACGTTAGAAGACCGTGGGCCCCACCACAGGCCCCATCATGATGTATGGTGACCATCTATATCAAGCATTTGATGGGTCCTTGTCACGCCCCAAACCCAGAAATCAGATTCACAAGAATCTCGATCGCTGAATTCGGTGCCGACAGCCTCCGTAGTACCCCATTCTCGGCTCCCAGTGCAACATACGCCAGATTCCGATCCTGGGATCCTACAAGGAGGATTTTTTTTTTTGAACGTACACTTGTCTTGTAATAAGCATAACCACAAGTTTACCCAAATTATAAAGGAAACATCATCATCACATATCCACTAATATAATCATTTGAGTACAATGCTGAAAGGGAATACATAAATAAAGAAAAATCAAGCTCCAGAAGACCACTGCACGCTCCAAGCTCAACACTGCTGCAACCTAACATCACCTGCACGCATCTATCGTGCATAAGCTTATAGAAAGCTTAGAGGGTGGTGTAAGTGTGTGCATAAGGCAAACGCCAAGTGTACAGTATCAGGACAATGCGGAAGTATGTGGTAAGTCCATGAAAATACCAAGGCTATATAATGCAAGGCATGATGCGAGATATGGATGCCATCGGCCACACCGATGCAATGCAAGGCCTACATAGCCAAATGTCATATGCGAAATGCAATCCAAGCAAGTCGGTACTCCTCAAATACGTATATCAGTACAGTTCCTCTCTGGATATCACCGGGGTCTAATACACTTCGCAGAGACTGCCACCTCCCTAGCTGCACAGTCAAGCAAGCGGATAAGACCTCACTATCCGCCTGACCAGTAGTATGCCAATACCTACCCGGCTCGTCGATAGCGGACTCATTTGCGAGCTAGTCAAACTCAGCCTAGCTTATAGCCCCCTCACTCAGGCGGATAAGGCCACACCCCCTTCCAACCTACCACGACACAGTGGGAGACGCGACCTACTGGTATTCGGCACTCGGGCGCTCATGTATCCACTCGGTCTAGACGCTGGAGCATCTCCTGGTACCAAAAAGGTTCTGGGACTTTCACCCAAGGACATCCTAAGTGCCCACAGTGCTAGAATAAGTATTTTCGGTATCCAATACGGTCATCCACGATGTACCTGTGGAGCCACGACCCTGATGTCGCTAGGGCTGTAGTGATCAAGTCACACGTATGCGAGATGCATGAATCACACGTCAAATCATGCAGAAGTCCAGCGCGTACTGCGCAATCATGTAGGGCACTCAGTCACATAACGAGTCCCGTAAATGGTCTGCCCAATGGCGTATGTTATGATCAGTCATTACTCATATCAAGCATACATATGATGCGTATGGGCATGAGTCATGAGGTTATACTAAGCATGTTATAAGGCAATGAATAGCAACGGGTATGGACCTATCAATGGGCCCTAAAGAGAGCTACAATGCTTACATTTAACCAACATTGTACGTACAATGTGGACGTCAAACCAACATTGTTTTCTAGGCACGGCTTGCCGTAAATATCATTTCACGAAACATGATAGACGTACATTGCAATGGACCCTAAGGACATCCATTGGGCCTCGATCCCTAGGCCTTGGATATATCAAATGAGCCGAATTGCGTGGGCCTTACATTCTTCAAATGGCTACGTTAATGGGCCTCGCCAAGGAGCCTTATGTACATTGCAATGGTCCATGACTCATGGGCCATGCAATACATCAAAGTGGGACTACACACATGAGTTTTAAATATGTCAAATGGGCTATTCCATTTGCGCCCCTTGCACATCAAATGGGCCTGATCCTATGGGCTTTATATGTACCAAATGGGCTTAGATCCCGTGGGCCTTATATAGAATAAGTGGGCCGGATCTCATGGGCATTGTATATATCAAATGGGCCGAAACCCATGGGCTTTAGATATGCCAAATGGGCTTAATCCCATGGACATTACACATGCCAAATGGGATTAATCCCATGGTCTTAGATGTGCACCAAGGTGGGCCTAAATGAATGGCCATAAATGGATTAACATGGCCCTATACACATACCATGGTGGCCCATTTGAACCATAGATCTGGTTCATTTTGGCACAAGCCATGAAATAATTTTACAACAACAAATAAATGGGCGGTTTGGATGAAACTCATGCATCATGGTAGACTCCCATGTGGGCCCACTATAACATTTATTTTCCATCCAATCCTGGGCCCACTGAAATGCTTATTTGCCACCCAACCTGTTGTTAGGGCCGTGTGGCAAGGGGCCCACCAAAAATATTTATTTTACATCCCACCTGTTGATAAGGCCATGTAGCAAGGGGCCCACCAAAATGTTTATTTTCCATTCAAACCTGCTGATGAGGTCATATAGACCCAGGGCCCACCGAAATGTATATTTTCTACCCAACCTGGGTCCACTGTACTATTTATTTGCATCCAAACTGCTCATTGAATCACATGGCCTAGGGCCCACTATAATGTTTATTGCCATCCAAACCCGTTCATAACGTCACGTGGCCAGGGGCCCACGTGATGGACGGCGTGGACATAACACATACATCTGAGTGGGGGCCACCGTCCACTGCCGTGGACGGACGGCGTGAGTGAAACACTTGCATCACAGTGGGTGTCACCACCCACTGTTTTGACGGTGTGGTAAGCCACACATACCACAGTGGATCCCATGTAGGGCCCACCAAAGTGTTTATTTGCAATCCAACCCGTCCATTACGTATGTCCCACCTGTTTGAGGGTTCACACCAAGTTTCAGCCACATTAAAAATTCAGGTAGGCCCCACCAAGTGTTTTATATGATTTAGGCATGTCTTCACATGATTTGGATGGTATGGCCCACCTGAGTTCAGTTTGTGGATGATTTTTGGAGCCAACGCACCATTCAAGGGGACCTATTAAATGAACGGTATAGATGTAAAACATACATCATGGTGGAGTCTACAAGTGGGCCAATGCGGCCACGCTTTTTAACGTGGACGTCTCTGGACGTCATGGCACAAAGTCATATCAAAAAAAGAAAATTATTTTTTTATCCTAGGTGGGACCCATATTAAACAGATCTACCCCGTCCATTGCATGTGTCTCACAAAATTAAGGGTCCAAACCAAGTTTCAACCACGTCCAAATTTTAGATAGGCCCCACCAAATGATTTTATATGTTTCAGGCATGTCTCCACATGATTTTAGATGGTATGGCCCACATGAGAATCAGATTGGTCCCAAACTTTGGCTCAACGCCTAAAATAGTCTGAGAAAGGTGGTGGACAGCTTGGATCAAGCAAATACCTCAAGGTGGGGCCTGCATCAGTGACCCACTGTAAAAGTATACTTTTTCCCTTTCTTTTTTTTTTAAGTGCAATGTGTTAACGCTGCCAGTCCAGCGTCCAGAGACGCTGGACAGCGTGCTTTAAACAGATACAACACTGTGGGTCCCACAGGGACATGGTCCACGTTCACCAAGGTGGGTCCCACATGATCGTGGCCCACCTTGCATGTACATATATATATATATATATATATAATAAATATCATTTATCTAATATGTAGTGGGCCACACCATTTGATGGATGGAGTAGATTTATCATGAATCGGTGGGGCCCACTTCATTTTAGGAGAAGGATAAGGAGAGAGAAAGAGAGAATAAGAGACGGTGATGGTGTGGCCTCGCTACTATGGGCCCCACATGATACAAATTACACATAAAAAAAATGGGTCCCACAAACAAGTGGTCCCTAAAAAGAAATTTAACGGTGGATCACCCACCTCTAAGCCTCCTTCTTACTCCCTTGGCCTCCAATGCTCCTTGCCTTCGCCTTGGACGGTGGATGATGGACCTTTGATGGTGTGGATGAGAGATGAGAGGGTGGGCCACACTTGGCTTTTGAAAAAGCTTGGGAATGCTTGAACGTGTGAAATTTTTGCTTGGAGAGATTTTTTTTTGAGAATGAATGAGAGAGAGAGGGGAGTGATGGGTGAAAAAGGGTGATGGAGTGATGTGTGATGGGTTTGGTGATGGATGAAGTGATGTGAGAGTGGACTTTGGGTTGCTTGTGTAAGAGAAAGGTATGGGCATGACATGGGTTAGTTGTACTTGGGTATGGAGTGACTTGACTTGTACTTGACATGAGTGATTGATTGATTGATGGGACATCTCGTAGAGATTCCCTCGTAATCCGCAACGCGCAATGTTTTCTCGAACTGAACGCGGGCCCACATCTCCTGGCCTAGGTATCGCCTCGGCGCGTAAGACGCGGCATCGGAACCGCGGCGACAGCGCGGTCGCACTGGTACAAGTCTCATGTCGAACTGACTCAGACCGACAGAATCCGTTTCAGGATTTCACGCAATGCCGGTTACAGATCGCGTGTCGCCGAGAATCGATCGGAATGACCGCAAAAGTCTAAGGAACAGTACGAATTAGGATACGGGTTTTACAGTCCTCTTTACAAATGGGTCACTCCCAAAAATCAGCCGTACACGGAACTCAGGTGGCCCACACTATCAAAAATCATGTGAAGACATGTTAAAACAAATAAAAGTACTTGCTGGGGCCCACCTAAAATTTTGATGCATTTGAAACTTGGACTGACCCCTCCATCAAGTGGGACACACACAATAGATGGATTGGATCTCTCAAGTGACCCACCTTGATGAGAAATATACAAAATAATAATAATAATAATAAGGGGGGTGGAGGAGGTGACGTCCTCCTTGGCCGTCCGGAGAGGGTGGTGATTATGGCCACACCATGATATATGTGCTAAATCCACACCATTCATTCATATCACTAGCCCCATTTATTGTATGGTCCCAAAAATCAGATCGATTAGAAGTTCATGCAGGCCATGTCACTTGGACAACGAAAATTGTACTCAAAATACTTAGATTTTTCTGAGGCCCACCTTGGTGATGAAAAGTATATCTGGGCCATTCATGTACTCCTTCAGACCATTTTAAGTCATGAGTAAAAGAATGAGGTAGATCCACACCTTAGGTAGACCACACTATAAGAAACAGTGGGAATAAAAATCCCTACTATTAAATCCTTTTGAGTCCTACCGTGATGTGTAATTGCCACCAAAGTTAGGTCGGTCATTAGACTGTGGAGCCAACTCGTTACATGTATTTTATATCCAAGTTGTCCATCATTTAGACCATCCATGTGTTATGAGCTCAACCTGACGTATGTAACTTATATCCATGTCATTCATCTAGTGGATGGTATCAAATATGATGTTGTTTGTTGTACAAATTGCTCATGGGGCGGACCCCACCATGTCAATGGGACCCAAAATTATACAAAATATCATAATAATAATAATAATAATAATAATAATAAGGAAAGAGAATTGCATGCTTACCAATGAAAACTTTCCTGGACATAATGTGATGCATGTGAAGCCCACCTAGGTGCATGTGTTGTACCCACACTACCTATATTTTCCAGTCACTTGGGAAGTGATCCACCTCCTACCCGTGGACACAAGATGAAGTAGAACTCAATTTTAAGTGGGTCACGCTGCAAGTAGAAACAGTGTAATAACCATAGAAATTCATAGGCTCTAGTGTGCTCCTTATATACCGGTATGCTTTCTTGACCAAGGACTCCGCCTTGTAGTATGATGTAGATCCATGCCATTCATCGGTTTATCCTTATCATTTTAGGGTATGGTCTCATAGACTAGTCAGATCCAAATCTCATGCCACAGGAGCAATATTGATCACTTGTCCACCGTTAACTATTTCCTAGAGTTGCAGTAATATTTGTGAGAAATCTAACCATCTATTCTTTTTTAAACTGATCATGGACCACCTAATATACATGTTTTACTAGCCATTCATCTATTTTGATTAGATTATTTTAGAGTGTGGGGTTACCTATATATTTACTACAATCTAAGTTGTTTTCATGGTACCCATTGTAATGGTTATTCCTCATTTAGACCGTCAATTGGTAGGAATCATGTGGATTACTATAGGAATTTGGGTGGCCCAACTAGTCGCGTAAATTGGTGGAAGTTGTGTAGGCCACCACACCATGTGAGTGCGTGATTTTTATAGCCCACCTAACTATATGAAATTGAGACAATTGTGTGATTACTTGTCTAAGTGGATTTATAATTGTTGTGTCCCTTAACCATATGATCACTGACAGGATGAATGGCAGGTAGATTTTACAAAATGGTGTTGAATATATAGCTTATAAATCTTGTGATCATGCATGACATGGATAGCCGTAAATCATGTGGGTATGTGGGGAATGTGTGGCCCATCCATATGATCGTGTGGTGCTTAGGTGAGTACTAAACTATGTGAAATTATGGTGCTGGCCGCCTGACTATGTGAAAGTTTAGTATAGTTGTTACCCCATTATGCGAGCTATAGTATAATTAAAATAATAATAATAATAAAAATAAGTAACTATCTCACCTTAAGTCTCTTATTATGACAAGTAGAGTGACATTTGTGTGGCCACTCATCCATACGGACTACTGATAATGGAGTGGCCATAAGACCATGTGGGCATATGAGAATCCTGTGATTACTTAGACTCATAGATTATATTGATGGTGTAACCTCTTCTGTATGTAAACTTAGGACGTGTGTCAGATTAATTATGGACCCTACCTTGATATAAGCATTACATATTTCACCATTTATCCATTAAGCTAGCTAATTCTAGAATATGATTCCAAAATCACCTAGTCTAATTCTTAAATAAGTCAAATGATATGAAATAGTGTTAATTGAACATATAACTTTTAAACACTTGTGAACCCACTCAATGTACGCATTTTATCTGCACTGTTCAATTATTTTGCCAACTAAACAGTTCGATCAAGGAGCCCGTCGACATGTAGCTTGTGCATTTGAACTGTTCTTCCTATTACTACCTTAATGTATGTGAGTTACTTATACTATCTACTTGTTGGGAGTCACTATAACGTTTGTGTGTGAACCCATTTGCTTACAGTTCCACTTGGAAGTAGGACCCACTACGTTGTATGAGACAAATCCACGTCATCCAACCATGACTAACTCTTATATTTATATTATGTACCCAAGTCGTTCAACTTACGGCTCACTGTATCTTATGAGGTTTACCTGTGCCTTCCAAACTATTGTAAAACTACTACGATAATTATTTGTAAATTCAACCTGCTAACGACCCACTTGAAGGTGAAATCCTCTACATTATATGAGTTTCACCAGCACCATTTATCCTGTGGCTCATTTATTATATGTTATAATTATGCATTTCATCTCATAACCACTTGGCGCATGTACTTTGTGTCACCACCACTTATTAATCATAAGGCCTAGATAGGGTATAACTATGTGGCTCTAACAGAAGAAAATCATGTCGGGCCAAAGTCACTAATGGAATATCTATCTTGCGAAGGATATGGTGTAACTTTGAATACAGTTAATGCTCGTGCTTATGATAGTTATGGATGATATTAGTGATGCTAGTGATTATGGTTAATAGAAGTATGTGATTTAATATCTTGATTAATATTGTTACACTTCCTAGTATACTAAATTCATCTACTTAATCATGTTGATATTGATCATACTCATGCGCCATAGAATGATGGTATGCACAAGTGTACTTCAATACATTTGTCCATTTATAAGTTATGTCCTCTTCAATTTAGTCATATGATCATGGATTGATATAGTTCATAGTGGCATATGATGATTATATGTCATTTTTACTTTAAAGGTTAAGCAGACCCTAAACTCATAACATTATATGCATACCACATGCACTTGAACGTATGCCTTATCATAATTACTTGAATTCATGTATAATCATAATATACATAATGATCGAAATACCACAGTCGTGCCGTATAACATGATTTGGATCTTGACGACAAAATGTACATCTATGATGATGACTTGGGTTATTCTTGAAAATGAACGGGACATCGAAAGTGTGGAAATATTATGGGATGATGTGCCCCTTGAGTTGAAAGTCCCTAAACCCCGATGCTAGGTAGGGTTGCCTCATCGTCGGGCCGAGTGGATACATGGGTCATGGATTTGACTTCCATTGACGAGGTCGGGTTGAGAAGAAGTGGGTCTAACCTGCTTAAGGGATGAGGTACAAACAGGGACCGATCTGACTCCCCGGCAAGGGAAAGTACGAATGAAGTCCGCTACTGGCATGTCAGGTGGAAGTCCACCAAAGGGCGGGTATGTGAAGTCGATTACTGGTGTCTGGTGCATGGGTATTGACCACGGTGTTTTTCATAATTTACAGTATGTGGAAGTCCACCACAGGGCAGGTATGCGAGGTCGATTACTAGTGTCTGGTGCATGAGTGTCAACTAGGGTGTTTTTCCAGATATACAGTTATGATATGTCATGACAATATGATGATGATGATGTGATTATGGATGCATGTAATATGGTTATGGCTGTTGCATAGGAGAAATGAAAATATGACTTGGTGATGCTGGTAGCATTAACTCAGAGTATTAATATGATGCATATGCATTGCATTGGCATTGACATCATACCTTACATGTTATATGTCTTTCACATATATAATTTCCTTGTAACATATTTATCTTACTTGCATGTAGGACACACTGCACACACATGTGTACTCACTAGGCTTTTTGCTTAAGCTTCTTATTTTTCATTTTTTTTCAGGATTGGAGTAGCTTGGAAGACTTAGCTTTCTCGATGCATTGCATATATTTTTTGATTTAACAATGTTGACGTTATGTACCTTTTGTAAAGCATTATACTTGTAACCATAAGGATTTATAATGGAGACTGTTGCTTGGTATTTTGATCATGTATCTTTATGCTCAAGTATTATTATATGTATATAGAAAAGTAAAAAAAAAAATTAGTCAAAAATCTTCTTTATAGTTCGCCGAACTCGGAACTTGGTTTATGAAAGTTGAGTGCTGAATTCGGAGCATCATAGAAGCTGTCCATCCTCGGATTTGGGGTGTGAAAAAATTGACCATGAAGTAAAGGGAATTGACCGTGAAATGCATGGAATTGACTGTGAAATGAAGGGAATTGACCGTTAAATGCACGGAATTGACCATGAAGTAAAGAGAATTGATTGTGAAATGCATAGAATTGACCGTGAAGTGAAGGGGAATCGTCGAAATTGACCATGAAATGCTTGAAATTGACCGTGAAATGAAGGGAATTGACCGTGAAATGCATGGAATTGACCAAGAAGTAAAGGGAAATGACTGTAAAATGCATGGAATTGACCGTGAAGTGAAGGGGAATCGCCGGAATTGACCGTGAAATGCATGGAATTGATCATGAAGTGAAGGGAATTGATTGTGAAATGCATGGAATTGACCGTGAAGTGAAGGGGAATCGCCGGAATTGACCGTGAAGTAAAGGAAATTGACCGTGAAATGCATGGAATTGACCGTGAAGTGAAGGAGAATCATTGGAATTGATCGTGAAATGCATGGAATTGATCGTGAAATGAAGGAAATTGACTATGAAATGCATGGAATTGACCATGAAGTGAAGGGAATTGACGGTGAAATGCATCGAATGACCATGAAGTGAAGCGAATTGACCGTGAAATGCATAGAAATGACCATGAAGTGAAGCGAATTGACCGTGAAATGCATTGAAATGACTGTGAAGTAAAGGGAATTGACCATGAAATGCATTGAATTGACCGTGAAATACATTGAAATGACCGTGAAGTGAAGGGGAATATCCGGGATTGACCATGAAATTCATGGAATTGACTGTGAAATGAAGGGAATTGGCCGTGAAATGCACGGAATTAACCATGAAGTGAAGGGAATTAACCATAAAATGCATGGAATTGACCGTGAAGTGAAGGGGAATCGGCGGGATTGACCGTGAAAGGCATGGAATTGATCGCGAAGTAAATGAAATGAATGAAATTGACTGCGAAATGAATGAAATGAATTTTCAACCATCGACATGATGAAATCTTGAAAAATAACTAGGTTGGTTGGCTAAAGTAGCTTCTCATACCCTAAAATCATATATGGTACGTCAAGTAACTAATTTTGGTTTAGAAGATATTCTTATTAAATGAATAAAGAAAGAAATGAAAAAAAGAGAAATTTTTTTTTATATGCTTATATATACATATTTATATAAATATGTATTAGAGAAAATTATAGGTAGAATAAAGTTCTCCATGTTTAAAATATAATAATAATAATAATAATTGAACAGACTTCCATGGACTACAGTTATAGCTACGGTTATAATCCGTAGCCATAGGTGAAAATACCTTTGATACATATCAAATACTCGTGTATATACATCGAAAATTGCAGGATTTTTGAGGCAAACTCGCTGGATAGTTATGGATCTTTTTCGATTATATCAATAGACCTTTGAAACATATCAAAAGACATATCGAAAAATCAGGGGCTACGGTTATAGCTACGGTTATAATCCGTAGCCATAAGAAACCCGTAGCTATAGGTTCATTTTTTTTTTTAATCTCTACCGCTTTTTGTGGGTCCTATTATGAGGTATGTGTTATATCCAAACCATCCATCTATTTAGCAAAATCGTATTAAGGCTTGAGACGAAAAATAAGCCATATCTAGTCAAGTGGACCACACTCTAAAAGGCAGTGGAGGATTGAACGTCTATCATTGAATCCCTTTTGGGGGTCATAGAAGTTTTGGTTCATTACGAAATTTGTTTTTACTCTTCATCCAGGTCTTTGTGACCTTATAAATAGATTGGATGGAAAATAAATGTTATGGCGGGCCCTACAAAATTTTTAACAGTGAAAATCAATTTTCCCGTTATTCTTTGTGGTGTGGTCCAGTTGATCTTTGGATATAATTCTTTTTCTTTTTTTTTTTGATAATGCTCCGAAATGATCTCAAAATATAAATGAATGTTGTGGATATAATAAATATATAACTGTGGCCCACTAACTTTGATATCTTTTGAACCGTTCGAACAACTCGGAGTTTGAGGAGCGTCAGCGCTTGTCTTCGAGCACCAGCACAAAAGCAGGGGCATTTTCATCCTTTGGGAAGCCGTCAGTACGTATGGGGCTTATTCTTGAGAGGTAAAAAGAAATGAGCATTAAAAAGTAAATGAGCCATATATGGGTCGTATAGTTGTAAATTTCTCGTAAAATAATGGACGCGGATTGCATCCTACCCCTCCGTCCGAGCAAGGTTATGTGGGGCCCACCGTGATGAAAGTATTTTATCCACCCCGTTGAAAGATTTTGTCATATCATTTTAAAATATTAACCAAAAAAATGAGGCAGGTACAAGGCTTAGGTAGACCACAAAGTAGAGATTGAACGTTCACCATTAAAAACTTCTTGGGAGCCGGAGAAGTTTCATATCAAGCTGATATTTTCGTTTTAACTTCATCCACGTCTACATGACCTTATGAATAGGTGGGATGGTAAGAAAACATCATGATTGGTCCTTAGAAATGTTTCAATGGTGGGTGTCATTACCAGTGCAGCTTCTTTTAGTGTGGTTGACCTGCTCATTTTTAGGATCATACCTTAAAATTATCCAAGAAAAGTGGTGAACGGCGTGGATAAAACACTTAGGGCCTATTTGGCCAGTTGCATTGGAAAAGATTTGGTGGGATGGGGTTCAAAAACATAACTATTACCCATGGCAGGGATTGTTCCCTGTTACCGTCAGATAAGCTTAATTCACTACTTTGTTTGTAATGAGATGGTACGTTAAAAGATTATACCCACCATCATTTGAAGCTATTGAGAATAACATACATGTGTTATATCTAAATCGTTGATTTATTTTGTAACCTCATTTTATGGCATGTGCCTAAAAGTGAAGTAGATCTGAAACTTATGTGGCCCCAAAGAAGTTTTCAATGGTTAGTATTCAATCTCCATTGCTTTTTATGGTGGGATCCACTTGAGCTTTAGATTTACCTGATTTTTTAGCCCATGCTCTAAAATGATCTCGAAAAATGGGTGGACGGTGTGGATATAGCTAACACATCCTGGTGGAACCTGCACAACTTGCTAACATCGAGTAAAATTGGCATGGGACCTAATGTGACTCCATCTAACCTACTTCCAAGCTTTTTCGTTCTTTCTAAACATGGAGTGGACTTGGCACAAGACCATATGCAATTCCATCCCAATTAAATCCATATAATTCAGCCGCCCAAACAGGCCCTTATGGCTTGCATGGCCGGGCAGATTGGATGAGATTATATGGGTTTAGAAGATAGGTCCGGGGTTGGCCTGGCGTGTCAAATAAACACGAGATCTTGATCCCAAGATATAACAATCCAATGAGTCTTAAGGCAATCCACTGAAATCACCATCGTTACCTAATCCCTTCAAAATTGTTGGACGTGATTGTTTCAAGGCATTAAAGGAATTTTATGGTTTAATCCCTGCATTCGTCGTGCTAAACGGACCTGTTACAGCAGTTCGCACCAAGCCACTGACGCAGCTATCATTACTTTAGAATCCGTGCAATTCACTCTAATATCATCCAATCCCATCCAATCTCATAGACAAACAGGGCCTTACATAACGGTGGGCCCCACAGAGCACTGCCTACCGTCCGGGCGGGGGTAGGACGCATTCCGCCTCCTAAACGGATGGTTGACTGTAAGACAGTGAGTAGGCCAAATTTGAAGCGAAAAATCAGATGGTTAATGTTTTCTTCTCGGTGCAATTTCTCAGCCGTTCAATAAACACCATTGGCCAGCGATTTGGACAGTTTGGATTGCAGTACACTCCAGGTGTACGGCTAAAAATTTCTTGGGGCTACAAAACTTTTGGGTCAACCTCATTTTTCTGTTTTCCTTTCATCCAGGTTCGTGTGACCTTATCAACTGGTTCGAGGCTAATAAACATACGGTGGGCCCTAGAAACTTTTTAATGGTGGGCGCTCAATCACCACTGTTTCCTGTGGTGTGGTCCACCTGAGATTTGATTCTGCTTAATTTTTGGGAACATACTATGAAATGAGCTGGAAAATGGATAGAAAGCATGGATATAAAAAATATATATCAACGTGGGCCCCACGGTCACGGATCCACCGACCTCGGTGGTTTCTCGGATCCACCGAATCCGTGTGGAAGCCGTGCTCTCTATGACAGGTTGACTATTCCAAAATATTCTCCGCAGTTGCCATCGTTGGTAAATGATAAGGT
The DNA here is from genome assembly GCA_037074715.1 of Magnolia kwangsiensis. NCBI lineage: Eukaryota > Viridiplantae > Streptophyta > Magnoliopsida > Magnoliales > Magnoliaceae > Magnolia > Magnolia kwangsiensis. The sequence continues at coordinate 95,665,874 of CM073588.1, read as the reverse complement.
AGATCCGGTAGAACTGGAGTAAACTAGAACCGTCTATCTGCAGTACACATGGATATGCATTAATCCAATCGGATCCGTTCATATAGTAGGCCCTATTTTATAATTTAAATATTAGTTGATGATAAAAACCGAAGATAAATTATCTTTCTTTCTGGAAATAAATAAAGGCCGTTAAATGTTATATTTTCTATTCTCGTTGTAGGTCACTGTTTGATGGCTAGGATCTTCCCAAAATTATTTTTTGAAGCATGTTATATAGATTAACGATCCTATATATATAAACAACACTTTCCGCGTGTCATACGGAGAGACGACTGATTATACGGTTCTACCTGATCCGCACGTTCTCCGTTGAACAGTGCTGATTTAGATCATCGAGGAATTCGAAAAAGTAGTTGCAGACGCAGCGTGTTAAAGCGCCATATATCAATGCACCATGCTTGATTCCCGGTGAAAGTTCTTATGATCGGGAACGTTCATCTGGTGTAATTATTGAGGTGGATGTTGATTCATTAATAAGATTAGTTACAGATGCATGAAGAAATAGACGGTCAGGAAAATGATAACAACGGTCAACGTCCAACTTGCATGGCGATGGTCGGTTGATTAGTGGGCCCACCTAATTTTTTAAATATTGGACATATGCATAGAAAGAGAATCTGATGGACGTCCTGGCTTTCTATTCAAAAGCTAAGTTGGCGACTGGCGAGTGGGATGAGTTCGTGTTTGGCGCTTGAAGGTTGGGATTTCTATTCAATAGCTAAGTGGCCCATCGGATTCGGTGGATCCGGGGAACCACGCAGGTCCAGGGATTCGTGAGTGTGGGGCCCATCGTTATGTATGCATTTTATATCACGCCATCTATCCGTTTTTCCAGCTGGTTTTAGGACATTAGGTAAAAAAAATTTTAAAAAAAATAATAAAGCAGATCTAAATCTCATGTATACCATGCCACATAAAACAGTGATATTAAATAAACACCCTCCACTCAAAAATTTATAAGCTTATGGTAATGTTGATTTGCTATCTAACCTTTTGATACAGCCTCACATATCAGGATCAAGAAAACACAAATATCAGCTTGATCCAAAACTTTTGTGGCCCACAAACAAAAGTTTTTAATTACATGTGTTCAAATAACACAGTTTCTAGAGGCGTGGTTTACTTTAGATTCGGATCCACTTCATGTTTTGGATCATGTAAAATGAGCTGGAAAAACAGATGGACAGCAAGACATGCCTCACAGTATGTCCTAACGGCAATGATCCGTGGACTTGGGTGGTTTCCAGATCACCAAATCGGCATCCTGGTCACTTTGATGGACAAAAAGATGGATGGCTACAACCAAATGATACATAAGTACTGGTGATTTTTATATATCTTTTTTTAGGGGTACATTAGGTGGGACCCACCATAATATTTGGAGATAAATCTGCACCAATAAATTATGTGTGGTTGTTAGACTTCTACTCTTTAGACTCCAATATTCTTGTATGATTTAAATTAAAAATATTTAAATTATATTGTTTTATTATTAAATTAAATATGTGATCTTATATATTTTTACATTTTTGATGTGGAGGCTTAAAGCTATATCCAACCCGAATTCGATGGTTATAAGGAATTTTGGATCCTAAATGGATATGGCTATTTATAAGTAAATCGGATATGGATATTGTTGGGGAAAAAATACGTTCAGTCCGGAGACTCGGATTATAAATAGGTCGGCTCCGCTGGCACTGTCCGAAGAGTTCGGGACAACGGCCAAAGCTGAGAGAATAAGGGATAGGCCGAGAGGCATAAGCAAGAGACGATTAAAGTTACTCTATCGGAGAGATAACCTCGTCGGCATAAGCCTACAGAAGGCCGAGTATGTTATAAGCCACTCGACCGATAGAATAAAACCGACCTAACGAGTTGATTCTATTGGCCACGGAGTAAGGAAGGACGACGAATAATCACCGAGACTATTCCATCCGTGAGAAGGCAGAAAACTTATGTTCTCGACTCGGCCGAGACTCCCCTTGAGTCGGTAGCGACTGAGCCGATATAAGAGAAGGCGGTATGAATGCAAATACCACTCCGAAAATTCAGGAATACGAGTATCCGATCCCGAGATTCTCGGGATCGGGAGCAATCAGTGAAATCTCCAGATAATCAGGAGAAGAATCCTCGTATGATGAGGATTCCCAAGACTTATAAATATCGAAGCTTTCTACAGAAAAAGGTACGAGATACAAAACTGAGAAAACCCTTTACTATTGAGAAAACGACTGACTTAAGCATCGGAGGCTCCCCGGCTCTAGCCAGGGTCCCCTTGATAGTGTTGATTGTGCAGGTGGAAGAAGATCCGATCCAGAGGAGCCGTTCCATAAAAATACACCAACAGTTTGGCGTCATCTGTGGGAATCGGACAAAAAGTCGTTTTCTGCAATTCATTGAATGACGAGAACTAGGAGGATGGATCCATACGAAGCGGGAGAGGCCGCTGTTAGCACAGCTCAGGGAGCTCCCCCAACAGCACCGCCTGTGACTACCAGCCAGCCTAGCCGAGGGAACGCGCACTTGGATCGGAAAGTCTAAGAAATGCGTTCCGAGATGGCAGCTATGAAACATATGCTGGAACAACTGTGTAATAAGCAAATGCAGTAGCGTCACGAGTAGGAAAAGGTTCTCCCGCCAACATCTGTAGCGCAGCCTACTGCTCCACAGTCGCCTCGACAGCCGAATCAACCCCAGGGACCGAGTCAGCATCAAGGACCGAATCAACCAGCGCCGGCTCGCTCTGCAATGGCCGTTCTACCTCCCTCTGATTTGCGACATAGAATAGATCAGAGGAGGTGAAGTCGGCTCCCTGTAGAAGAAACGACGGAAAGTACGGAACCCTGAAAAGTCGATATGCAAGATTTCAAGAACGAAGTCCGTGAAAAGATGGAAAAAGAAATGGCATGCATGAAGCACGGTCGGAACTCAAACTCGACCAAATTCGAGGAAAAGGCTTCCGTTTGTGGACGAGGTGATGCAAGCGCGGTTGCCGGAAAGGTTCCGTCTACCTCAGATAACTCCCTTTTTCTGAAAAATCGATCCGACGGAGCATCTTGAATGCTTCAGAACCTATATGGAGTTGCACGATGCCTCGGACGCTGTTATGTGTCGGGCCTTCTCTCTTATCCTGACTGATGTAGCCCGACTTTGGTTTAAGCAATTAAAACCGAGGTCAATTAAGTCGTTCGCCGAACTCAGTGACGCCTTCCTCAATAATTTTATCGGCGGAAAGAAGAAGCTAAAGCCGCCCGCACATCTGAACAACATAGTTCAGAAGGAAGGAGAGCTGTTGAAGGACTATATCAAGCGCTTCAACTTCAAATCTCTGCAGGTTCAAAAGCATTCTGAGGAGACAGCTCTTAACGCTCTCATGCAAGGTGTGAGAGATAAACCCTTTTTGGCGTCATTAGACAATAACCCGCCCGAGACCCTGGGTGAATTCATGGTTCGGTCGGCAAATACGCCGACGCTGAAGAGACCCAACTCTTACGAGAGAAGGTCCAGAATACGAAACTCTCGGCTAAAGAATCAACCAAGAAAGAAGCTTATTCAGTCGGGGGGAAAGAAGCGAAAAGATGACAGGACGCGAGACGACGGTAGGTTGGAAAAGTGACCCGACAGGAGATTTTTCACATACACCCCCGGAACAAATCTCAGGAACAAGTGTTGATGGAAATCAAGAACGAAGGTTTCGTCAACTGGCCCGGAAAGCTCTGAGGGAACCCGAATCGACGGAACAAGAACAAATACTGCCACTATCATCGTTATCACGGTCACAATACGAGTGACTGTTACCATTTGAAGGATGAGATCGAGCGGCTAATTAAAGAAGACTGACTCAGAGAACATACAGAAGGATCTGCTGTTCCAGCAGGACCAAGTGAAGATTGTCCCACAGAAGAAATTCGAACGATCATTGGAGGGCATCAGGGCGGTGGAGATTCAAATAACGCCAGAAAAAATTACGGCAGAAGCATCGATCGCCCGGAGTCTGAAATTCTTCTGCTGTCTCGACCTTCCAAGGATCAGAAGAGATAACGATATTGCATCTCATTCACTGAGGATGATGCCCGAGGCACATCATCCCCATGATGATGCACTTATCGTTGCTCTCACCATCGCCAATAGAAAGGTGTTCCGAATACTGGTAGACACTGGGTCATCGGCGAATGTACTGTTCACCCAAGCATTCGACAAAATGGGCATCAGACGATCAACCTTACGGCCGGTCCGAACCCCACTGATAGGATTCTCGGGTGGACAGGTACTTTCCGAGGGAATCGTCTCACTACCACTCACTGTCGGGACTGCACCTCATCAGACAACTACAATGGTTGACTTCCTGGTTGTGGACCAACCATCGGTGTATAATGCTATACTCGGTCGACCTTCCCTAAGCCTCCTTCAAGCCGTGGTATCCACTTACCACCTTTCCATGAAATTCCCGACTGAGTCGGGAGTAGGAATTGTGAAAGGAGATCAACAAGATTCTCGAAGATGCTATGCCACCGCAGTTAAGGCGCCAACGGAACTATCGATGATCGAATCGCTGGACCCTCAAATCGAATCTCATGAACGAGGGCAACCGATGGAAGAACTCGTCTCGGAACCGTTAACCGAGACAGACACGTCGAAAGTAGTACAAATCGGTTCGTCTCTGAGTCCACCTCTTAGGGAACGAGTGATCGCCTTGCTTCGGCGGTACACCGATATATTTACTTGGAGCCACGAAGACATGCCCGGGATCGATCCCTCGGTCATTACGCACCGACTCAACATCGACCCGACTTACAAGCCCGTCCGACAGAAGAGTCGCCCTCTCGGCCCGAAAAAGTACGCTGTCATTGAAGAGGAAGTCGTTATGCTCCTTAAAGCCAAATTTATCGAGGAGATATACTATAAAGAGTGAATAGAAAATGTTGTACTCGTGAAAAAAGCCAATGGAAAGTGGCGAGTCTGTATAGATTATACAGATTTGAACAAAGCCTGCCCTAAGGATAGCTTTCCTCGTCCTCACATTGATCAGCTGGTAGACAGTACTGTGGGCCATAAATTGCTTAGTTTTATGGATGCTTATTCAGGCTACAATCAAATTGTAATGCACGAAAATGATAAATCAAAAACTACCTTTGTCACTAACAAAGGCCTTTACTGTTACCGAGTGATGCCATTTGGTTTGAAGAACGCCGAGGCAACCTATCAAAGGTTAGTGAACAAAATGTTCTCTCGGTAGATTGGCTGAACGATGGAAGTATATATCGGCGATATGCTCGTCAAAAGTGTACAAGCAGCCGACCATGTGGCGGACCTGAAAGAAATGTTCCTGACTTTACGTAATTATAGAATGAAGTTGAATCCAAGCAAGTGTATTTTTGATGTAAGCTCGGAAAAATTCCTCGGTTTCCTCGTTAGCCAGCGAGGAATCGAAGCGAATCTCGAGAAAATCAAAGCTTTACTTGATATGGAGTCTCCGAAAATAATCAAAGACATCCAAATGTTGACAGGGAGAGTAGTCGCGCTTAACCGCTTCCTGTCCCGAGCCACAGACAAATGTCTCCCATTCTTCAAGCAATTAAAGGGACGACAGACGTTGGAGTGGACAGACGAATGTGAAAAAGCGTTTTAAGAACTAAAGACTTACCTCGGGTCCCCACCACTAATGTATAAGCCCGAACCAGGAGAAGCTTTATTATTATATCTGACTGTATCCGATGCAGCAGTCAGCTCGGCCTTAATACTAGAGAATGAAAGGAGGCAACTACCAGTGTATTATGTTAGTAAAGCTTTACTACCGGCAGAGACGAGGTATCCTCAGTTCGAGAAAGTAGCCTTAACTCTAGTAGTATTTTCGCGGCGACTCCGGCCGTATTTTCAAGCTCACACCATCATTGTTGTGACCGACTTACCACTGCGCTAGATTCTTCAAAAGCCAGAAGCTTCCGACCGACTTACAAAGTGGACTGTCGAATTGAGTGAATTCGACATACAGTACAAGCCGAGAATGACCATAAAAGGACAAGCTGTTGCTGATTTTCTTATTAAAGTAACCTCCAACCATAACACAACACATGATTCTGAGAAGGTTACTGAACCAGTGGCTTCTTCCTCTCTCGACCCCTTGCCTAACCCGGTAACCTGGAAGCTATTCGTCGACGGTTCATCCAACTCCAAAGCAAGTGGGGCCGGGGTGGTATTAGAAACTTCCGATCAAACTTGTATGCAGTATGCTTTGCGACTTGTATTTCAAGCATTGAACAATACAGCAGAGTACGAGACCTTATTACTCGGCCTTAAACTCGCCTCGAGCTTAGGCGCCACTCATCTCAACATTTTCAGTGACTCGCAGTTGGTCGTTAACCAAGTTTCCGGCGTTTATTAAACTCGGAAAGAACAACTGAAGACGTACATGGAAAAAGCCAAAGAATTAATCAGCAAGTTTCAGGAATGCAAAGTTATTCGGATACCCAGGGCCGACAATGCCAAAGCTGACTTGTTAACCAAGCTCGCTTCGGCCGACGAAGATACCATACCTCGGTCGATTCCGATCGAGTTTGTAGCAAAACCAAGTATAAATGAGCCGGCAGACTCGGCTACAAACTCGGCCATTCATCTTATCATGTCGGAACCCACTTGGTTTGATCCAATCATTCGTTATCTCATTGATGGAGAACTACCAGAGGATCGCGCCGAGGCACGACGTCTGAAGGTACGAGCGTCGTGTTATATCATCTTGAATGGTGTACTGTACAAGAAAGGGCTCCACGCTCCCCTATTAAGATGTGTGGACTTCCATGAAGCCGACTATGTCTTACTGGAGATACACGAAGGAATATGTGGGAATCACTCAGGCGGACGTTCGCTCGCCAACAAAGTGTTACGGCAAGGGTATTATTGGCCGACGATACAACATGATTCTAAGAGATTCGTCCAAAAGTGTGACAAGTGTCAGCGATTTGCGGTTGTCCCGAGACAACCCTCCAAGGAACTCACTCCGATGTTCGGACCGTGGCCCTTCGCACAGTGGGGGATCGACATGATTGAGCCCTTCTCTCTAGGGAAGGGTCAGACCAAATTTGCTGTGGTTGCAATAGATTATTTCACGAAGTGGGCCGAGGCTGAGCCACTAGCGAAGATTACTGAGCAAAGGATCACTAGCTTTGTTTGGAAAAATATTGTCTGTCGGTTCGGAATACCTCAGACTATTATTACCGACAATGGGAGGCAGTTCGACAATAAGCAATTCTGCGAGATGTGCAACAATCTCAGGATCCAAAACGTGTACGCCTCGCCTCATCATCCTCAGACAAATGGACAGGTCGAGGCCGTTAACAAAATTATAAAGAAACATCTCCGAACGAAGCTCGATGAAGCAAAAGGAGCATGGGCCGAGGAACTTCTGAATATATTGTCGGCCTATTGAACTACAGCTCGGACTGCCACGGGAGAAACTCCCTTCTCCCTTTGTTTTGGCTCAAAAGCTGTGGTCCCAGTTGAGATCGGTATTAGCTCGGCCCGAGTCAATACATTCGGCGAAAAAGAAAATGATGAACTTCTATCAGTCGAGCTCGATCTATTGAAAGAGAGAAGAGAAGGAGCTCGATTACGAATGATGACTCGACAGAGGCAAGTGTCTCGATTTTACAACAGACGAGTCAAGGTTAGACGATTCTGAGCCGGTGATATGGTCCTCCGAAAGACATTCCCAAACACGAAGGAAGTTGGGGCGGGCACATTGGGACCCAATTGGGAAGGTCCCTATGTCGTCTCCAGCATTATCCGCCCTGGAACGTATCGCCTAGAAGACCTAAATAGGCAACTATTGCCTCACTCGTGAAATGCCGAACATCTCAAGGTCTATTACCCGTGAAACAGAATAGAAAGCTCTAAAGAATAATGGAAGAGAGATGTAATTGAAGTCGATTTAATAAAAACAAAGAAATTCCATTTTTTTAAAGTGTTTAGCGTCGGGTTATAAATGAAGTTAAAGATACATGAAAGATGGACAACGTAACTGCCAACAGAGAGAGTTATCTCCCTCGGTCAAGGACCGTTCTTCAATCAGTCCCGGAAGGGTCGGCCCCGTCAACAGCAGCAGGGGCTCCCCCGTCAGTGGTGTCATCGCCAGTAGCCTTGGCCTCAGGACTGTTGGCATCGAAAGTAGAGAGATCAAGGTCGGGGAAGGCAGCCTTTATCTTCAAAATGCAAGCTCTATAACCACCTTGGTAAAGGCGGTCCCTTTCTTCTGTAAGCTCTGGTGACTGAAGGAAGGCATCTACGGCGCGCTCTTCCGCCTCCTTGGCTCAGCGGGTTTCTTCCTGCGCTTCATGGACGAGGGATTGGCTTCAGCCTTAGCCCGTGCGAGAGTGCTCTCGCAGGCGTTGTGAACTCGGAGAAGATGCTGATGATTTTCCTCAGCCTCCTTCAGAAGCGAGGTCAAGTAGGCATTGTCAGCTTTGGCTCCTTCGAAAACCATCCTGGCATCTTCTGCCACCTTCCGAACGATTGACAGATCGCCGACCATGATGCCGATGCGACCCTCGACAATCTCTCTGCGACCCTTCGCTTCGACCGCAATCCTCCTTGTAGTATTTATCTCGGCCGTAAGTTTTTGAGCAGCAGTTAGCTCCAAGCAGGCTTTAACAAGGCAAGGAGCCAGCTGCGGGCAGGAGACTGTAAGTTATGAACAAGGACGTAGTCAAAAATAACAGAAAAGTAGAGAGAAATGATTTTACCTCAAAGAGCAACCTCGCCGTATGCTCGAGAGTCTGCACAGCTGGGGCATTGTAGTAACTGGCGAAGTCTTTCTCGTCCCCATGTGCGAGAGCCCAAGGAATCATCCCCTAGATGATTTTGGCTAAGGGAGACTCCTGTTGAGTCGTCTCTCCTCTCGAGGACTCCGCGCAAGGTGCCTCTCTCGGCCTCGGGGCCTCTTCTACCATGGGTCCTGGCTCGAAAACCGACTGAGAGATTTGAAGGCTCGGCTCCGCTTCCTCCACCCTCTCATCGGGGTCAGAAAGCATGACCACTTATGGGGCGACAGAGACGGGAGCAGGCGAGGCAGTTGGCTCCTTATCTTTTGCAGCAGTCTTCTGTTGCTTCGAAGGCCGAGGCCCTGACAAAAGAGCTGACATTGGAGGGGCCCTCACTTTGGAGATTAGCTTTAGGGACGGACGAGATCCGACCATGCTATCAGAAGCAGGAGCCGACTTGAGAAATGGACGAGCCTCGGGAAGGTCTACAAAGAAGAATGAAGAGTTAGATAGGAAACTGAAAGGACGAAGCAGAGCGGGACGAGTTACCTGAGACGAATGAGTCTAAACCCGTGAGATGGAGGCGCTCGAGTTGTAGCAGCAACTTTCAAGACCGTTCCTCTGCGCTCAGCTTCCTAGCTCTCTTATCCAAGTTAAAGCCCCGGACTCGAGTTTTTCCCTCTTCTTCAAAATATATGCAAGACATTATGAGGTCAAATCAGCTATTAAAAAAAAAAAAGAGAGAGATTATCGGGACGGGTCACCGAATCACCTGCTCTCCGGAACGTACGAGAGACTTGAGGCTTGTACGGCCACGTATCGGCTAACTCCCACTGACCGCAAGCCCAAAACCACCTCTCCTTCCAGTACTTATTATAAGTGGGTGGGTCGGTTATCAAAGACCCCTCTTTGCCTCTCCACGCACTCAGGAAGTAAAGGCCAGAGAAGTTTGAATTTATTTTAACTTGGTAGAGGTAGAGAAACTCGTCGACTTTTAGTGGAGACTGTTCTAACTCGGCCCACACCACGGCACACCCGAACAAACTCCTCCACGCGTTTGGGACAATTTGACCGGGAGCTATTTTGACTCGGGACAAGAAATCACGAGCAATGGGCTGAAGTGGCAAGCGCAAGCCACATTGCATCGCGACTTGAAAAATTGTGACCATCCCCGCAGGAGGATGGTCAGGCAAATCTCCCGAACGAGGGAGACGGAGTACGACCGAGTCGGGGACATGATATCCAGGCCTGATCCGGTTTAGGTCGAATTCGGTTAAAATTGAGCCGACGAGGCCACTCGGCTCGTCTTCACCTTCTTCCCCCTTCGAAGAGGATTCAGAGGCTTCCACAGTTTGATTCACGGGGTCTGGAACAGCCACCCCTTCTCATATAACAATGTTATCTACTTCTTCTTCCTCCTGCTGATCCATCCCGAGGTTAAGTCTCTCTGGACGGGTTACCAGAGACACTCCACCACTAGAAGGACCGGCCTGAGCGAGGCACTCAGCCGATGAGTCATCGGCCTCCCTTACAAGCCGGAATGCGGTTCTGCAATGTCCCAAAGATATTGGGACACACCCTCATCACCGAAAATCCCTCCCGGGGGCTCTGAGAGCCACGCGCAGCCATTAAAGTTTAAAGAAATAGGAAGAAAGAACTCACCGAAAAAAATGACAGCGAACGCAAAGGAAGTTGACGAAGCAAGAAACGACAGCGGAGGGAAGAAGGAAGATGAGAAAGAAGACTCGGAAGCGGATACGAGCGGGAGAGAGAAACACTAAAATAAAATTTGCACAGTCCTCCTGCCCAGCCTTTTTATAGCTGTGTCACGTGGCAGGGCTTTGAATGAAAAAGCGAATCGTCGTTCATCTCGACTCCCCCGCGCGACACATGACGCACGCTGACTGACAGTGGTAATGTCTTCGCCACGCGTCCAAATCTCATACGCAGACGGAACGACCTGACGGCTGGCCGCACGTGCGGCCTCGAGGAACGCAACGTCATACGTTAGAAATGACTCAAGGAGCATTAAACGCCTCATCATAACCTCGGACTCTAACATGAACTGACCTAAAAAATCGTTACCTCTTGATGCCGCGAACGACACAAGGAGTAAGGGGGGATTACTGTTGGGGAAAAAATACGTTCAGTCCGGATACTCGGATTGTAAGTAGGTCGGCTCCGCTGGCACTGCCCGAAGAGTCCGAGACAACGGCCAAAGCTGAGAGAATAAGGGATAGGCCGAGAGGCATAAGCAAGAGACGATTAAAGTTACTCTTTCGAAGAGATAACCTCGTCTGCATAAGCCTACAAAAGGCCGAGTATGTTATAAGTCACCCGACCGATAGAATGAAACTGACCTAACGAGTTGGTTCTGTCTGCCACGGAGTAAGGAAGGACGACGAATAATTACCGAGACTATTCCATCCGTGAGAAAGCAGAAAACTTATGTTCCTGACTCGGTCAAGACTCCCCTTGAGTCGGTAGCGATTGAGCCGAGATAAGAAAAGGCGGTATGAATGCAAATACCGCTCCGAAAATTCAGGAATACGGGTATCTGATCTCGAGATTCTCGGGATCGGGAGAAATCAGTGAAATCTCCGGATAATCAGGAGAAGAATCCTCGTATGATGAGGATTCCCAAGACTTATAAATATCGAAGCTTTCTACAGAGAAAGGTACGAGATACAAAACTGATAAAACCCTTTGTTATCGAGAAAACGACTGACTTAAGCATCGGAGGCTCCCTAGCTCTAGCCAGGGTCCCCTTGATAGTGTTGATTGTGCAGGTGGAAGAAGATCTGATCCAGAGGAGCCGTTTCATAAAAATACACCAACAGATATCACCTTTTCAATTCAAGTCAAATCCAAATCCAGCTATAGATTTTGGATTTAGAGCCCGATACAGGTGAATCCAATTCAGATCTGACCGATTAAGAGCCCTAATCCTAGCCCACCTGGTTCAGCCCGATCCCGTCTCGTTGCGGGCTAGCTATTCGTTTGGCGTTGGAACATAGATCGTCAGCCGTGGGCTTTGCTTTTGCTTTTTTAAGAGAATGATATCCCAGCTTTTATATAAGAACATGGAAACACAACAACATATTGAATCTATCACAATAGGTTGTCCGGGAAATGCAGGAAACAACCAAACATTCCCATGAGCTGGAATGCAGTTTGCTTCAAGTCCAAACACACCTAAGGTTTAATAGCCGGGAGTTGATTAGGTGATACCGTAGACATGCCCAAGATGGTGCAGCACTTATCCTTTTTTATTTTTTTATTTTTTTTACTTTCAGCTTGTTAGTACACCCCACCGTTAGTTCACACATCACTGTTAGCCACCCCCACTAGGGAATCGATGCCACCTCAGTGTTGAAATGTTTTTTTACTTTAAGCTTGTTAGTACAACCCACCGTTAGTTCACACGTCACTGTTAGCCACCCCCATTAGGGAATCGATGCCATGACCTGTGTTGAAATGAGGTATATATCTTTCACTCGGTCTATCACTTGAGCTATGGACTAGGGTGTGTGCAGCCCTTACCCTGGGGCCCACCTTAATGTATGTATTCTACATCTACACCGTCCATTTGTACAGATCATTTTAAGGGCCTGTTTTGCCGGGCAAATCCGGTGGGATTAGGAGGGATGGGATGGATTTTAAGGTAATGATGGTGGTGTCAGTGGATTGGTTGAAGATCCATGGGATTGCTATATCCCGAGACAAGCTCACGGGGTGACACGCCCAGCATTTCCCCGGATTTTACCATCCAATCTATCCAACCAATGGATGGGATCAATTTTAAAGTTATGATGGTGATGTCAGTGGATTGTTTTAAGATCCACAGGATTGCTTATATACGGGACAAGTTCACCAGATTTGTTTGGCTCGTCATGCATATCCCTACATATCGGGATCCCATCCCTCCTAATACCGTGGGATCCGTCTGGCCAAACAGGCCCTAAGGCATTTTCCAAAAAATGAAGCAGATCCATTTATAAGGTGGACAGTACCATAGGAAAGAGCGGTGATTGACCATTAATGGGCCACAATCGAGATGATATTTTTTTGACCCTTCATCCAGGCTTATGTCACCTTATCAATAGATTGGATGGAAAACACTATGGAAACATTAAGGTGCGCCCTATGAAGTTTTTAATAGTAGGGCCGTCAATCACAACTGTTTACTATGGTATGGTCTACCTGATAATTGGATCTGCTTCATTTTTTATGAAATTCCCAAAAATGATATGGAAAAATGGATGAACGGAGTGGATACGGAATACATACATCAAGGTGGGACCCACGGTAAGGGCCGGACTGTCTTGGGTGAGTCCGGGGTCTCACCCAATCCGCTCCGGGTACTGTCAGGTTCATATGCTCGTCATCTCCCATCGGGTACGATTTGAGCAGGAACTATATAAGTTGGAATGAAGTTTGGTTTTGGGTCCACGCACATGGCTAGGTCTGCGTTCATATTCAGGTACATGCTCCAAGAAGTTTGGTTGGCCCAGACCCATTTCACAAAGGATGTGTTATGGGAAGATCCGAGCCTGGTAGCCCCGAGCCGACTCAGCGCCATTCTGACTAAGGCGCGATCCATTCAAGCTGGACCCAGCGTCAACACCGCGCGAGTCTTAAGACAGAGTTCAAATCGAAGAGGAGGCATATCCGATCGGACCACAATGCACCCTTAACCAACCACATGAGCTCAGACCTGACGGGTCGGGCCGGATGCCGAGGCTATAGTCGGATTGGCTGAGCCGAGGTGATGATCAGAGGCGCATACCCCACTCGCTCGATATGGAAACTGTCATATCGAGAGCGGGCCGAAGCCTCAGCCCCCTCGGCCCCTACCCTACTGCCGGCCGATTTTTGACCCTCGGTACCGACCTCTCCCCCGACCTCGGGGGAGGGGGGGAACGCATTGTCAGCTATTTTATTGGCCTCCTCCCATTCGGAGGAGGAGGGCACAGCGATGGGGGCCTCAAGGACCGCGGCAGGCACCCCCACTGTGGGGGGAACGACGGCAGCGGAGGATCGAGGAGCAATAGTGCTCGGCACGACAGGGGTGCATACCACGATCATCTCGACGAGCTCGGGCGAAAGACGTACCACAGGACGTAGGACTACTGGGGGAGCAGCAGTGTTGCTAGGATGCCTCGGGGTTGGTTGTGCGGAGGAAGTGCCGGCGGGGCTCGGTGCTGGGGCTGCTGGAGATGGTGCAACGGAAGATTCCCCCACGCGAGGGGGAGCTAGCTTCTTCCGAGTGATTTTCACTCGGGGGGCTTCTTTGAGCAACTTCACCGCCGTCGGAGCCACTTTCCTCTTCCTAGCCCCAGACGCTTCGGCCATGCCTGCGAAAAAGAAGACCATGTCAGCTACTAAATAAGCAAAGGAAGGTTCATTGAAGAGTTCGGGGCAACTTATTGAGGGATGAGAGCAAAGGTTGGGATTTGCAGAGCTCGAACCAGTGAAGGTTGGCCGCAGTGATCAGATCCGCCCAGGAGCGAAGCGACTCTGACCGCACTCTGGCCTTTGCTATTTGATTCTTCTGGTCCGAGTCAAGGAGCGGTAGCCCCTTCTGGAAAGCTACAAAAGGAAAAAGAAATGTCAGTTCGACTGGAACAGATGAAAATCAAAGCAACAACTCGGATGTAAAACGAAGTCCGACCTGGCTTTGTAAAATGGGTCGGAACCCGGGCTGTTAAGGTCCTAAGTTCAGCCGTCGGTGCCTCCCAATCACCCGCTGCCCAGAACTACTTGTTCTTTCAATCTTTGTTGGAAGACGGCAAGTGCATCACCAACCCCGACCCTTTGCTCCCCCGAGTCGCAAAATAGTACCATGGGTCATTGCTGTCATGCTTGACCAGGTACAGGTTCAGCAGCTCCTCTAGGGTCAGCTCAGGGTTCCTAACTTACTTTCAAATTATGTAGGCTGAGATCATCACCCTCCATGCATTCGGAGTGAACTGTCCAGGGGCTAATCCGAGATAGGTCGCTACCTTCCGGAGAAAGGGATGTAGTGGGAGTCGGACTCTGCACTGCAGCGCGCAGAGGAAGATGGCCACCTCTCCCTCAGCTGGAGCGCCAACAATGTCCAAGGGACCGGGGGCCTTTATCTGAATGGAGTTTGGGATCTGAAACTCCGATCGAATTCACTTCATTTGGGATTCTGACATGACAGAACCCCCGGGAACTACCTCTGCGGTTCGAATGCTCGCAGGCATCTCGGCGGGCTCGGGAGGCTGTCTTCCTACTGGGTTGCTTGGTCTTAGAAGCTAATATTTTTTTGCTTCCGAGGCGGGGGTACAGAAGAGTGGTCTCGAAAGGGCCTTTAGATGACCCACTCTCACTTCTAGTAGTCCCTAGCTCGGAGTCATCGCGGTATTCGTGAACTATTTCTAGATCGGAAGACATAGCAGAAAGAAGGACGAAAGTCAGCGAGACTCACTGGGTGATTGCCAAAAATCGCCTATTAACGAAAACTTTCCAAGTCGGCCGGAATCGCCTCTCGTCGAAAATTGCCTCTCCGGTGTGCTCTTGTAAATCATAACGTAAAATGACTAACGAACGTCCGGGGCACCTTATATAGGCAGCAAAGGATTTACGCATTGATGGTGAGCTTTAATGGCAGCAGCTGAATCAGCACGAGCCGATCTCCGAGCACACATGGCTACACCGCATTGGACGAGCACCGAACTGTCAGTACGGCTCTGACATTGGGCAATGCGCCTTAATATGCGAAGCGACGCCCCAGCAGTCGGAGCCATCATAAATAGGCCACCTCAACCTGCGTGGCAGCTTCTCATAGGTTGGGAGAAGATCCGGGATCATAACCGTCACCACGCGTTAACCGAAGCCACCAGCACGGGTGATTCAAGACCCGTCATCATTGCGACAAGGGCGGAAGACTTCCTGTATAAGTACTCCCCGAGCCCGCAGGCAAGTTCGAAGAGTAGGGGGCTTCTATTATGGGAAGATCCGAGCCTGGTTGCCCCGAGCCAACTCAGCGCCATTCCGACTAAGGCACGATCCATTCAAGCTGGACCCAACGTCAACACCGCGCAAGTCTTAAGGCAGAGTTCAGATCGGAGAGGAGGCACATCCGATCGGACCACAATGCACCCTTAACCAACCACATGAGCTCAGACCTGACGGGTCGAGCCGGATGCCGAGGCTATAGTCGGATTGGCCGAGCCGAGGCGATGATCAGAGGTGATTACCCCACTCGCTCGATATGGAAACTGTCATATCGAGACGTGGCCAGTGACTTCGCTCGCATGTGCGCACTGTAAGACCCGTATCTTGGTCCGTACCTTTTCGTAGACTTTCGCGGTCTTACCGGTCGAATTCCGACAACCTTCGACCCTTAAACGATATCGACGCGCGACCCTGATTCATGTGCCGACAACCCGAGTCGACTCAACCCGAGACCAATACCATAGCGACCGCACCGTCGTTGCGGTTCGGATGCCGTGACTAGCGCGCCGAGGCAATACCCTGGTCAAGAGATATGGGCCAACGTTCGGTGCGAGAAAACACCGCGTGTTGCGAAAACCAAGGTAATCTCTACGATGTGTCACATCAATCACATCAATCCCATCAATCAATCAATTCATCAAGCCATCACAAGTCAAGTACACATCACTTTCATCCCTTTTTCCAAGCAACCATAAAAGTCTTCACCACCCATACCTCTCTTACACAAAAGCCTCAAAAGTCAAGCTTTTCTTACACAACCATCACTCACCCATCCATCCATCACTCTCTCTCTCTCCCTTTACAACTCTCTCTCTTTCCCTCTTTCTCATTTCAATCTCCAAGCAAAAATCTCAAGCCCCATATGTATGGAAATTTTCTAACTCTCCTAAGCTCTAAGTGGCCCACCTCTTCATCCCAAGATCTCCCATCTCAACCCTCCATTCCTCATCTTAACCGTTGAAAACTAAGCTAAGGTGCCAAGGAACCCCTAGTAGCGAGAAGATCGGACGGTGGGTGCCTCTATAGGGTAGTTTTTCTTGTTTTTATGATGGACCAAGTGAGGCCCACTGATCAATGGTGTGGATCTCACTTGGGACCCTTATTTGTGGCCGATGGACCACTTGGATCATCATGATCATTCCATGATGGGGCCATTCTCCATGGACCCCATCATGATGTTTATTTCTTTAAGAAAGGTCATTTAGACCGTCCATTTTGGTGGAGAGAGGATCTCCACCGTTGATTCTCGATCTTGGTGGTCCCATGTGTTGAGGGACCCTTTTTTTGTATCATTTGCTTTTAAAGGAGGGCCCATAATGGCGGGGTCCCTCCATCACAAGCCGTGTCCCACTCTCCATGTCTCTCTCTCTCTCTTATTGCTTTTATTTTATTTTATTTTATTTTATTTTTATGTTATAGGATTGTGGCCCACTTGAATGGATCCCACCTTGATGTAATTATTTTTATTCAAGTGGGGCCCACCTTAAACATTAAACCCATGTCACCCATCATGTGGTGGCCCACTTCATCAGGGCCCACCATTTTCAAAAAAAAAAAAAAATCAAAACCGTCCAGCGTATGGGACGCTGGACGTTTCAATGAAAGAAGAAAAAAGGAAAGAAGAAAAGAAGGTGGACTTGGGTGGTCCACTTGCCTAGGCCCCACCTTGATGTATTTGTCCCATCCAGGCCGTCCATCCTCTCTCCCTCATCATTTTAGGAATTGAGCCAAAGACTGAGTTCAATCCAATGATCAGGCGGGCCGTACCAGAGAAAATGGTGCTTTTACTCTTCCAAGACTATTAGTGCCCATTTTGTTATTTTTACACTCCAAATCAGTGCCAAAGATGAGATTTGTATGGCCTGTTTGGGCCCTAGAACCAAGTGGGCGGAGTGGATTTCCCATCAGTGGGCCCCACATTTGTTTTTTTAAAAAGCAAATATATATATATATATATATATATATATATATATATATATATATATATATATATATATATATATATATATATATATATATATATAAGGGTGGCAGCAGCGCTGCCACCGTTTGAAGGCAGTAGACGCTGCCAGCCAGCGGGCAGACGTCCAACATGGGCCCACGGCCCTGCGTGTGGGCCCCACCATAATGTTTATTTGTCATCCGACTCACTCATGAGGTGGGCCACCCCAGTGGTGGGCCCCCCTCCAAAAATGAAACAGATCCAAAACTCAGGTGGCCCACACCACGTGAAACAGTGTGAATTGAATTTTACCATTAAAAAGTTTTTGGGGCCCATAGAAGTATTGGATCAAGCTGAAATTTATGTTTTCCCTTCATCCAGGTCCAATTGACCTCGTGAACGGGTTAGATTTCAAATAAACATTACGGGGTGGGCCCCACATGGGACCCACAATGATATATGTGCCAAGCCCACCGTCCAGACGGACGGTGGCGCCCCCACGGGTGCACCCACCTTCTGTTCGTGTGGCCCCCTTTTGTGATGCATGTGATCGATCCGCACTGTCCACTGGGCAGTGGGACCCGCCATGATGCATGTGATGCATCTAGACCGTCCATCCGCTTGGTGAGATAATTTAAAGCATGAGTGATTGATTGGGTGGGCCACTTATGTATGAGTTAGGTCCATTTGACTTGTAACAGGCCTGTGGGCTAGGCCCATTTGAATTTCAAAAGGGCTATGGGCTAGGCTCATTTGGTTTATGAAATGCTTATGGGCTACGCCCATTGGATTCATTTTAGGCCTAGAGCTTAGGCCCATTTGATGTGTTGCAAGTCCATGGGACTAGACCCATTTGATGTACTTCAAGGCCCATGTAATTGGACCCTTATGTTGAAATTTAAAGCCCATGGAAGTAGGTCATTTGATATATTGTAAGGCCCATGGGACTAAACCCATTTGATTATAAAAGGGTCCATAGGATTAGGCCCACTTTGATATGCATGCAAGATCATGGATTAGGCCCATTTGAATTGTTTAAGGCCTAGGGATTTAGGCCCATTCGACTCATATAAGGCCTCTGGGTTGAGGCCCATTTGATATACATTTGGGGCCCAATTGGTGTAGCCCATTGGTCATATATTAGACTCATGAGACTACGCTCATTTGATGCAATCCAAGGCCCACGGGTTTGACCCATTGCAATGCACATAAGACCCATTGGTGTGGCCCATTTATGTGGCCCATCTGATGAATAAAAGGCCCATAGGATAAGGCCCATTTGATATATATGTAAGGTCCAATGGGGATAACCTACGGTCCATTGCAATGTGTAAATCCATTACAGACTAAGTACTGACGTTTACAAAGATCGTGCCTTAGGAGCAATGTTAGTTTGACGTCCACATTGCGAGTGTAATGCTGGTTGGATGTCAACATTACGACTCTCCTTAGGGCCCATTACTGGGCCGTACTTATTGTGTGTAGGCCGTCCAGGTCCATCTGCATTGTAAGATAGTTCATTTTATTATAATATGTTTAGTACAGTTCATGACTCATGATCATACGCATCATATGTATGCTTGACGTGAGAATTGTCTGATCATAGCATTTGCCTTCGGGCAAGTTGTTTATGGGCTCCCGGTTAGGCGGTGTTGCCCTACATGAGCACACGATATGCGCAGGATTTGATGTATGACTGGATAGCATGAATCATGCATATCGCATTTATATGACATGGATATTGTACGCCCTAACGACATCGGGGTCGTAACTTCCACAGATGTATCGTGGTTGGCAGGATTGGATACCGAAAATCTTGTTCTACATGGGGTACTATAAATATCCCTGGGTGAAAGTCTCTAAACCCTTATGGTACCAAGAGGTTGCTCCAACGTCTACACCGAGTGGGTAGATGAGCGTTGAGTGCCGATTACTAGACGGTTACGCTCTCCACTGTGTCGTGGTCAGTTGGAAGGGGGTGCGGCCTTATCCGCCCGAGAGTAGGGGGCAATCCTAGGCTGAGTTTAACCAGCTCGAGGAATGGGTCCGCTATCGACGAGTCGCACCCGATATTGGCAGACGGATAGTGTGGTCTCTTCCACTTACCTTATTGAGCGCGATGTGGCGGCAATCTGGTTTAGAGTGTACTAAACCCCGGTGATATTCCATATTTTGAGCTGTATTGATGTGTGGACATAGATGAGGATCTGTATGCTTGAGTTGCATTGCACATCGCATGGCCTTGGGATGGCCGATACCATTCATGTCTTGCATCGCATAAGCCTTGGTATGACTCATGATATTATAGATCCATCTGCATATTTCGCTTTATTCTGACATTGTATGTTCATATTACTACCTTACGCACACACTTTCACCACTCTCTAAGCTTTCTATAAGTTTATGCATGACCGTTGCGTGCAGGTGACATTGGATCGCAGCAGCGCTGAGGCAGAAACACGTTGCAGAGCATTTTGGAGTTTTTGTTCTTTACCATTATATTTTCCTTTATGCTCATTGTACTTGTAAAGTTTTTGATCATAGTGGAAATGTAATGGAGTTCTTGGTTGTTGTTTGTGGGTTATGCCTTTAGTTATGCTTATTACGAATCAAACTGACATTGAAAATCCTCCTCGTAGCATCCCAGGATCGAAACCTGGCGAATGGGAGCTAGGAGCCGAGAATGGGGTTCTACGGAGGCTATCGGCGTCGGATTCGGCGATCGGGAATTTTGTGAGCCCGGTTTCCGAGTTTGGGGCGTGACACGCACGATCCACCAGATGCGCTGCGTAATCAGTAGATTGCGGGCAATATCTCCATTATCCTAGAATCCCTCTGATCGTGCCGAGATTATCGGACTTAGACCGCCTCACAGGAAGGTATAAATAGTACACATCGCCATATCTACAGGTACGCGAAATCTAGATCTCCTCTACTCTCTACCCAGACCCTGATTCCCTTGTCATAATTTAGGCATCGAAGAGTCCCCCGGCTTAGCTAGGGTCACCTTTGCCTGTTTTCCTAGTGCAAGTTTTAGGGATAATACATGGTAGACGACGTGGAGGGAGGGCCGATTAGATTTTGGCATCAACAGGATGCATCTGCATACCATCCAATATTCAAACCATCCACCGAGTGGGTCCCACCTCAGAGATATTATTTCTCAAAAATTAGGCCATTGCACTCATTAAGTAGTACAGTGTTAGAAATAGTTGGACGGCTACAGAAAACTTCAGCTAAATTTTCTTCAACCATGAAAACTGTGGCCCACCTAATTAGTGGACCAATTCAATTCATGGGTCAGATCATTTACATGGACCTGTGGTGATGGATGTATTGGATCTCCTAGCTATGTGCCATGCTGACATATAAAAGGGGTTGTATGGGAGAGGTCTTGTACCAGCAGCAAATATCGTTTCTAAGCAATGACTATCAATAAGGGTGCGTTTGGTCGCACCAAATATCATGAAATTTCATAATAACTCTACTTTGGTCGGAAATAAAAGGTCTTAAGTACAACTGGTTGGACCACTGGATATGGTCCACCTAGAGAATGACTTCCAACCTGTTTAAGTGCATGTGACATCTAAACCCTCTAATAGGTTGGCTCCACCATAAGGTTCATCCGTTGGAAAAATAATCTCCATCCACTCATCGAGTCGGGACTCAGTAAAAAACAATATCTAGCCATTGATAATTAGAAAAATACAAGTGTGGCCCACTTGATCAGTGAATAAGTAGATTTTTTGTTCAAGGTGATCCTCATGGCGAAGCCAGCCTATTGGATGGTTTGGATGTTGCGTGCATTTAATAGGTTAGAAGTTATCCACTTGGTTGACCGTAAATCATGGTCCAAGTGGTTGGACTTTAGCCTAACGGCCTCATTTGTAATCAGATCCAGAATTGCACCCGTTTTAGTCGGGTCATCTAGATTTTATTATTTCAATATATCATGATATTTGGTGCAACCAAACGCACCCTAAAATCATATCACATATTTTGTTGGAAGACATTGAAATCCCTAGTTTCAGTAAAAATATGGGAGACCCCATGATATGAGATCCTTACAATTGGAGCTGTATACAAGCCAGAATTGAATCGAGCTTGGCACAACTTGGCCACTAGATGACCCTAACGTACACTTAGTTCGGTTCGATCCTTGAGCTTGATTGGCCATGTCTACTCAATTTGATTAGCAGCTTGGGCCAGTTCAAGCCCATGTAACATTTTCTCAAACACATGGAGTGCACTTTCAATTTTTCCGGATATACAAAACAACACCATCAATTTATAAAAAATTTCATCAAACACCTAATAAATATTTATCAAAATTAAAATACAAGGCTAGCTTTTATCATGTAATGTTTTTTTTTAATAATTTATTTCATATCCATACCTTCTTCGCCGTCGGCCAATTTTGCAAAGAATGTATACACCCAAATAACACTTTATTGAGTTATTTTAACAAATACTTAGTGAGCAACATCGATATCAAAATAATTAGGTCACTGAACTGGTTCATTTCAAGTTGTGGTTTGAACCGAGTTGATTTGAGCTTGAGCAAGCTCTAACTCCGCTTGAATTTTTTCCTAGCTCCAAAACTCAGCCCAACTTGGCTCGAACTCAACTTCGAACCGAGTTGAATCGGGCTTTTTCAAGTTGAGTCGAACTAGTTAACCAAGCTAACTCGGTTCGTGTGCAGCTCTACCTACAGTAGATGAGACAAGTTACATAAATGATGTGATCCTAACCAGTTATCCATAACCATTGAATTTGGGTTGTTGATCTTCATACTAACAACACCACATGACAACCAATGAATTTTCATGGCTAGGACTCACAAAAAGACATTTTAGTAGTACCCAATCACAAATGGGCCCCACTAAGGATGGGTATACACGCATCTGATTGTCCGATCCAATGGCTAATATTCTCTATACGACCGTGCATTATTGAAACGAATAAATAGCAAATAAATGTCCACATCTTATCCGTACCATCTAAGATATTTTTTGGAAGCCATTATCTATGGCCCACCAAGATGGCAAAATAGTAAATAGGATGAGCTTTTACGGTCTTCTTTACAAGTGGGGATTCATTTGATACTCTGGATATGTTCCACGATTCATACACAGGCACTCCGAAATTTCATACAGTGCATACATTAGCTGAAATTAAGCCGATAAAATTGAGGATATCCCGCTACCATTAAGACAGAGTCTCAAAATCAAAATGTTCAAGCAATATTAACCTCTGATTGGTGGACACTTGGCAGTTGAAATTGGACCGTTAGATATTTTCAATTTAAACGGTCCAGTAGATGTTTGCCAATCGGATAGCTACGTCATCAAATAAACATAGTATTTGGTTCATGATGCATCTAAACTGCGACCCACAATTTAAACAGTTTACTTTGATTTAGTTATACTCCACGTTTGCAATGTCTAATGTGCTTGTGTATCATCCATGCACTCTTCCGGAGTAGTTGCTAAGCCCACACGCGTGTGCAATAAATCTCATGCACACGCCACACATGTACCAACATGGTTCAACAGGTCTGAGATCTAATCCATTCATCAAAACAGAACCAATTTATTAATTTCTAAACCAAAAATAATTTCGATCCATTGGTTAGGTGGGCCACCTTACAAAAAAGTACAGCTCTGAAAATTTTGGCTGAACTTTTCTAACTTATCCACCGGTTTTCAATTTTGGGGCCCACGTGAATTTTGGACCAGATTTTTTTTAAAAAAAAACATGTAATAGTTCGGAAAACTAATGGACGGATTAGATCTTATACCTGTTCGCCGCGCTGCCATATGTGTAGCATATACACGAGCTGTACTGCACACGCGCGTGCGCTTGGCAAACCTCCGGAAAGGGTATCTAATGACTGATCATGAAGAATTTGGACTTTCAATACCCAAAATTTTGATATATCAGTACAATATTTGGACTCCAGAATGAACAATAGTCCTATAAAATGGTATTGAGTTTGGATTATACTAACCAACGGTCGAAAGAATAATTTTATCTAGAAGATAGGTGGGCCCATATATCAATTTTTGGCCTCTTTGTTTTAGTGGGGTCCACAGAGGTGTCCGTCTGGAATCCACTCCGTCCAGAAGTTTTACAAGATTATAATAGGATAGTATCTAAAAAATGAGGCATATATAAAAATCAAGTGGGGCACGCGGAAGTAAGAAGTGAGAATGGCTTGCCCCTCATTGAAATCTTCTGGAGCCCATCATAGTGTTTATATGTCATCCAAACCGTTCATATGGTTATTCCACTAACATGATCTGAAAATAAACGAATATTCGCATGATCCAAAAGTTTCACGATCTCAACGGTTTCCGTATTCATTCTCACTGTTTTCTCTAGTGTGGCCCATATGAGATATTCCTAATTTTTTATATCCTGATTTATTGTTCTCTTCTGGATCTGATGGACGGAGTGGATTTCTCACGGACATCTCTGTGGACCTCACATGGGCTCCGCCCTACTTGCGGGGGCACAGATAATTCGTAATTCATGTTTTATCACAAACAAATCCCGCTAAGCACACGCGCGTGTGGAACTTCCCATCCACACACAGGCACGAGTGAATATATGGAATACCCACGTGAGATCTGAGCTTCCATCTAGTTTGCCACAATGTTTGTATCTTCATCCATAAAATGCACACCGTTTTACTCCTCAGGTGGGCCACAAGATAGAAACTAAATTGACGGTTAAAACACATTCTCCCTATCACTCTTTTCTTTCTTTCATCACTTAACACACCTGATAAGTAAAATGGCTGATTTGCAGGACAGGAGATCTAGAAAGTTCATTCCATCTGGTGGAAAGCTCTGATCAATTACACGCTTGCCATATTGGCACGTGTGCCTGGATGTGGATAGGCAAGACACGTAAACACGGCGCATGTGGACCCCTCCGCATGTTTATCCGTAAGGTTGAAAATGTCGAAGCATGTCACATCTATAATAATAATAATAATTTCATCGCCAATTCACCATAGATTTTCATACAACCGGTTGGATGATAAGTCTCCATACAACCGCTAGATAATTCTAACCTTTCGTGCATGTATGAAATCCAAACCATCCAATAAGATTGTCCCACCATAAGGTTCATCTGATGCAAAAATCAAATGGTTCTTCTCATCAGGTGGGCTGCATCATTATATATATATAAAACAATAGTTTGTGCTGAAATAATAAGGAAATATGATTGTGGCCCACTTAAAGTGTGGATTGCGCTAAAATTTACATTGATGTGTATGGTAGTCCAACCTTTTGATGGGCTGAATATTTTTAGAAACGTATTGGACGCGGTTCGGCTACTGACTCTGCCACTACTAGGTGCTTTTTGGGCCCACCATGATGTATGTGTTTAATCCACGCCGTACATCCATTTTTACATATCATTTTATGGTATGATTCTTAAAATGAGATAAATTTATCTCTCAAGTGTACCACATCACAAGAAAAAGTATCAATTGAACCCCCACCGTTAAGCTGGTATTTGTTTTTTTCTCTTCATCCGGGTCTACGACACCCTATTTAGGCAGCGAGTAAAACACAAACCTCTGCGGGGACCACCATATCGTATATGTAAATCCACTCCGTTCATCAGGTGAGAGCCCTTATTTTAACCGTGCAGAAAAAATATCGCCCCGAATTAATACCCACGGTGGGCCACGACAATGGGAACAATGTAAAATTGTTCCTAAATCCACCTGATGAATGGGCTTGATGGAAGATACTCGCCATGGTGTCCCTAAACATAAACCTATGGTTGGCACCTCATCACCATATTTCCCTATGGTGTGGTCCAACAGAGTTGTGGATCTGGATTGTTTTTCTCGTCAGGGCTTAGCATGGATGATGCAGACTGATGGACGGAGTGGATGTTACGCATACAACATGTTAGAACCCCACAAAAGTCTGGAGAGATATGAGACCCGTTATAATGTCCATATAAAATCTACTCCGTCGATTAGTTTCACCAGATGATTATTGGACGATAGGTAAGAAATGAGGTGAATCAAAGGCCCCAAGTGGTCCACACCACACGATACGGTGAGGATGGAAACGCTCGCCATGGATATTACCAGACAACCCGTTCATAACGTGATTCCCACGGATATTAAGGGAAGAAACAAATATAAGCCTGATCCACTTGGGCAATTAATCTCATGGTGTGGCCTACTTGCGTAACTAATCTATCTCATTTTTGTCATCTAATCCTAGAATGGGCTGGAAAAACTGATGGACAGAGTGGATTTTACACATCGGTGGGCCCCACAAACAGGTTGCAGAAAATCCCGTAGCTGTCTTACGTGCTGCATAAAAGCATACGTGGAGAGGATTGCCTGTGGGCTGTGGCGCGCTTCCAACGGTCGCATTTGGCGGGCTTTTTACCTGACCGTTCAAAATTGTAACTAACTTCTCTTTTGTCCTATATGAACCCTTCCACCCCTCCCTCTCTCGTCACCTGCGCCTAGGCCCATTACTCCTAGCTCCAAAATCACCGGCCCGCCTCTCCGGCCAACTTCCTCCGTTCGCACTCTCATCGGAAAATGACCCCGACGGTGGCCTACCCCCTCCTAGGTACTGTCTTCCTCCTCTTCTTCGCCCTCTCTAGGCATACTCAGGTGGGCCCCACCATTCGCAGTAGCCGTCGAATGTCTCGCGGCCGCGTGGTTTTTGACCCTTTGTTTGAAGAGATTGAGAGAAGGGCTGAGGGAGGAGGATTGGGTGACCGGGCCCTCAACGCCGATCCCAGCAGCTCTGCCGGTTGGGATTCCGACCCGTTTTCCGACGAGCACGATGAGATGGAGGAGTTCTTCAGTGAGGAGGGCCGGTTCAACATAACTGAGAGGCTGGTTTATCTGTTCCCCCTCTTGGATAGTTGGCCAAGAGATGGACGGATCAGCTCTCATGAGCTTGAGTATTGGGTCGTGGGCCAGGCCCTGGACCGGATGGCCCACCGGACTAAGAGGGAGATGAAGGCCCACGATAAGGATGGGGATGGGGCCATCACTCTTAGAGAGTATCTCTCTCATCTGTCCGATAAAGATATCGGTACGTACCCGCATTCGTTTTCTTTAACATCGTGACCATTCATTCAATGGGCCCACATTGTAAATGGCCGCAACCGTTCATTCGATAGACCCCACCTTGTAAATGGCCGCGACCGTTCATTCAATGGCCCCACCTTGTAAATGGCTGCAACCGTTCATTTGATGAGCCCCACCTTGTAAATCGCCAGGCCCAAAATACCGTAACAATCCACACGAAAGCTATGGACGGCTTCCAAATTTGGGCCCAGTCTTGTATACAAGTGGCCCACATGACGCACGGTTGGAATGCCGGCGACATGAACCATATTGGCATGTGCGGCTACACGTTGCGGGTGTCTGAGTTGGATTGGGGTCAGTGCAAACCTGACCCGGCTATTGATCCAGTGTAACTCGACCCATGGCTCGACTACAAGGCCAAGCCCAGTCCGAGCCCATAGCCACCCTTGAAATCTCTTTGGGGTTAGCCAAACCTCTCATGGTTCCCAATCACACCCGATTCTCTAACATTCTTGTGCAGTGGCACCAAGAGTTAGTGTGCACACATCTCCCGCTTTGACGACGATCGGAGGCGGGAATCTCAACGCACATTTCAACATGGATTTTCAAAATTCACATTTCGAAATGCTCGATGGATTCCCACCTACTGTTTCAATACTTCGCGGGTGAGATATGTGGACCAATTTCTTCATACGCATGAATTGTACGGCCCAGATCATAGTGACCTACTTTGATACATGCCATTCTCCCACAGTTCAAACTAAGGTGGCTGGTAAGCCAGCTCTGTATCCTAAAATCCCATTTTCAAAATAAGGGTTTGTTTCTGCGTAGGCTTTCAAAAAGGGGTATCTACAAAAAGGATTTTTGAGTTCAATAAAAATCCATTGGTTTTTATCAAGTTGGTTTTTAATATCTGTTTATTGAGCCAGAGTATTTGTAAAAGTACATCCAAACATGCAATCATGATTTGGGTCCTTACTCTTGCTCCACTGGTCGACTCTTAGGAGTTTCAACACCCGGTAAAAGGTTCGAGTTCCCATACATGATGAAATCCTACTATGGCGTGAGTGTGTGGGGGTGCGTGTGTGTGTAAAATAAAAAAATAAAAAAAATAATAATAAAACTAAAATCATGATTTTAGAAGTCAAATGCCCCTTCTTGGATTGGTTCATGCGGCCGGGTTGATTATTAAGGCCCAACCCAATTACAATTAATAGGCATTGGCTTGATTAATTGCTAAGTGGCTGAGACCGGGCCACAGGGTAATGGGTCATGAATTAGCCTCAGGCTAGAATATTAGACCAACCGGTCTGGCTTGAGCAGATCCTAAACCCTAAACCCTAAACCCTAAACCTTAAATGCAGCCGAATCCGACCCATTGTCACCCCTAAGTGGGCCCATTTAGCGTACTCTTAATTTATATTTTAAGATTAGTATAAAATAATAATAATAAAAATAAAAAAATCAATGGCTATGAAACAGAGAATAACAACATGTTGCCGGGCCAAGCCGGATGGTGGAAGGAACGGTTCAATCATGCAGATTTCAATGGTGACGGAGTGCTCAATTTCACTGAATTTAGGGAGTATGCATTTCTTTTTCTTTTTTCTCATTAAGTCATTTTTAAAAATTTTATTAATTATTATTCTTTTTAATTTTTAATTTTTATTTTAATTGCAGCTTCCTACACCCTGAAGACAGTAACAGAGAGAGCATCCGACAGTGGTTGCAAAAAGACAAGATTAGGTAAGAATGCGCACAGTGCGCACTGAGAGACGGTACGCTCACCATTGCATACTGACTCTCAGAAGTCAGTCAGAACTCACAATGTGCACTGATGTCATGATTTATTTTTAAAAGAGAAAAACAAAAACTTTGATACTCCGGCAGAGTGGGATGCATGATATGCAGGCGTTCAAGCAACTCAAATCAAACTGTCTGAATCATGGGTTCCAGTTTTGATGTACCATGGAACAGAATATTTGATTGTTTGATCATCTGATTATTGGATTGGTGAACATTGATTGGACGGTTAAGAATGGAAAATATCCAATGGTCATATTTCACCAAATAAGTGTCCACGTATCAGAGGCTGGGATTGTTTTTTAAATCTGATTTTAGGGCTCTGACTTCGCAATAGTAGATTCCATAATTTAGTCGGTTTAATTTTAAGTTCATGTATTTCTGGGTGCCTGTGTATCAAGCGTCATATGATGCAAGAGTATCAAATAACCACACTTAAAAGGCAGGGGTCCATCGACCACTGAATGGGATTGGTCATTTAATCGAATGGCTAGGATTGTCCAATCCATGTGATTCGTGAACAGTGGTCGATCTGGGTGGGTAGATCTGATGAAGGGTCCAGATCATCGACCATCGTGCCATATTCCTTATTTGATGCACTGCACGGTTTACATTTCTCCACGAGAGGTTGTCTTCCGGATGCAACAGTTGGACCCGTGATGTAGTGTTCCACGATCTGGACCGTTCAATGGCTATGTCTACCGATCACATTCGTTCAGTGCCCACTGGAGATTTTGGATCGGCCTGAATTTTGGGCCAATCTGAGTTGCCTCACCTAATAGACGGTCCAGATTGATCAATTGAATTGCCCCACTGTCCTAACAGAACTAGGCCACTGGATCATTTTCTTTCTAATTTCTAACTTTCTAGCCGTTGATGTGGTGATCAAAACATACGTGCTTGATCTGATGGTGATGATGATGATCATGGACAGAGAAATGGACAGAGATGGAGATGGAAGGCTGAATTTCGCCGAATTCCGCGATCGAGCCTACAACATCTACAAAAACAGCGTCGAACTCGAATATGATCACCTCGACGAACCGTACTATATACCCAGCGTCGAAGAGAAATTCGCCGAGCTTGATCGGAACAAAGACAGGTACACACGTGTGTATGATCTAAGCCACACATCAGACTGGTCCACTAATCCGGTGGGCCACTGATTAGTTGAAAATGGTATACCAAAGAATAACTTAGACCAAGTTCGTCTAAGTTATGCTAATGTCATGGCCCACTTGATGGTGGGCCAGCCTATTTTTGGCCAAGGGTATCTTCTCTGTGGGACCGAGTTGATAGACGGCTTGGATCTTGCATACGAGAATTGAGAACGGATCACCTAAAGCTGGTTGTATGCTAACTTAGCATGCAGCTCTGTTATTACTGCCAACTTGTCACTTTCTGCAGGCCATCTGATTTCGAGCCCCACGTTAAAATCGCTAGTTGTGTGGCCCACGCGTGTATGCTGATTTAGACCGTTCGATATTCATTTATATCAATGGCATAGCCTGCCTGATGAATGGATGATCCTTATTTTTTGGAAATTGATTTCATGTTGGGGTCCACCATTTCAATGGCTCGGATTGACTAGAGGGGTGAGAAATTGGCGGGAAAGAGCATGCAGCGGGCTGTAAGCGATTAGTTATACATCGCACCGGATTACCGCGTAGGGGTGCCTTGCGAAAGACTCCAATGTTAGTTACGGAATTTAGAAAAAATGGTGGTGACTCTTCAAAGCTACACGTGACATGGTTTTACACCAATCTAGACCGTCAAAATCCCTGACCAACTCATAAGATAAAAATCGAACTAAGAAAAAACTGCTAACCATCTGATTTTTTCCTTCATATTTTAACCACTCATTTGTTTTGACCTTTAACTGTCCATTTAATAGTTTATGAATGGATGGTTAGGATTAATGATCAGAGCTATTTTAGATGTATTCTCCATCCACAAAGGGTCCCACGTTTGTATGGTGTGGGGAGCTGTACATCAGTGCCAGATGTGAGAAGATGAAAGTCACCACCATTTTTTAAATGGTTCGTAGAAGAAATGCAAGTATAAAAAATAAGGGGGTAAATATAAAAAAGTCACCCACTTCATTGCTAGATCCATACATGTTTGCAGGTATCTAAGTGATGACGAATTGGACGGCATCATGCATCACATCTTCCCTGGAGAAATCGCGCTTGCATCTTATTACACCAACTACCTAATCCGTGAGGTACGGTTCATTATTCCACTTTCCATAAGATCTGATCCATCCAAATGGTGGGCCACACCATATAGTTGTCCTGTCATAAAATCCAGGACAATCAGGCCACCATTTATGACACAAACGGACAGATGGAAATAACTGATTCAATTTTTTTCCGAGCCATCACATTGTTCTAACGATGCAGCCCACCTGATGAGAAAGTACAAATGAATTTTTGGATGGGTCATCTAGGAGCTTGTACCAACCTATTGGATGGCTTGGATCTCTCATACGTGTGCCGCTCTATCACATGTGGATTTGAAAATTGTTGGGCCCAAGCCCAAGCCCAAAAAAGGTTGGGCCTGGGCTAGACCCGAGAATTGATCAATTCCCTATTTCAGGCATGAATGTTCCTAATCCATCCGTTAATCAAGTGGTAATAGGCCAACTAAAGTTAGTTAAAGGGTTGGGTCCGGCTTCAAAACTAGGTTTGGTATCCGTACATTGCTGTGCCTGGGCCAACGATGAGTGGCCTGATTCAGTCATTGAGTGGGCCGCCAATATACAAAAAAGCTCGACGGATTTAAAGAAACTTGTCGATGGTTCCATTTACATACATGTGTAGTTTAAAAACTCTCAACGGATCCAAATCCAAACTGCTTGACAATCCAACCAT
Organism: Magnolia kwangsiensis; assembly: GCA_037074715.1. Lineage (NCBI taxonomy): Eukaryota > Viridiplantae > Streptophyta > Magnoliopsida > Magnoliales > Magnoliaceae > Magnolia > Magnolia kwangsiensis. The sequence continues at coordinate 95,634,389 of CM073588.1, read as the reverse complement.
GCAAGAGTTTTGCCTAAATGTTGCTTGATCAGGTCCAACCTGACATGTAGGCGTGATGTCTAGATCTAAGTGTTCTTATCGAATCATCGAGTGGGCCACATAGATTAGCACCAAGCTAGGGCTAGGGTTAAGGATGAAGTGACTAAGGCTAGGCTAGGGCTAACTCACCTAGGCTAAGCCCTAGTTAGGTTGGTACTAGCATAATCATTGTTAGCCTCATGACTAGCAATGATTATGCTAAACCACCCTAGCCTGGCCATTACCACTCCTAAGAGTGGTATAGGCGGTTTGGACCCAACAAAGTTAAAATTTCAAATGTTCTAAATCCATCTACTAATCAAGCAAGCTGCACATGGATGACAATTTGCCTGGCTAAAGTTGGCTAGATGGTTAGGTCCAGCTTCGAAACTAGGCTTAGCATTTGAAAGTGGGTGTGGCTGGCCCAACAATGAGTGACCCAATCCAAACATTGAGTGGGTAGCCAATATATTTCTTGATGGTTCTCCTTCACTATACATATGTAATTTAAAAACCCTTTATGGGTTGAAATCCAAATCGCTTGGCAATCCGAGTTTTAAAAAACTGTGTACATAAATGTTGCTAAAGGGACCGGTCCCACTTGACATGCACGGGTTAGTGTCTAGATCTAAGCGGCTTGGACCAATCATCAAGTATGCCACTTGGATTAGTACCAAGCTAAGAGACTAGGGCTAAACTAAAGTCATACCCTACCTTAGCTCAGCCCTAGCTAGGTTAGGGCTAGCTTGGCTATTGTTAGCCTCGTTCAGACTGACAATAGCCAAGGTAGCCTACCTATTGCCACCCTGATTAAGGGTAACAATATAGTGACAAGACCCAACAAAGTATTATTAAAATTTTAAATAATGCCAACTCAACTAATGCTAATACAACAAGTGGGGTCCATTCAAGCTGTACTCTTGTGAAATCTCAACCATTGATCATTTTTCTTGATAATGCAGGCAGATGATGATAAAGACGGCAACTTATCACTCAAGGAGATGCTGGATCATGAGCTCACTTTCTATGGTTCGTTGAGAGAGGAAAGCACAAACGACTATGAGAACCGTGATGAACTACGGTGATGATCGCAGGGCCCACCAACATCTTGTTTGAAGAACATTCAAAAAGGGTGTGTGGGTCCTGGGTATTTACTCATGCCTCAATCATAGATTCAACACAAGCAATCCTTTCCGATGAAAAACCACTGGCTTGAGTGAGTGGGTGCATGTGTACAAAAAACAAAAAGGTAAAAAAAAAAAAAAAAAAAAAAAAAAGATGGTGTGTGGGCCCTACGTGGGTGGGCCACCCCACCTTTCGACGTAGGTAGAAGGCTAACGAAAACACTCATGGAATATCAGCTGTACTGAAAATCTGTTGTATGTCCATTTCTACACAAAAGCAATCAAAAGAGCATTGAGATCTGCCTTTGAAAAACAGATAAATTGCAAAGTTAATGTGATCCGCACCGATCATCAGATGAGACCCACTTTGTATGGCCATATCACAAGATCTGGACACCGATTGGACGGACCTAAGTCTTCGATGGAAGGGATTTTTTTTTATTATTGGAAAAGGATGGGCCTCTGAATGGTTAGGATCGCCCAATCGGTGTGATCTTTTGGGGTATGGCAAATCCACGGTACCTGATGATCGGCTGAGATGTTGTATAGCTTCTTCATGTCTCACAAAAGAAAGTCACTGATCTGGATTCATGTGGGCCATCTGTATGGTGGAGGTCAGGGAAGCACCAGTTGGAATGGTCCTGCAGACCACCAAACTGATCCTTTTCTAACAGTGAGCATGCTGGCACGTGTCATACCTAGGCAAGATCCGTAGATGTCCTAAGTCCTGACTAATAAATCAGGACCATCCACTCATCAGATGGGGCACGCTCATTATAAAAATTTGAAAGAAATTCACCAACGGTCTATATTCAACAAACACGTGTGATTCACCTGATATGTGTATCCAGGAGGTGGCAATGAGCTGGGCCCAGCCCGTTCAAACTTGGACCCCAAGCCCGAAAATTGGTTGGGTCGGCCCGGGTCCACAAACAACCATGTTGGGCCAAAAATTAAAGAAATCCCTATTTCCCCACTTGAATGTTCCTAATCTAACCGTTGATCAAGTGGGCCACACATGCATAAAATAGGATTGAAAGCAATGTCCTACGTCGGATGGATGGTTTTGTGTAGCTGAAGGTTGGAATTTGTAGGATGAAAACCTATACGTATGAAGCTAGGTCAGGCAGGGTATGTGGGGTCCACACGATGCATGAATAAAATCCAACCCGTACATCAGATGCTCATCACATTGTACACTTAAATCCATAAAATCAGGCTGATTCGTTAATCAGGTGGGATACATTAGAGGGAACAAGTGGGGATGGAACGTGCACCCTTGATTTGGGTGGAGGTCCCAGCATTTGTATATGTAAAATCCTGGCCATTCAGACGCTTCATCTGGTGAGGATGAAGAACAGGCCAAAAATCAGGCTGTTTCTAAATTCATGTGGGTCAAAGTAAATCAAAGGCAAGCATTCCTCGAACATTGTTCCCCGTGTCGTAGCTCTCTCAAGTGTTAGATCAGGATGATTTTCGGCATCTGGAGGTAATACTAACTGACAAGTCTGATAGACGGATTGGATGGTCCTCATACATCATGTGGGCCCACATCTGTACGTACACCTTAAGCTTAGGAGTGGCAGGCAGCGGTGACTCCAGCGCACCGGATCATGAAAAAGAAATTTCTCGCTGTAAACTTCACTTTTAATCCACTGGCTTTTTTAAACGACCAAAATTTTATTTCAAAATTCTAAAACATAGAGCTTTTCTTGGAGGAGGATACCCTTACTACAATAAACCTATCTTTGGATAATCTTCTCAACTCTTTCGTATTTCTCTTATGTCTTTCGGAAATTATCTCTCTTACATTTCTAAACTTTTTCTTCCTACCAATACCATACTACAAACACTTCGTTTTCTTCATTTTCTTTTGTCAATCTTTACTTCAAACTTTTCTTCATGATATATCACAAACTCTTACTTTTCTTCTTCTTATTCTTCTTCTTCTTTCTTTCTTATTTATTTATTTTTTTTTTTAAAAAAAAAAAATTATTTTGGTCAATTTCCACTTCAAACACTTTACATTGAAGAGGGATCCGAGAGATAGGAAAAAAAAAAAAAAAAGAATATGATACTTCCATCCAATAATTCACACGTTACGGATATAATTGAAGAAATTTCCATAAAACCTAAACCCTAAACCATTAAATCTAAATCATGTGATTATAGGTCAATTTGCACGAGTACTATATAATTTTGAACGAGAAGTCAATGAAATTGACCTGACCGATAGGTCGTTGAAATTCACCAAGAAGTCTATGAAATTGACTGAGAAAGCGAGTTCTCTTATGTGGCCTAGATTATACTTATATAGACGTGTGGACTAGATTACACAAGATCTAGAGTACATCGTGGAGCCTAGATTCTACTTCTAGGCTTGTGGGCTGGTCCATCGAGCTTTCAGATCATCAGCCATCCATTGATTTCGACAGCAAGGAAGCCAATGAGCGGACCATGCTGACTTTTACCATAGGTGAGAGGAACGCGGATTGCCTGCCAAAGAACTTCCCGCTGGGAGGTGAAGGTAAGCAAGCCCCACCATGATGCTTGTGAGAAATCCACCCCATCCATCTATTTTTTCAAATCATTTCAGGACATGGCCCATGAAATGAGGCAGATCCAAAACTCAAGTGGGCTGTAGGGCAGGAAAAAGTGAGAATTGAATGTCACTGGTGAAATATTCGTGGGCCCACATAAGTTTTTTTTAATTTTCAGGCTAATATTTTGTGTTTTCAGATCATCGCAGTAGGAATAACCTGATTAACGGTATAGATGGCATATAAACATCATCATGAACCCCTGGATGTTTCAACGGTAGGCATTTCCCTACCCACTTTTTCCTACTTGGGCTGCTTTGGATCTGCCTCATTTTTGGGCTCGTGTCCTGATATGATCTAGCAAGACGGATGCACAAGGTGGATTTCTCACAGGCATCACGGTGGGCCCCACCTAACCCACCTAGCTTCCCGTCACAGAAAATTCCAGGGAAAGGCTTTATCAGCGAATCCGCGTCCTCTCAGGGGAAGCGGATTGCGTATCAACTCAGTAAGCTACGCATACTGAGTAAACCTTATGTGGCCCACCGTGATGTATGTATTTTATCCACTCCATCCATCCATTTTACCAGATAATTTTAGGATTTGAGCCCAAAAATGAAAAATATCCAAAGCTCAAATGGACCACACCACAGGAAACAGTGATTAAATGTCTACCATTGAAAAATTCTTGGAGGCCACAAGTTTTGGTTCAGGATAATATTTGTGTTTTCCCTTCATCCATGTCTGTGTGATCTTGTGAATAGGTTAGATGACAAAAACATCACAGTGGGCCCTAGGAAGGCTTCAACGGTGGAAATCATTATTTCCACTGTTTCCTGTAGTGTGGTCCACTTAAGCTTTTGGATATTCCTCGATTTTAGCTTCAACCCCTAAAATGAAGTGGACAAAACGGATGGAAGGCTTGGATAAACCACATACATTGACGTTGCGCCCAACAGAAAGGCAATCTGATTTCCCTCTTAAGAGAGCTCAGATATTCTACACAGGTAAAACACATCATGTTCCACTCACTCAGCCAGTTTCAACTGAGTCATGACTCGCCCCAGTCAGGGTTAAATCAGCCCAACCCACCCAAGTCACCGGACCACCGACCTGTACCGGGCACAAATGAGTTCGAGTCTACTTAGACGAGTTGCAAATCAGTCACAGTGGAAGGAAAGAGTGGTGTGTGAGAACATTCACATACCATGTTTTTTTTTTTTTTTGGAAGGTAAGTCAGAATTCATATAAGATGTTTGTATGTGAACATTTATCTTTCTTAAAATGCTCAAGCCTTCTTTTAACATGTGATTATCCGTAAGCTCGCACAATGCAGAATATTCAAGTACCGCAATTAATCATAACTTGCCCGCAACAAAAAAAACAAAACAAAACAAAATGTCGCCCACATGAATGCATGGCCTCACAAACTGCCGGTGCAGCAATTACGGCGACTTCTATAGTTTTTACATGAGAGAGAGAGAGAGAGAGAATTGAAACCCATATGGATCGGTGGAGGCAGCTAAAAATAAATGTTCACCTCCTTTTCGCTCATCTCATAAATGTGGTCCCTCGCATCCGTCAAAGCAACCTGTCACAATACAAAACCGTCAATTCAAGAGATTTGAGAGTGCATTTGGATGCACAACCAAAGTGGCTTGAAATTTATTTGTCTAGTGAATTGGAAACCACGGTTTGGCAACCACTGTTTCAAATAGTGCTCATAGTATATTTTAAACATAACGCTACATAGCATACTAAATAGCGTAAATCCCCTGTAGCACAGCGTATGCTACAGCTACGTAGCATGTAGCGTACACTACAATGTATTTATAAAATAAAAATAAAAATAAATCGTATCTAATGTCGAGGAATATGACACTTGTATTGTATTTAATACTTTTGACCTGTGGGATTTTTGTTTCTTTTCATATTTGTGACTTGTGGTTTCAATTAGATATTATAAATTAAAGTGATTTGCTTAGAAAGTTGTTGATATGCTAATTATTTGATTTGGCTTATATGCGTGAATTGGCTTTTGATAAATGATGATTAATAACTTGTTTGAAGATGCTTATACTTGAAAAAATGAATGATCTTTTAGGCTTTTTACATTTCTTTTTTCTTTTTTTCACCCCCTCTATTTATCATATTTTTCTATTTTAAAATTAAATAAATAGAAGTATCATTTAGCAGACGCTACACGCTATAGAGGGTCGAGCACTACGCAACATGCTACCACTATTTAAAACACTAGAAAACTCACCAACTCAACTCGAAACTCGGTCGAACCTACTCAACTTGGTGACATTTTGAGCTGAGTTGCTGGGGAACTCAGTGCTGGGCTTGACTCAGCCTGGACTCAGTGAGACTTGTGGGCTTGATGGTTTGGTCAACTTGACATGACTCGGCATGACCTGAACTGAACCGAGCTACACATCTCTTGAGGTGAGATTTTATTAAAAATGAAGGTAGGAGCGGGGATCTGAACTTCCAAACTCAAACATGGGAAGCATTGCGTGTTGGTTTGAGTTACATTGTATATTACTAAACTAAATTTAGTTACATTTCTAATCTTTTTAACCTTGCATAACTAAATATCTGAGTCGAGTCAAGTTAGGACAAGTCTCTCAAGTCAACCCAACCCGGTTGAACACCATGTCCAGTCAAGTTTTTGGGTATTTGAACCATGGTGGAAACAGCCAAATTGAGATTTGCTCAGCATTCAAATTTAGGATATGGCCTCCAAACTGCAAAAAATACTTTCAAGTTGGACCTCAAACTGCAATCTAATTGCTAATTCCTCGTGAGTATTGATCACCTACAGCCAGCTGTATGCTAGCTTAGCATGCAACCGCATCTTTCCTGCCAATGTGCTAGTTGTGTAGGGCATCGCTCCATGGAAACGGAAAGTGTCCGCATGAAGATGCTATGGTGTGAAAGTCAAGCTGATTCACGCATCAGGCAGGCCACACTGTTGAAATCAATGGATGGCCAATCACAGCATACAGGTGTCGCCCACCTAATGAGAGGATCAGCCAGATTCTAGAGATGGGCAATCTTCATGGTTGGGCCCACCATTTACATGTCCTACACAAGTGACTTTTGCTGGGACCAGCTGTAGGTGATCAGTTCTCAATCACTGAGGATATACTCGGACACATCCAAACGCTGCATTCTACGGCTGCACAGAAAATGGAACCTACATTAAGTGGCCTTCTCTTTCTGCTTTTTAGGCCCCAAAACATGACTGAGATAAGAAACCGTGAGTCCTGAATATGATTCCGCATTGGTGCAGCATATCCATCATGGGAAAACATGAATACCCAAAGGCACCGCCATTGATGACAAAAAAACCAACTGAGAGTACAACATACCTGCCCGTATTTTGTAATGAAGTTGCTTGCAAGGTTCAAGGACACGATTGCCAATTCATCATTAGCCTTTAGAGCTCGCGCCAGAGCAAATGCTCCATCATCCTGTATATAGATGTGAGTGACTTAGCATCAGTGCAAGAAAGCTAGTGTAAGGGCAGCACTGTCAACCATAATGACAAATCTCGTTGTCAGCAATTTCTTGGGAGATTTTAAATTTTTGAGGTTTTTTTTCGCATATCATTAGGAAAAACTGGCCAAAAATAAAATATTTATTGAAATTAAAATAATATATATATATATATATATATATATATATAAACAAATTCTTTAAGGCTTTCACTATTTTTTGAGTTGATAGAGCGATAAAAAGGTGATATTTTAAAATCTGCCGATATTTTGAAAATCTATTGATAATATCACGACAGTATCATTTGGTGTATTTTTCGCAAGATCTTCAAAATCTCAGCAATATTTGTCACACTGGTATCAACTATGGTTTAAAAACCGGTTTTGGTGGATCATATTGTACACAACCGATATGGGGTTGCATCGTCCTGCGTCGCCGTGCACCGGGCAGTTTCGGGCTGAGACAGCCACATCGTTCATGGACAATCCCGGTACATACCGGGCAATATGTACCGGTTTCAGACAATACTTTAGAACTTGTGCCAACCATCCAGCCCGAGGTCAGCCCAACCTAGCCCATTTATTTTTCAGGCCCATATTCAGCCATGGCAGACATAAGTAGGCCTAGATCAGTCTCTACTTGGGCCTCAATATAAAAAAATGTCCTCAGGCCCAAGGCCCCAAGTCCAGCCTATTTATTTGACAGGCATATATAGTTGTCGGCCTGAAAAGGAGTAATGGGCCTAAAACTGGTGGGCCCAATGGGCTAACACAGCCCATATGTGCATCCACAAATTTCAAAGAACCATGGACGTACTCTTATCTCATTAAACGCCAGATCGAGTGAGGTCAAAACTTCATTAACTATCTTCAAGCTGGCAGCTAACGTGATGATTCCCTGCAAATAAAATAGATCAAACCATTCAGACAGAATGACCGTAGAGCCAGATAATGACATCATTTTACTCCTACAATGTAACAATAACGAGGTTTAGTCATCCCACACATGTATAATGACACCCCTTGCACACAACTACATGCGCCAATGTGGCAGACTAGTAGGAGATCAGAACCATCCATCAAGCAAGACCCGCTGTGTAGATGCCCTAGCCCAAAATTCAGGCAAACCCATTAATAAGGTGGGTCACAACGTTTAGAAACAAATGGATGGCTTCCATTTGTGTCGTACACTGTAGCCTACCTGATGCGCATACTGGCTTGATTTTTGGGCAGGGCATCCACCTGACAGATGGCTTAGATGCTTTACCCATCTGCCACATTGGCACATGTGGTCGTGCACCAAGAGACTGCCTTGTAGACACGTGGAGTATGCAAACCTCTAAAAAAGGATTCTATGGGCCTCACTTCATCTCCAAGTCCATTCGCCCGTAGATCCAAAGTCGATATGGTTGTGTTATACTTCAAAGCATCTGCTATGTACTCTGTACCCTTCGCTCCGAGCTGCAAAAAAAAAAAAAAAAAGCTTCTGCTGTTTAAAAAAGAAAAAGGAAAAAAGGAAGAAAGGAAGGGGGAAAAAAAAAGAAAATAAAGAAACAAACAAACAATGGGGCTGGAGCTACAATGGAATTCGAAGCTGTGTTACCTGACACCAACCAAGCTTGAGTGTTTCGATCTTTCCGTGATACTTAAGAACTTCACATAGAGCCTTTGCACCTTCGGCTCCGATGGGATTGTAGCCCAGTTCCAACTGTTCCGTGAAACTTGCATGAGTATATCAAAAGATTCCAAAAAAGAGAACTTCCATACTCCGCAAGATTGTGATGATTCATAGCATGTACAAAGTCATTGCATGCAGGCGACGTATATACCTTAAATTAAACTTTTAGAGAATGGAAAGACTTTAGATGGGCCATAACCCAAAAATCAAACCAACTGGATGATCCTAACTGGCTGATTGGTGGGCGGAAATGAGAAGTATTCAATGGTCTGAATTCAACTAGGAAAAAAAAAGTCTGCCAATCAGAGACCAGGAATGCATAACAGATCCAATTCTAGGGTTATGCTCCATCAAGGGTGGTTCCCACTATTAGGACAGTTTGGATTTAGGTACAAGTACGTCATATGTACAGTGGCCAAATGCATGCAGATGGCTATCATACCCTGCCAGTGTATCAAATAATTCATCCAAACATGGAAATGGTAGATGACTCACAGTGGTAATGACATTGTTATCTTTCAAAGCTTGGGCAATATCGGCAACACCCTTTTCATGGATATTATTACCGCCCTGGAAGAATCCCGTCAACCAATATCTTGAGAAATGGTCAAAGACCTTCCATGAAAAGTAAGTAAATAGAAGAGGATAATAACCTCACCAAATCTACAGTTGTTATTGTCCGGTTCTGCTTCAAAGCATCCGCAATTCTTTCAGCTCCCTGCACAACTCTAGGTGTCACATGTTGCAAAATAACGAACACAAATTCAAAGAGGCCACATCATTCAGGTAAAAAACAAAAAACAAAAAAAAAAAACAAAGGAAAAAAGAAATAGTAATCAATCAAGGACTCAAGAGTCCAGTCCAGCTCATCAATAAACATCCAGTTTATTTAGAAATATCGTGCAATGTGACAAATATTGCCAAAATTTTGAAGAATCGCGATAATATCACGAAATTTTCTAAGTCTCAGCAGTTTAAATTTCTCACGATTAGTGGAAATATTGTTTAGAAATTAAAGTAATTCAGTTTACGCTTCTATATTCAATTATTAAAATTACTTAGTAATCTATTATATGTATTTTAAAAATATATATATTTTTTCTGGCAAGATTTTCCCAACGATATCGCGAGGAAAATGTCAGAATCTGAAATTCTCTCGAGAAATTCCCAAGCCAAGAATTTGCTGAGAACGAGACTTGTCACTATGACTAAAAGCCCGCCAATAGCAGCAAAAAATGTGGAGGTGAGGGCAGTGTGACAAATATCACCAAGATTTTGAAAATTTATCCCAAAAAATCCACCAAATGATATCCTTGTGATATATTTTTTTTAAAGGATAATACATTTCTTTTATTGAAAAGCTGCTAAGAAATTTCAAAGCAGCAAAAAACACAACCCAAGCATGGGAGCAACTACAAAAATATTTACATTTTAAATCCCAATTGCCCATTCTAAAACATCTCTTGGACTTCCATGGTACTTCTTCCCACGAGCCTTGTTTGTTCAAAAAACATCTCCTGTTTAGCTCCTCCCAAATATTCCATAAAACTGTTAGCACTACTAGACACCAAATGTCTAACTTTTCCTTAGGAAGAACCATGCCATGCCATGCCCAACATAGATTTTCTACCGATTTCAGCATTACCAAATCCACTTCAAAAGATGCAAGAACTGTAAACCACACTTGCCGACTAAAGAAACAATGGATGAAGAGATGGTTGATTAATTCTGCATTGTTCATACACATAAGGCAAATGTTAGGAGGGATCATCGCCCTTTTCTGAAGATTGTCTCTGGTCAAAATCCTCTTTCTTCCAACCAACCAAGCAAATAATGCCACCTTAGGAGGGACACCGTAGAACTAGAAGCCGTCAAAGAAAATATTTCTTCCCAAATTTTATGGAGTCCGAAGCATCTTGCAGAAAGATTACACTTAGAACTTCCAAGATGGAGAAGCATTCCATACTGAGTCATCTAAAACCGGGAGGGATGGATGTTGTGAAGCCGCTCCAACAAAATGGCAAAATCTGTTGCCTCCAGATCGGATAAGGCCCTACGGCACGGAGGGCACCAAACACCTCTTCCACCAACAATGGAGAAGCAACTAGCCACTGACATGTTCTTCATAAGAGCCAATCTTGCCAAGGAAATTCTACTTCCAAAGGCCCATCCCTACACCAACAATCCTCCCAAAAACATGTGTGATCCATAGCTAGAGAAGGATATTCCAGCCTCGAACATTGAAGCCACTGCATTAATGGTCTTCCATATCCCGAATGCCCGATAATACGAAGATTACTTTACCTACCATCCCCCCACAAGGACACCATATTGTTTATGCAATAACCTTTCTCCATAGCATGCCTTCTTCATCTCCAAATCTCCATTGCCAGCAGTGCCATATTCATGGATTCCAACACTCTAATACCTGCACCACCACCATATTCATGGAAAGGTTAACCGACAAATCTCATTAAAGCCACTGCATTAATGGTCTTCTTTAACTACTTCCTAGAAAACTTGATAGAAAACAAATGGAAAACCATCCGGGCCAGAGACCTTGTCTCTACCCAAAGTCTATAGCATTTTTATTTCCTCTTTCGACAACGGCTTCTCAAGAGAATCCCTATCCAAACACAATAGACAATCGAACGGCAAGTAGTCCAACATAGGTCTTTTCCAATCATAACAAGAAAAAAGGGTTGAGAAAATTTGCACAATAGTCGAGCGTATTTGGCTTTTGTCTTCGATTCTTTGGCCACCCACCACAGTACTACTGATCCAGTTATTCCTTGCCTAGCACTGGCAATGCAATGGAAAAAGTGAGTTTTCTTGTCACCTTCTTTTAGCCACAATGCCCTCGTTCTTTGTTGCCATTTAATCTCTTCTTCTCTTAGGAACTTAGAATAATCTTCCACCAAGGATATGCATTTATGACATTCTTCTTCAAATAACTTGCCCACCTCTTCCTTTGTGTTGAGTTCATGCATTCCCCTACCTTCCTCTCAATGTCATCATTCATATTCCTTAAAAGCTCCGTTCTCCATCCATTCAGTTCGCCCTTAAGAAGTTTTAGCTTTTGAGACAATCTAAAGCCATCCATACCATCAATCTCGAAAGATTGCCACCAACCTTTAACTAGATCTGCAAGACCTTCCACTTCCAACCACATCAAATTCAAACCAAAATGGCTTAGGCCCCCATTTGTCTCCTTCAACGTCCAGCAATACAGGACGATGATCAGATATAGATCTGGGAAGACGCTGGTACAGTAAGCAAAGGAAATTTATCAACCCATTCAGCAGACACCATGAATCTGATGGTTTGGTTACCATGCGAACATGCAGGACCATGGTTTGGTCACTTGACTCACTTTAGTGATCCAAACAATGGATCTGATGGAATCCGCTGTAGATAGGGGTTGCACCGAAGTGCAAAAAATTGCCTAGATTGGAAGATCCTATATTCCTAACCATTCAATGATTGGACTATTTTCCATTGACTGTTTGCTTATTTTCCATTGAATGTTTACTGTTGCTGAATTTTCTCCATAACTGTATATTTATATGGCATTGTCAAAGGCCAGGATCTTACAATCTATAAGATTTTCAAGGCATCCCCCATTCAAAGCATAGTTTAAAAACCCAAAAAAATGACTCGACTCAGTTTTACCTGGTTCGGGTCAACTCGACTGGATATTCAATAACTACCAACTAGAAATACTGGGAATGGTAGCGAACATTTAAACTAGTTGTGTTTGGTACATGTATTATAAATAAGAAAGCAAGCAATAAGTTGTTCTATAGCTTGATGGTCTGGTACTTTGCACCTCTAAAGTAGGTATTGGGTTCAAATCCTCCCCCTTTGTCATTTTTTTAAACCTTTCATTAAAAAGAGGCCTGACGAGGCAAGTGACTCAGCCCAAGTCAGAGTGAATCACGTCAAGTCAACCATAAGCGAATCGACTTGACAAGTCTTGCCATGAATCAGTTTCCAATGAATCAGTTTCCAATGACTCAGCTTTAAACATCGCTGAGTCAAGTTGACTCGGCCAAGTTTTGAGTCAAGTAAGTGAGTTCTAGAACTATGATCCAGAGTTAGGCACACCATATCAACACTTTGAATCAACCAGCAATTATCTCACATGCGCAGAATCTTGTGTGTCAGCAAACTGTCTTTTTGCTGATGTCCAGGACTTCATAATTCCACACATCAATCGTGCAAAAACATGATAACACAATTCTCACTGATTAGTATACGTTCATGCACGACAAGTCCATATGCCCTTCCATACAATTATATATAAGTATGAAGTATATGATCCTCAACCCAGGACATGCATAGTATACTCAGGTTTTCAGTTTGTAGAAATGGGGCCTGTGGTTTTAGTGGGCACAGAAACATTGGCCTGATGAGACCTGGTGTGGATGGGCCATGACCAAAAATATCTGAGACTAGAAGATCTGTCACCAACCATAGGTTTTTTCCGTCGTAGACCATTTCCATACCTCTCTTAAGCACCCATTTGCAGGCCACAAATTGAGAGGTTAGGATTGTCTCATTGAAGAGACTCTTTGGCCATGGTCCATCCACCCAAGAGACCAGTCCGGCTGAGTCATTGGCCCACTAAAATGAAAACCTGTGCATAAAGAGCACACCATCAGGATGAGGATTATAAAATTCCTGACCACAATATACTATGAATTAGTAAGAAAAGCTTCGCAAACTATTTAAAGAAGAAGGAAAAAAAAAAAAAAACAAAGAAGATGACAGATAATAGAATACCCAAGAAAAGTTACACCATGTGAACTGTCCTACAAGAGTGAAAACTTCCAGAATGAATATATTACGAGGGATTACATTATGCTCAGGCAGGTAGTGTACAGTACATTTTGGGTTTTCAGTTTGTACACGTGGCCCCATTGTTCAGTGATCCAAACCATTATGGGCCCTGCTGTGAGTGGGACAAGCACCAAAAATCTTCTAATAGAAAGATCCTAAACCTATCAATAGGTGGCAACAAAGAAACGGGTAAGAAAGAAAAGACCAAATTTATATGGTTAGGAACTTCAAAAGTAGAGGATTTTTGGTGCACAGGCCATCCACGGCGAGTCCCATCATATCAACCTTTTGGATCACTGAACCATGCATACCACCTTGCACAATCTGAAAGCCAGAACATGCTGTACAATCCTGCGGCTGATCACTGCATGATACCTCGAAGATTAATACCTCGTCACTTATGTCGTTCATGTAAAGATTCAGCCATAGTAAGCTTTTACTTTTCTTGATAAACTCAGCAACATGAAAGGCGCCTTTCGAACCAATCTCGTTGTTGCCAATGTCTAAAAGTGTGATTTTCCCTGCAAAGCAACTACTTATGTCAGATCAACAATCAAGTAAGAAAGTACAGAAATCGCAGCATAGGAAAAATTATTAGAAGTACACTCAAGCAAGGGGAAAGAATTACAATAGTAAAAGACGAACCCTTGTGTGTAGATAAACCTGACATCAAAGCCCGCACACCTTCATTGCCAATACTATTTCCATGCAAATGAAGCTCCTGCACATGAATTTTACCACGGAATTTCTTACACCCTGAAGGAAGTCTTCTTATGCATTTTTTTATAAGAAAAAGCACAATGCTGTCAATGGGCCAGGACAGCAGGCCCACCCGATGCATTCAGAATCCAAGCCCAAACCAACCCTTAGTGACATCCCTAACATGCAAGTGCATGCTGTTTACTTGGAAAATGCAAATACATATATGATAAAAAGCCCGTCTTTCATTAACAAATAAGGAAATTCCAATACTGTACCCTGTGAGTAGTGTCTCAATTTGGCATGCAAGGGCAGTACAGTATGCGCTACCTGGTTAACTGCACAGTAATTATTCTTTATTCTTCTCTCTTTTTCATTTTGCTTTTTTTTTTTTTTTGATAGTTAAGACCCCAAGACCTCAATGTTGAAGCACACCCTGTCTACCATTGAGCTACAGGCTCGAACCCACGGTAATTGTTCTTTAGCGCCTATTTATCAATTCTGATCCACTGTAACTCACTACTCAAAAGCCAGCAGCACATTAGTGACTGTCTACTATCTTCTCTTTGAAGTGCCACGTGTTTGAGGAAATGTTGCAAGTTGTAACCAGTTACTATTGGTGCTGATTCATTCAAGTTTGGACCTAGGGAGTTTTTGAAAGCCAAACTTTCTCAGTCGGGTGTCATTTTGCCCTAAACAGGGGCCACAGTGGGTTTGCTCCAGAGTGGGGGGGTGGGGGGAGTCATAATATTGAGCAGAAAAAATTGAGTTCACCCACAAAACTCCTGTTATCCACCATTTTTTAAGATATCTTTTGGAGTTTTTCCTTCCCCCCTTTTGACTGCACCATGTACTATTGATGCATCAAGAAAGAAGAAAAAAGTTTCTCTCAATCTAGCTTCATATAATATCATCTTTCTACCATTTCAAATGTATGTACAATATCATCTTTCCATAAGATCTGAATGTAGCAGCCTTGTGCACCTCCATGTCTCAAGCAACTTGACATTTTCTTCCCTTCTCTTTATATATAACTAAATCTTGAGTATCAGAAATAACTGATCATTGATGACTTCCAAGTTCCGTCACTATTCTACGCCTAAACAACTGTTAGCAGCAGTTAAAACTTTAAAATATGTGAATAAATGACAATACCATTCATTGGAAGTGCAGATAACATTCATCAAGGCATCCCTTATAGCTCTCTGTTATTGGAGGTTTTCAGTCCCACATTCCATTCACGAATCATAGTATCACTGGGAACACACGGGTAAATAGGCTGGCAGTTCATCGGAGTTACCCACACATCTCAAGGACAGGCAGAACTAACCTATGAGAGGACATCCTTATATCTTGGGGCTTCCCATCTCTCAATGTTCAATCAGCGTTCACCACTATCCTTGAAGATATTTAGTTTATTTTCCAAAACCATGTACAACAAGCTCTTACTAGGATGAGTAAATACAATGCTCAGGCTGCGAGTGTGTACAGTATGTTTTGGTTTTCAGTTTGTTCAAGTGGGGTCCATTGTTCAGTGATTCACGCCTTCCATATTATGAGCCCTACTGCAGATTGCCCCATGCAGCAAAAACGCCCCAAATAGGAAAATCCTAAACCTTCAATTTGAAGCCATAAGATGGGCAGTTAATAAAGTACAGAGTGGCACAAATTCAACCAAAACTAAAAGCCCCATATTCAATGGTGGGAATTTTCCAATTTGGGATATATTTGGTACACAGACCAATCTCTGTGAGGCCCACATATCAATGGTTTGGTTGAGGATCACTCAACCATGCGATCCACTTGTATAAACTGAAAACCTGAGCGCAGTGTCCAAACTCTTGGCCTGAGCATTGTATAATACCACTATATAGATGGCCATCATATAGACCTTACTAAACAGCTGTAGTGATTCTTACATACAGATTACACAATCAAGAGTCTTGAAATTCGAGTTAGAAAAAGTGTACCCTCAAAGACTTGTTCCCTTCAATCCCTTTAGCTAGAGCTGCAGCCCCGAGAGCACCACCATAATTTCCACTATAACAGAATAAATGCATTATGAAATCTTCAAAAACAAGCAGAGAAATACATCAGAAAGTTTTCAATAGACATAATATGTTCATCCATACAATATATGAATGGAAATTGCATTAAGCTAGCAGGAAAGAGGTGTGGGAGGACTATCACTCACTTAAGATGTATTGATCGTATAGTATTGTTCTCAAGAAATGCCCCAGCTAAACTTGTAAATCCCTACTTCCAATTCCAAAAAAAAACACAAAGTAAAAGGTGTTCATGTACTTACACTGCTTTTGCTTCAAACAACACAAACACACACACACACAGAAAACGAGGAGGAAGAAGAAGATACTAAAGAAAAGGGAATAAAGTAGGGCGTACAGAATAGTCAATCATATTGTTGTTAAGTTCTATAACCCGCAAGCTTGAGTTTTTTTTCAGCATCTCTGCAATAGCCTTTGCACCCTGTATGGAAAACCGAGTGAGCATACAGATAAAGAACCAGAAAAAAGCCAAAATCCATTCATTTGAAGCCAAAGTTCCAAAGTTCGGTATAGTGATAGTATTCTAATATGGGTTTATTTCTTAAGAAGCAAACCTCATCTCCCAGCCCGACACTATTCATCTGAAGCTTTTGAATACTGCCATTCCCCATCAAAACATCCGACAGGTACTGTAAACACAGAACAACACTTAGTTTACATGCAACACCAGTTCACAAAAGTAAACACTCTTTTGCAAAGATCAAGAACTCAATTGATAGATCTAAGAACCTAAACATAGATTCAAGAAAATGTAAAAGTTTATCTGACAAGCAAATTTAGTAAAAGGAATGATGAAAATGCAAAGATCTGCTGCAAGAAATTGATTTGCTGAATCATTTATAAACTGGAATGTAACTAGATACAAGGAAATGAAACCGATTACCGAGTT
This sequence comes from Magnolia kwangsiensis, assembly GCA_037074715.1. Classification (NCBI taxonomy): domain Eukaryota; kingdom Viridiplantae; phylum Streptophyta; class Magnoliopsida; order Magnoliales; family Magnoliaceae; genus Magnolia; species Magnolia kwangsiensis. Next base: position 95,617,030 of record CM073588.1, on the reverse strand, counting down.
AAGAAGTAAAAGAGCTTTACAACTTTACTAATTGGGAAAAGAACCAAACACCAAACACTTTTCATCTATGCCTAACAACGAAATCAAAAACAAATTCATAGTCTAAATAAACCTTCCCACAACATATTCTATTAAAACTAAACTTATGCAGAAAGAAAATAGGGATTGTGCAGAAACAAGGCTCTTGAGGATTATTGGGAGTGACTTGAGGTGTTAAAAAGAGGCCACATAAATGGATAGAACTTTAAGCTCATGTTTCCATTTCATGCAGTACTTAGTTATTTCTCCAACAAAAGCTAGTTTCAGTGAAGTTATCCACACAAAACTACTTTGTTTGATCTTGTCTTTCAGTGTACCATTTTCGTTATAGGATTTTGCATATAACTGTCATTTTCTATTTAAAGTATAGTAGGTGCCATTTCGGTCTAAATGCTTATTGTAGCTTCTATTTTCTAATGGATTTCTTTCAGTTAGAATCAATTTAGAATTTTATTTATAGTTAGTTTTGCTATTTTCAGTTTTACTCAGTAATTGCAACATTTGATTTGTTATAAACAGAATACTTATTTTGCATGTTCGAACATGAAACCCTGACCACCAGGAAATCTCCTCTGAATCATTTTGTACCAGAGCAAGTTTCTTCCATTGGAATTAAGTTATAACGACTCTCATGATGGTGGAAATTGATTGAACTCAGTATTTTAGGATTTGATGGTGAATGAGTTCCCAATGTGCAGTTCAACTAGTGTTTCAACTGGGTCATGAAATTCCTGGATTGTTGAAAAATATGTGGCACTGTTGGGGAAATGGTTTTGGAGTTTTGGATCAGAAGAAGGAAGCTTGACGCGGTGTTTGATCTTGTGTAAAAACAATGTTTGCACCGGAAGATGTTTACTAGGGTTTCGTCTCAGCATAGGGCGTCTAGTTTGCGGAAAGCAGAGTAGCTAAGGTGCCTGTGAATACCATGAACATGGTGCAGTCTAATCTGGTGAGGAGGACAAACTCGTGTGTGCTGGTTGTCAAAGATCACAACATACAAGGAATACCTGCCTAGACATTGGTGGTGGCCCATCAAGGACCAGTTCGATTTATTCTGCTACTAGTGGAGAAAAAAAGAGATCTGCTCATGACATGATTCTTAGTTTTCCTAACTCTGACAATAATGTTATTGTTAGGGCCAAGGTATTCAATAGCGGTAATGGTAACCATAACAGCCAACATTATGGCCATTACAATACGAGGCTGTAATGGCCTATAATGGGTTGAATTTTTTTAAAAGAAAATGTGAAAAAATATTAAATGTTTTAGAAAAAATGGAAGGATCCCAAATATTTAATGTTTTCTGATTATGGACATGTATATGATGGTGTAACAGGTCATTCTTTGGTAATTATGCTATCTCGGGCTGCCTAAGTTCTATTTACTTGATTGACTCTAATACTCCTATATTTAATATTCTAAATAATGGGAATTCATCCCACTTATGCATATCCCTAATCATTATATACTATTTCCCACAAGAATTTTGAGGAGAAAATTAAAAATAAAATTCGGGTGAATAGCACCGGCCTTATTTGGGTACAATTGAACAACATGAAACTGGACCGAAATTCATGCGATCCATGGGATTCATTCCTCTTATGCATATCCCTAATCATTATACACCATTTCCCTCAATTAATATGAGGAGAAATTCAAAAAATAATAATAATAATCGGATGAATAGTATTGACCTGATTTGGGTACATTTGAACAGTTAGAAATTCATGCAACCCATGGAATTCATCCCACTAATGCATATGCTTAATCATTTATACTATGTCGCTAAAGAAATCTGAGGAAATTTTCCTTAAAAAAACAAATTTGTATGTTATTATTCATCCCAAAATGGCCTGTTACAGGTATAAAGGTCATTACAGGCCCATAAAGGCCTGTTACTTGGGGCCATTATTTTTGCTGTGGCCGTTATGGCCCTGTATTGTGTAACAGTGCCACCACTACCATCATGTAACCATTTTTCAATACCATGGTTAGGCATATCAATGTGTCATGTTCAAGTCAGGTCATAGAATAATTGTACCTGCCCTAATCGGGCTCAGCTTGCTGGGTCCAGGCCTCATTCTTTAGGAACCAGACCCTAATCTGATCACGTCTGGATATCGAGTACCCATCTGTCTTTGGAAGTTCATTTTGAGTTGCGTCTGGGTCAATTAAGGGCATTTACGTGGTTAGGAGTTAGGACCACCCAATGGATGGATTAGATTGCACATACATGTCTCTTTTGACACATGCTTGGTGTGCAAATGGGCTCTCTTATATATACGAGAACTACTAAATCTCATTCTATTGCTAAATTAATTAATATATATTTCATGTATGATGTATATAATATTAGAATAAAAGTAGTTAGACCTAACCTAGACACAACCCGAACCTGACTAGACCCAATTTTAAATTTAAACTGGGTCCAAAATGGTAGAACCCAACCCGATTTCTAAAAGGTTCTAGAAAATTGGACCACCCATAAAAATCGGGTCAGGTCCATTGGGTGCCCGCTGGTCCAGGTACCCATTAACAACCCTGGTTATTGCTCACAGGAAGGAGATAGTTGAGCTAAAAGAGCAAGTTCCTCTTCTCAAGGGTGATTGATCCTATATATTGATCTACTATGGAACTGTCATTTACCCGTGCACTACCAATTGTGTATTCATGTCATCATCCATCAATATTCAATTGCTAATCAATGATATGGGGCAGAGGAACAACAAGTATGTCTTCTAAGGGCTAAACAAGTTTGGTGACAAATCTATGTAACCATACTAAATTCCTGACTTCGAGAGACCACACCACCAAGGTGTTCCAAAACGATAACGGTGGCCGTAACGGTTACCACCGTTACCATTATGATACGGGCCGCAATGGCCATTACGGCCCTTTTTTATTTTTTTGATACGTTATGATACGTTACCGTTATGATACGGGCAGCCCCCGTATGTATCAGCCATTACGGCCCTTTTTTATTTTTTTTAAAAAACTGTTACAGGACCGTTGCGGCCTATTTTTTCTGTAATGGCCGTTTCGACCCTGTAATGTGTAACGGTTATGACTGTTACCATTACGTAACCAATTTTGAATACCTTGTACACCACTAAAATATTCCTATACAAAATTGGGTATGGAATCAACTTTCAATGGCTTTTCATGAGTTTTCTAAAGAGGTTGCTATAAATGTTCTCATAATGTTTATTTGTAACAACTGATTATTATTGTTCTATTTCCTTGTAGAACGCATGTTTCCTCTTGAACTGTTAATGGATATTCACAAAAGCTTTGACGTTCATTTAACCTTTAGCTATGGGAGTTGAACATTATGTCTCTTGTTTCCTTTTCTTTTTTTCCTTTTATACATGTTGAACAAATGGTTTTTCTCAATTTCCACAATGACAGTACACACCCATACGCATGAATAATGGCATGCATTGCTACAGAAATCTTCTCTTCAGACCAAGCAATGGTACAAAAAATAGAGCTGAGACAACCTTAGCTCCTTCATCACCAATAGAGTTTCCAGAAAGATTGAGAGTCTTTAATACAATATTTGACTGAAGAACACCATCAAAGGCTTTCAACCCAGCTGCAGTTATTCCATTTGCAGAAAAGTCCACTTCCTCTGCACTCTGAAACAGGATGATAAGAAATACATTTAACATTGACTTTGCATTGGGACTAAGAAAAGAAGCATCTGCGACTGAACCCATTTCTTTCCATGTAGATTTTAAGAAGAAAGGGCTACACCTAAAGGAAAACACCATATTGGAATTTGAATATATTTGAAAGAGTTAAAGACGTAAGAGAAGATGTTACCTGATTGTAGCCTAAGCTTTCAGCAAGAAAGAATAGACCCTCATCCCCAAAGTTGCGACCTATTTTCATAGAAACAAGACAGTTTTAAATCATTTCTTTCAAAAAAAAAAAAAAAAAGATTTCTAGCTGCCGCATTTAGGTCTTCCAAATAGTTAAGCTCAAGGAGATTGTGTTTGTTAATATGATAAATTTGATTAATGAACCATTTAAACTAGTCTCAAAAATTGAAAATAGGCCATCCAGCAGTCTATAATCTTATAGTAAAAACTACTCATGCAACTCTAACTAGAAAAAAAATAAAAAAAAACTAAAAGTTCTCGGCCAGCAAGAATAACAAAAACCATTTACATCGCCACAATATCTAAACAAGATACCTGATAAGTCAACACTTTTGAATGACCTAAGTTCTTTGGCAAATTCATTGAGCTTCTGTCTGGACTCCCTTTCAATCTTCAAACTAACACCCGATGGCAGATTTGTTCCTGGAGCAAAGGACCATTTCATTCCGGATGAAGATGACTTATACTCTCCAGAAGGCCTCCCTGGTTTCGATACAAGTAATTTTTCCACCAACTTCCATAAAACTGTCAGCTGAAAAAACGCATTAGTATACTAGTTGAGAAATATTGTTGACATTTGAAAAACAAGTGCTTGATAAATGACTCCCAACACAAATCTATTATTACAGTATGAAAATTGATTTGTAAATAGAACACAGTCACTGTAAGGCCTAAACATGTAGTTCAAAATCCCAGAGTTTCCAGACTTGGCAGAATGCTCGAAAAGATACAAATACCTTTAGGTCAAAACTAACAAAATATAGAGACTAAACCTGATAATTAGCTCAAAGTTACAGTTGCAGGAAAATCCTTTTAGAAAGTTACGGAACATATAGGGAAGACGAATATTAACGATCACTTGAAATAATAATGAATAAAACCAATCAGCGTCTTAGCCTTTCTCCAAGCAATTTTGGTATGACTTTTAAGTAAGAGATTGGCAAAAGTTTACAAACTGCCCACCCAACATCAACCTTACTCTTTTATCCAGCCTCTTCGAACAGGCCTCGGCAGAGGTTCACATTGAAACCAAACAAATGCCCACACAATCACCTAGCAATAGTAGTGATCCCTAGCTCAGCTATTATATGCACACCCCCAAGGGAAAGCTAGCAATGTAGGTTATGGAGGGACAGTTGCTAGGCAAACCGCTAAGTATAGAGCACCCACACACATGAAGGATCATGGCTTAGTAGTTGGCTGCTCAAAATAGCAGGAATCCACCAAACCATGATGACCAACACAAATCACACATCAAAAGTCAACACAAGCTAGCTCCGCACCGCACCTTAGCACAAATTTGGTGTGCCACCCAGAAAGGCAAATTTGCAAACAGTTCATGTACAGAGCATGCAGCCAGACGAGCCCGCTGAGCAGCTGAGCATGGAAACGCAAGCACCCAAATTGGCTCTGAGGCACATGTACTGCCATATGACCAAAAGTGGGAACATACACAAGTAGTTCTCTGCAGGGAATAGCAGAGGGCCCACGGATATGTGATGACCATTCATGTACAGAGCATGCAGCCCGACGAGCCCGCTGAGCATGGAGACACAAGCATCCAAATTGGCTATGAGGCACATGTACATATGACCAAAAGTTGGAAGACGTCCACAAGTAGTTCTCTGCAGGGAATAGCAGAGGGCCCACTGATATGTGATTACCAAACAACACTAACATGCCGAGTCCAAGTTTAATTTTCAGCCCAAATAATCTACTGCTCTCTCCTTTTTGTCGGTCTGATTGTTTATGGAGATTGTGGAATTCATAGAGACAATTCATCCGGCTCGTCGGGCTGCATGCTCTGTACATGAGGCACATGTACATATGACCAAAAGTTGGAAGACGTCCACAAGTAGTTCTCTGCAGGGAATAGCAGAGGGCCCACTGATATGTGATTACCAAACAACACTAACATGCCGAGTCCAAGTTTAATTTTCAGCCCAAATAATCTACTGCTCTCTCCTTTTTGTCGGTCTGATTGTTTATGGAGATTGTGGAATTCATAGAGACAATTCATCCCCTTCTGTGACACTAGTTGCACAGCTTGTTGTGGTGCATTGTGATCGCGCCACACGCGGGGGGGGGGGGGGGGGGGTTGCTTCTGTGACACTAGTAGGATTATAAAACCGTGGACATTTATAATCTATATTCTGTGTTTGGGTTGTAATTCCTCCCTGTCATAGCCTTCCTTGGCGGTTTTTTAATAAATTGGTTTTACTTTTCAAAAAATAATAATAATGATAATGTACCTCACTAACAATCCTAGGTTGGAGCATGGTATTGCTTGATAGATGCTTTTGGCCACTTGGAACATCACAGATCGATCAACCGAGCAGAGATTTAGGGCCACAAAGATAAAATAGTGGAGAGCAAATTGAAGATAAAGACTAGAGACAACTATAATAAGGAGGACATAGACTAGGGTTGAGAGCCTAAAAAGAGAATAAGAGGGAGACCTAAAAGGACTTGGGCTATGGTGGTGATAATGTATAAGAAGTCTTGTTCAAATTACCAGGTTTAGGGCCCTAGACAGGATTGACAGGCGAAACAAGATTCATGAAGCTGACACCAAATAGCCGGGACAAGGCTATGTGACAACAACTATGATGATGTGATGGAGATTTAAATGGAAACCGATTCTTTGAATGAATGAAAAGAAATTCCTAAAAAGAAAAGTTTGCATGCAATCCTATCCCCACTGACAAAATCCAAAACTTCATAACAATTGTAGGAAACAATTTGCATGTGTACAGAAGCAATTAACTGAAAATGTTCAAGAATTCAGGTTTTTAAGACAGCTGATGAGTCTTAAAAATATATGCAAATAAATGGACAGGCCGCACTCGACATGCAGTATCTATGCCCTATGCCCGTTCATTAGCTAGGAAGCAATGTTAGCATGCCCCTACCCAAATATCAGTCCACTCATCTGGTGGGCCACTCTTATATGCAAAAAAACAAAAAGTGTACTATTAAGGGGGAAATGTGACTGCCTACCAATGAGTTGTTTAACCTGATTTTTGGGCCATTGCATGATCAAAGTGCGACCCACCTGATGAACGGCCTAGATCTCACGTATTCCTGCCACATCGGCAGGCATGACCTTAGTAACAGATGGAAGCCTGCAACCAGACACCATTTCAAAAAAATACAAGCACCAGGACTCCAAGCAGTGGTGTGATTAATTCAAAGCATACGAAACATACCAAAAGTCACAGCCAAGAACACGCCAGCCGGTGCAGCAACTGAGATGAGCTGCTTCGCGGGGCTGCTGGGCAGCGCTTGGGACTGCCGGTAGGCTCTCCGAGCCTGTGAACCCCGGCTCGAACTCCCGTCGCGCCCAGGCACAGCTGCCGCAGCAGCAATGGGAACTATGCGTCTAAGTCCAGAGGACCTTCTTCTCCTCCTCCTGGCGACGGATTCCACATCTGGTGGGTGGAGGAAAATCCTGTGCGCAAGATAGCACGAGCAGGAAGGGAGGAAGGCTCCGTTTCGGAATCCAAACTGAAAAGGGCAGAAGCGAAGCGCAGAGAGGGATCATGCAATGCTGGGCCCACGAGTGGGGCCCATGATTCAATCATCCAAACGGTTGATATTGTAGGCCCTGCCAAGCTAGATGGGAGAAATCTAACCGTTGCGGCAATCAAATAGATGGTAATCAGAAGTCAACGTTCAACCAAAAATGGGGGTCAAATATTCTGCGGTCAGGATCTCCCAGTTTGGGGGACTGTTGGGTGCAGGAAGCATCCAGAGCAGGGACAATTGTACCAACGGTTTGGATGATCTGGAAGTGGGGCCCACCTCTACGGAAAAAAACAATGGGTGGGAAGCGTACCTTGGGATGATGACTGGATAAAGGAAGGACGGGAGCCATGGATGCGTATGTGGTGTTGGTGGAGGTGGATTAGATGCGCATGGGGTGACAGGTTCTTATCCTGCGCACTTTAATGTTTGTTTTGGAGCTGCAGAGAAGATAAAAGGAGGCTCTGCTCTTTTCCGCCTGCTTTCGAACTGAGTAGAAGAGAAGGGAGAGAGGGATGCAGCAGGGGTTTTAGGGGTGGCAATGGGCCGGGTTTGAGCTGGACCCGCGCCGGAAAATTGATTGGACCAGGGGAAGACCCGACCCGAAAATTGAATGTTATTGTTTCCGAATTCCCACTCGTACGGAAGCGAATTGCGTCCGGCTCCCGCCCATCTCCGGCAAGGAACGGGCAGAGCGTGGGACGCGGATAGTGTCCTACCCCTGCCCGTCTCCAGCTGGGAACGGGCAGGAGCTTTGAGTGGTCACCGTGATTAATGGGTCTTATCCACACCGTCCATTCATTTTTTTCTTATCATTTTAGGGTATAAACCAAAAAATAAAGTACATCCAAGACTCAAGTGGACTCCACAATGGGGATTAAACTCTTACCGTTGAAAACTTCGTGGAGGCCTCTGAAGTTTTGGATGGAGCTGATATTGGTGTTTTCTCTTCATCCAAGTCTATGCAACTTTATGAATAGGTTGGATGGCAAATAAACATCACGTGGGTCCCTGGAAAAGTTTCAACGGTGAGAATAATAATCACCGCTGCTTCCTGTGGTGTGATCCACTTTAGCCTTGGATCTGCCTCATTTTTAGGCTTGTTTCCTAAAATGATACGGAAAAATGGATGGACGGTGTGGATAAGACCCATAAATCACAGTGGCCACTCAAAGCTCCTGCCCGTTCCCATCTGGAGACGGGTGGGGGTAGGACGCAATCCGCGTCCATCTGTGCGGGGGTTATGTAGCTGTTTACTGTCCATCCCTTCTCTCTCACCATTTTAAAGTTATGAGCCCGAAAATAAAGAAAATCCAACGCTCAAGTGAACCAATGAGCGTCCTACCCAAATAGGATTGTCGTCCCAATGCAAATAGGTGAGTTACACCTGATTAACGGGTTCGATACATACCATGGTGGCCACACACAAAAACCTGTGGCTGACATCCCATCTCCATTGTTTCGAGTGGTGTGGCCCATCTGAGTTGTCGACTTAGATTATTTTTGGCTTTAGGTCTAACATCGAGTATAGAACCTGACAGTACACTGCTGTTTCTAACTCACCATGTACGGACGGATGGATCTCCAACGGGGACATTCACCCATGGAATTTCTGGATGAACGATGGCCGTTCATCGCTTGGTTGGGCAAGGGGCAAGAAGTTTTCAGGGCAATCCAAGGTGCCATGTGCACAGCGATTACACGCGTGGGCATGTTATAAGTTGAACCGTCCAAACCACGGAACCCACTTATGTATGGGTCAGGCCTAGCTGAGCATATAAACCTAACTAGCTGATCGAGGGCCCCGGCCTCACCTTTTTATAATAATAAAAAATATTTCATTTTGGGTCATAAGCTACCAATGAAAAGGAATATATAATCCCAACTTGACTGAACCAACTATGTGGGTGGGAAGTAGGCCCACCTTGATGTATGCATTGTTTAACCACACCGTCCATCTGTTTTGCCAGCTTACCTTAGAGCCAGGTCTCCAAAACGAAGTAGATAAAAGTTTCAAGTGGACCACACCACAGGAAATAGTAGTTATTGATCACTAAAGACTTCTGTAGGCTTCAAAAGTTATGGATCAAAAGCTTATATTTGTGTTTTATCTTCGTTCAGGTCTGTGGGGGCATTAAATAAACACTGGTTTCTGTGTTGTGGTCCACCTGAAATTTGAATCTACTTCATTTTTGGGACCATGCTCTAAAGTAAGCTGGCACAAGTAACGGTGTAAATATACAATGTATACATCAAGATGGGGGCCTGGTTCCTTTGTGACAGCTAAGTAGCGTCTGGAGGGGGCTCCATTTTCTTACCCTGCCAGAGTGCGATGCTCCATACTCATACGTACATCTAATGCTGGCATGATCATGCTTCTCATACAAACGGTTAATTTTGGACAGCCCCATCAGGAGCCAAACACCTTGATCCAGTCCGTTCAAATATTTCCGATCCATTATGGATGGAGCAAACATGACAACAAGGACAATCTTAGCCGTCCCATTCAGACCTAACCATCCACTTGGAGGCCACTGACTTCAGAAAACATGAAATAGAAGCACCGATTGAGATCTTGAACCACCTTGCCATGGTTGGCTAATGGATGCTTGCGCTGCTGTATGGATCCACCCCAAATCCTCCCACCCCCTTTCACAGGGAGATCCTAGCCATAATCCTTTCAAGTTTTCCAGTTGAATGCAGACAGTTATCTTGCCTCTCGTTTTTTTTAATCATCCATTACAGGCTGCTGGTCAAATTGTGAGGATCATCTTATCAAATGAAGAATCCTGTGAAAAAGAATCCACGAAACCGACGGGACAAGCAAGACGCAAATTGCAAATTTCCTGTTATCCGTGGTGTGTGATATCTATCAGTTTCACCAGCTGATGCTAAGACATGAGCCCAAAAATGAGGCAGATCTAAAACTCAAGTGAGCCACGCAACAGGAAACATTACCGCCCAACATTGAAACCTTCATGGGCCACCTTGAATCCAAACTGTTCATATGGTATATCCTAGCAGGTTTCCAGTTTTCAAAAGTGGCGACCATGATCATGTATGTAATCATGTTCTTCCCACCAAATCTTCTCGCTGGGACAATCTTAACCTTTAGTGGGCTACAGAAAGGTAGAAAATAGGATGATAGTCCCCAATCAACTGAAGAAAGCCACAAGATCTGTAGCAGGGATCTTCCAAACTGGTGCATGGTGGGACACAACACAACAACAAATATAAATTGTAGAATAGAAAAACCCATGGCAGGCCAGCACTATAAATTAAGAAAACAGAATTTGCCTGCTGAAAAGAGGTTTCCCCAATAAACTTTTTAAGTCTTCAAAATTCTCCGCTGCTTTCAGTGTCCTCTCCATATATAGAGATGGGGGTCTTAGGACGGAGAGAGAAAACATAGCTATCGGTTGGGGATGTGGCAAGCCTATATGGGTATATGGGTGTAGTGCGGGCCTATTGGAGGAATTTAAAAGATATACATACGTGATGGGTGGGCTTCATAAGATTTCATTCCAAAAGGAGAAAAGACGAGGGTGATCAATTATCGGGCCGCATCCACTTCCAGGCCGCCAAGTCACAGAGATCGGATGGGGACTCACCGTCTTTGTCCTTTAAATCCCGGTCAGCATTTTGCTTCACGAGGAATTCAGCAATGGCTTCTCTCTCGCACACAACAGCATAATGCAGCGGAGTTTGGCCGTCATTGTCCTGGTTTAAGTGGAAAAAATATCAATAATTAATAATTTTTTTAAAATGGAAAGAAATCACAGGTTAAAATCTCGACTGTGTTTTATCTTTCTTTTGGCAATTTTTCTTCGCAGAAGGGGTTTTTTTTTTCAGAATACTGTTAACCACACAAGAACATATTTATTTATGGTGCATAAAAAAGATGATCCATCCAATATACATTGTCGAGGAGTCATTGGGGGCCATGCATCATAATGGAATAGTGACATTATGTGCCCAGCCTGTAGAATTGGGCCCACTGTTAGGTGATCCAGATCATTGCTCTGATTGGCTGCAATGGATAGGAACACACAAAACTCCTCCAGATTGGTGGCTCCTAAACATCCAACCATTTGGCCTTTCTTCCAGGCCCCTTTTTTTTTGGTATAATTTACTGATCAAGGGGTTAGATTCGTCCAATCTGGAGGATTTCCATGACATCTCACACAGCGGGGCTGTTCAAATTAGTAATCTGGTCACTGAACCATAGGCCACACATCTTCAGACTGGGTGCATCTGATTACAAGTAACTCTCCAAATCCCGATACATCAGTGCCCTATAACTCCTCTATGATGCATTCACCAGATAAGGGAGTATGGTACAATGATCCCCGTCAAATGATTAATTGATGGCAAAAAATGGTGGAGCCCACAACATACAAGACCAGTTTTCTAATCCACACAGTTCTGAGTATATGGAAGGCTTCAGCCATCTATGGTTGAATCATGATCGGATTCCCACTTTTGACCAATGAACATCAAACACTGGATGATAACACCTATGACCTAACAGCATATGCATGAAATGGATTCCCACTTTTGACCAATGAACATCAAACACTGGATGATAACACCTATGACCTAACAGCATATGCATGAAATTTTTCAAGCGATGCCTACACGGTAGTCTTGGCAAAACTACAAAGGTAACAGTACTTCATGATAGGATCAGACCGGCTGAGATGGAAAGTCTAGAAAATCAACAGAAATTTTGATCTGTTTCAGCAAAAGGATGCAACAAACTTAAATGCAAGAGTTCAAATTTGAAGTTGCATTTTGCATGGGAAGTGTGGAATCGCCACTGTGAGTTGAGCAGAATGGACAAAGTCCATCAGACCAGCTCCAAATTGTGATGGAACGCAATGAGGCAAAGAGGAGTTAAATTGAGCACAATGGCCATGCCTATCTATACAAATATAGTAATTTCCAAATGCAGCCTTACCTGAGCATTCACATCCGCATTTCTGCTAACAAGCCACTCCACGACATTCTGGTGGCCACGATCTACAGCCCAATGCAATGGAGTCCTTCCCTCACTGTCTGCAGTACAATTACCATAGACAGAAGCACATCAGTTACTGGATTGTACAGATTCCCAAGGGGAACAAAGCCCCTCCAAATGGAGGCATTTTCCTTAAATAAGGATATGCTTTCAAAGAGCACACTTGCTAGTGACATATATCACCAAGATTTTGAAAATCCCAACATAATATTGTGATAAATACACCAAGCGATTGTGATATTTTCAAAATCTTGGCAGATTTTAACAGATTACACGTGATACTAACTCAAAAAATAGTAAAGACAAAGGAATTTGTATGTGAAAAGCTCAAAATTTGAGACAAGAAATTTCCAGGTGGCCAAGAAATTGCTGAGAATGACATCTGTCACTATGATGATTGCTTGAGACACACTGAACACAATATCATGACATGTGCTGATGTGTCACAAGTGTAAAACCGTGCATTTTATTAGGAATGCCCAACGGTCAATGTAACTAGCTAAAAATCAGACCAGTTATCTCGGTGCACAGGCCACGTTTGTGCATTAATTTTGAACCGTGGTTATAATTTTGTCCATCCATCCATTTCTTCATGCACACGCAACAAACCTGAAGAGTTTGGGCATGATTTTTGGCCTATGGCACACTCACCAATGGTGCCTGCTTGATGAATTATGTGGATATCACACACGTGTGCCATATCAATTTGGTATACATAGAGTGCTTGTGGTCAGAGTTTGCAAGTATCATTCTCTCTTTCATAAAGACAGAAAACAGATGATGACGTGAAAAGAAAGGAAAGGGCTTGCCACAATTTTCTGTTAGTAAAATGTTAGGGCATGTTTTGTAAACGCCTAAAAATGAGTTGATTTCATTTTAGTTTAGTAATACATAATTAGAGTAAAGATTAACTCATTATATATTGGAGATCAAGATTTCTAATACATAATTATTGTTAACTAAAATGAGATGAACTCTATAGAATGTGAAGAGGAGAAAGGCGAAAGAAGAAAGCTTTGGGGAGGTAAAGAGGAAAGGGGAAGAGAGGGCGGGGAGGGAACTTCCATTAGGAACCGTTGATTTTTTGCAAGGACCAACATAGAATACACTAGGTTTTATGATGGGCACTTGATGGAATGTGAAAAGAGAAGGTATAGACAGGTTTTATGATAGGTAATACCTTCTCTTTTCTCGTTCCAAAACAACCCGACAGTACGATGGAATGGTTAAAGGCTCGCTTGGTTGCTAAAGGATATACTCGGACACCTGATGTTTATTATATTGAAACATTCTATCCACTTGCCAAGTTGAATTCAATTCGTGTTATTCTCTCTATGGTTGTTAGTCATGGTGGGCCCCTCTTCCAACTAGGTGAAATTTGCTCTCTCTATGTCTCTCCTCCTCTTTTTTTTTTTTTTTTTAAGTTTCACAAATCTTGTGCTGAAACTACCTTAAGAAACCTAGGTTTCTTCATGTCCTCCCATTTGTTGGCCCATGTAATGGCTCGTGAGTAAGGTGTGTGAAATTTATGTGATCATCACCCCTTGTCTGGCAAGAAGACATGTAGGCTGATCTCTCCAAAGCATGGTCTTCACCATGAAGTAAGTGTGCAAGTAAATTTTGCGAGGTCACAGCCCGTGCAAAACATGTAGTACTCCCCTTGCCCTTGTTTTTAATGGAGGCAAGAAGTCATCCAAGAACTGGATTTCTAAATCCATCCGATTTTTTTAAGGGGCCAAATAACCTCTATTATATTGAATGGGAAAAAAAAAATAGCTATAGAAGTCTGAGTCAATTTAAGTGTTTTTAATAGCCAAAGGCAAATTAAATTATTTAACCATGGAGAAACCGAATGAGAGTGTTAGTACATATAATCAATGTATCTAGGATAATGCTCACATTATGACCTGTTGTGGAATATTATGGAATCATCAATAAGTGAAAACGTAATGTTTCTAGATACTACGAAAGAAATATAGGATGCATTGCGGGAGATGTATTCATCTGACAAAAAAATGTGCCGTACATTCCAACTATATGAAGAGATATTTGGAATTCAACAGGGGGATAGAATCCTAGGAGAATATTACTCGAAACTTAAAGGAATGTGGGAGAAACTGAATGTTTATCAACCTCTCATTACAGATTTGGACGAACAACGTCAGCAAGGTGAAGAGTTTTGGGCAGCTAAATTTTTATCCAGGTAAAACATGAGTATGAGCCAGTTCGTGCATAGATTTTAGGTAGTAAAGAGGCGTTATCCTTGAACAAGTTTTATGCACGTCCCCAAGGTGTATCTCTAGGGTCTACTAGCGAAACCAATAACAACTCCACTCTTGCATCTTTCTTTGGATGAGGTAGAGGTAGTGGACATAGTGCTAGAGGTAATCAAGGAGGCCATGGTCAAGTAGGAAGTGGTAGAGATTGTAGACCTCAGAAGTGCACACACTGAGGTCTAACGAACCATTCAGTTAAGATGTGTCAAGATGTTCATGGAAAACCAGCATGGGCAAATCAAGCATCTCATATCGGAGTCAGTGGGTCTCAACCAGCTAGTTCCACTTCTATAGGAAAATTGCCACATACATCTGAAGAGATGGTTACATTTACACAAGAAGAGTATTCAAAGTTGAAAAACCCGTAGAAGCAACCCACTCTTGTGATTTCTGCCCCTGCAACCATGTTTGTGACCTCAGGGATGGCTTGTTTAGTATCCAAGTGTTCTTCATGGGTCATCAACTCTAGAGCATTAGACCATATGACAAGTTATTCCATTGCTTTTTCATCCATAAGTACAACATTGACCAATTCATATGTCACCTTGCCAGATGGCATCCAGTCCAAAGTAAATGGAAATGGGTACTGTTCATCCAAGCTATTCTCTCTCGTTATCATATATCATCTATATGCCTAAAATTTCTCTTAATCTTCTGTTAGATAGCAAGCTCTGATACCACCATATAGAATATGACGATTAGAAAGAAGAAAGAGAGGAGAGCTTTGGAGAAGAAAAGAGGAGAGAGTGAGAGAAAGAAAGAGAGAGAGTGGGAGGGAGGGAGGGATGGGGGGGGTTCCAACATGCGTGGAGTGGGTACTGTTCATCCGAGCTCTTCTCTCTCATTATCATCTGTCATGTATCCCTAAATTTCCTGTAAATCTTCAGTTCCTGTAAATCTTCACTCAGTTAGCAAGCCCTAATACCATGTAGAATAAAGAGAGGAGAGCTTTGGAGAATAAAAGAGGGGAGAGAGAGAGAGCATAGGTTTTGGACAGGACCAAACTTTATTGACAGAAAGAGCAAGAAATACAAGCAGTGGCAAGAAATAGTCTATTATGAAAGAGTTTGACTCAGGTTTGAGAAAGGATAACAAGTTTGACAGCTAGAAGCTTAGACAAGCATGAGACACTAGGACAGCCAGAGAACACTGTCTTAGGTGATTTCCAACTCCCAATATCAGATGTTACCTGGTATTCATAGCTTAGAAAATTAATAAATCGATACACTAATTCAGACACGGACATGAATGCCTAAAATTACTCAGCCTCTTTGTCCGCTTTTCCAGACTTCAATAGAAGTTATCCTTCAAATAACAGAGAAAAGAAAAAGGTGTCTGTCCCTGCAACATATGGGATGGTGTTGTTATTCATACTATTTTAAAGATGAAATCATTTTTAAAATTTTTGAAGAGCTAAAAAACAGTCTAAATATAGAGGAAAACATATTATCTCTTTATATTTCATATTGTACTCACGTTTTATGTTATTATTATCGCATAGTCTGTTTACACATCATACAGCAAAGAATAGACTATACAGTTAAGAAACCAATAGGATATGATAACATGACAGCTGTATCCCATAAACATATCCATATCATGTCTTCCGGATATGTCTCGAGGCCTATCAAGGTATAAAGGTATCATAGCAAAAAAAATAATCAAGAACTTGGAAAAACAATGGAATTGATGAGCAACAATGTGTAGTCATAAGAGAAATTGTAATCATTATAATCCTGATGACACTTTAAAGGAAAAGCAGTCTGTTCGAATGATTAAATAGCAACATACCTTTCAAGTTCACTGAAATGCCGTTCTCTATATATTTTTGTAAGTTATCAATCTCTCCTTCTCTTGCAGAGGCATGTATAGCTTCCATTTTCCTGCCCCAGAAAAAACGAAAAAACAACAATGTTAAGAAAAAACAATAATTGTAAGTTATCCTAACCTTCATTTTTATTTATTATTTCTCAACAGCCAATGCTGCTGAAGGACCTTATTAACTAGAGTGCAAGTATATTGATACAAGATATCCACGGCATGACATTGTACCACATTAAACAACCCCAGCATCCGCCAACGTTAACGCAACGCAGACATAGTCACTATCTTTGAGATAGTTCATGCCCCTAGGTAGAATCGACTGGTGCAGCGAGCTCCCAGCATGCAGTCCCCAAGATTCAATTGCCCAGAGGCTACTTTCAGGGGTTGTTGAAACAAGGAGTATGGGACTTTAAAATAATAATAATAATAAATAATAAATAAATAAATAAATAAAAATAAAAAAGATGCAGTATTTAGATAGAAGAGCAGACTCGGTTCTCGGGGTTGAATCCCTAGGAGCGCATATATTACCATAGAAATCAGACAGGGGAAGGAAAAGTTGCCTTAATGAGGATGAGGAAGACAACCTCAATCATTTGAAAGGCTTGGGAGACTTTAGAGGATGTTTTCAAAGTGAATGAAGTGGAGATGTGCCCCTAGAATATGGGGTGGTGTCATCATCGCATGCCTACAAAAGGAATTTTTTTACAAGATGGCTATTTGACCGAATATGCTACATGGGACAGAGTGTTGAATGGAATAAGCAGAGATTCGGCATGCAGAAATGAGGATACTGAGATGGTTGAGTGGGAAAAGGAAGGTTAGAATCAAGAATGTGACCATCCAAAGCAGCCTAGGAGTAGTCTCAATAATAGGTAAATGATGGAGCAGCCAGTTTGAGAAGGCCCAGTCATGTGCAACAAAGACCGTAGATGGCTCTAATAAGGAGGGGAACATTATCAGGTACAGCGTATAGACGACCTAAAAGCACCTAGATTGAGTTTGTGAGAAGGGATATGAAGGCTAGTTAAGTTACCAAGGATAGGGCCTTAGATAGGATTCATTGTCAAAACTGGATTCTTAGAGCTGACCCCAAATGCTTGGAAACGGATTGGCTACTCCCCCTGCCACCAGCTCCGTGGCTGGT
Organism: Magnolia kwangsiensis; assembly: GCA_037074715.1. NCBI lineage: Eukaryota > Viridiplantae > Streptophyta > Magnoliopsida > Magnoliales > Magnoliaceae > Magnolia > Magnolia kwangsiensis. The sequence continues at coordinate 95,599,315 of CM073588.1, read as the reverse complement.
GGTCGGTGCTCTGTGGGCCCCCAACATGATGTATGTGTTTCATCCATTTTTACAGATCATTTTATGGCTTGATCAAAAAAATGAGAGGGATATGAATCTCAGGTGGACCACAACACATGAAAACAATAGTGATTGAATATCCACCATTAAAATCCTCCTAAGGCCCACTATACTGTTTATTTGACATCAAATCTGTTGATTAGGTCATACAGGCCCAGATGAAGAGAAAAAACAAAGATCAACTTGATTCAAAACTTTTATGGCCCCCGAAATGTTTTTAATGGTCGACCCTCATTCAACATTTTTTCCTGTAATGTGGTCCACTTGAGATTTGGATATACCTCATTTTTGGACGCATCTCGTAAAATAATCTTTAAAAATAGATGGATGGCATGGATGAAACACATACATCATGGTGGGGCCCACATAGCACCAACCACCAGCCATTGGCTAGTGTCAAGGGGAGTAGCCAATCCATTTCCAAATGTTTGGGCCATGGCCATGTGATGCAGGACAATGAATCACTTGCTCTAAAAGCTCGAACTGATAGAGCATGGTGAATTAATCCCTTTATCTCATAGCCCAGGCCCCACATCCCATGGGTTAGGACCTCGGCCAAACCTCCCTCGTGGGTTCCACTTCACACGAGCCACCCGCTTCACATGGGTTGGGCCAGCCTCACACAAGCCACCAACCTCACATGGGCCGCCCACCCCGAGTGTGCCCCTACTTCCCATAGGCCACCCCACTAGAGCCCGATGTGAAAATGCCCCAGCATTACCATGTTGTTGGTGGTGACATGATATGATATTCCAATATCTACAATTTAAAGGCTTGACGTAGTCCAATCAATGTAACTCAAAAGCAAGGGCATGGCATATCAAGTCTACTATAAGGCAAAGTGATGCAACCAAATCAAATAAAGAGAATTATCAATTTGGATTTGTACCTTTTTTTCTTGAGAAATCAGACCATTGAATATCTCCATGGATGGAACAAAAAGATTAAAAAACAATGGGGAGGCCAACCTATTAGTTGCTATGATAGCACTCACAATAAACTACCGCTCTTCCTCTACTGTAGGCAACATGTGCCAAAGGAAGCACTAGATGTTATAGCCAAAAAAGAATATCTTTTCTATTCCATCATAACTCATTAAGAAAGAGTCTTCACACACACGCACGCATAGGGTTTTGCTAATGGCCCCCCATCTTCAAGGGGACATTAGTAATGTACTCATAAATTTTCAATGGCAAATGGGGTGACCTATCATTGATCCGAACCGTTCAATCATTCATACAACTAGGAGCAAGCCATGGTTGCAAGAATCACACTGATTAGATGATCCTAACCCTTTGAATGGGGACATTTGTTACAATCATCCATTGTTTATGAGCCATAAATCACATGGTTAGAATCATCAAAATAGAAGTTTTGCATTAGAATTATAAGAAATAAAAGGTGGGATCTGTCAAGTAAGATGCTTCAAGATGATGATTGGACCTATTTTGTTTCTCCAATCAATCTTAATTGTCTATCTTTATGCCATTGATCAGAAGCTTCAGATCACTCAATTGGCACGATTTGATACCATGGCTTGCTCCTAGTGGTCTGAATGAATGAATAGACACTAGGTCACCCCGTGTGCCATTGAAAAGGTTTGCGGATGTTACTTACATCCCCATGAAGGTGGAGGCATTTGCAAAACCCATCTCTCTCTCTCTCTCTCTCTCTCTCTCTCTCTCTCTCTCTCTCTCTCTCTCTCTCTCTCTCTCTCTCTCTGTGTTCTTTCTTAAAGCAAGAAAGAACCCTAATGTAACCAAATTTTGAATTGTTTGCGCCGGGCCTCTTCAAAATTTTGATTTTGGCCTGGCCTAGCTAGAGCTTAGCATATCAAACCCGATCTGACCCGTTCCGAACCGACGACCCGACGACCTGGATCGGTGCGAATCGAGTAGGGCCATTCAGATCCAACATTTTTTCAGATCGAGATTGAGTCGTGGTCAATCCAGACCGATCCGATCCGAAAACCCAATCCGATCCAGAGTGGTTCTTATCAATACTTCTACTTTTTCTTGTGGTATGGTCCACTTGAGCTTTGGATGTGCATCAATTTTGGGTTCAACCACTGAAATGAACTGGAAAAGCGAATGGACGGTGTGGATAAACCACATGCATTCATGGCGGGCCCCAATAGAGTTTACTCAAAACGATAAGAAGAGGATTTGTTGGTGTACCACACACAGCTATATAGCTTTTGTAGGCTGTAGCTATAGGTATGTGTCATGCGAAGACGAGCACTGACGCTCCTCGAGCTCCGAGTTGTATGAACGGTTCAAAGGAGATCAAAGTTATTAGGCCCCACAGTGATGTATTTATTATATCTACACCGTTCATATATTTTTAGAGATCATTATAGAGCATTATCCAAAAAATGAGTCATATCCAAAGATCATCTGGACCACACCACAAATAGCAGCAGAGAATGATTTTCACCGTTAAACAATTCGTCAGGCCCACCATAACGTTTATTTTCCATCCAATCTATTCATAAGGTCACAAGGACCTGAATTAAGAGGAAAAATAAATTTCAAATCGATCCAAAACTTCTATGAGACTGTGACCCCAAACAGGTTTTGAATGGTAGACGTTCAATCCCCACTGCTTTTTTCAATGTGGTCCACTTGATCGTTAGATCTGTCTTCTTGTTCGTCTTAAGCCTTAAAATGAGCTCGCCAAATGGATGGACGGTTTGGATGTAACACATACCCCATGATCAGACCCACAGAACTTGCTAACATCAATACAGCAATGCACGGCACTTTCGTGCACAGCACGTCACAACTGCACACCGTGCACAGCACGTCAACACAGTTGCACGCGCCTCGAGCTCCGAGTTGTACGAATGGCTCAAATGAGATCAACATTACATGGGCCCCACAATGATGTATTAATTATATCCATACCGTTTATTATCCATTTTTCATGATCATTTTAGAACATTTGGAAAAAAAAAAAAAATGAATCATATCTAAAGCTCAAATGAACCACACCGAAAATAGCAGCAAGGATAATGATTTTCACCGTTAATTCGATCTAAATCGTACCCAACCCGATCCAACTCGGTTTCCCCGACCGAGTCGGACTCGGTTCGGGTCAGGCCAACCGTGCATCAGATCGGTTCAAGTCAGATGTTCCGGACTCGGTCCCAGATCGAATCGGGTTCAGGTTAGCCCAGGTAGATTTCGGACCGAATCGAATCGGACCCAATTTGATCTGACTCAGTCCGTTGCCCAGCTCTAGGCCTAGCCCAAGCGTTGCCCATTGACAGCCCTAGAAACCAATAGGCTTTCAAGCATGACCAGGTTCATGCCATTTGAACATAGTTTGATACGAAAGTGGCCTACCACATGTGACAAAATTAATAAAGGAAAAATAGTTCAACCAACTCTAACCTAACAACTAAATAGAAGAGTGCTAATGTTTTTCGTAGCACCCATAAGGGCCATTGATCTTCCATCCAATCAATATAGACCCTCAAAGTCGATCAAATCTTTAATCTAGATGGCTAGATAGTCTAAATCCTCCTTGATTTCACAACCCTTGGATGGCCCGATCTTTATTGGCCAGCTTGTGTGGCCCGGATGGATCAAATAGCCAAAAAGGAAATATGGTTGGCTGACTTCAGAGGGGGAAACATTCAATGTGGACCCATTGTAGGATCCAAATATTTTGTTCCAATGATGGCTTAGATATTTATTGTAAGCAATGCAATTTCAAAGCATTTTTCCTGACATCAATACATTATTAATCTGGCTCTACTTGTACTTTCGTGGCGAATGATGAACCAATACTGATGACGTTCCATTCCCTTACAGATGTAATCAAGCAAATATCCTCATGTACTTGAACAAAAGATGAGGATTTTAACTCATTAAAAGTATGGCGTATACAAAATGCATATTTCCTACTAAAGGCTCGTAAGGATTTCAACTTGTTACAGCCACGTCATTCAACAGATGCTCTTTTTTTTTTTTGGAAAGATAATGAATTTTACTCAGAAGGCATCATCAACAGATGCAGTTTTTTACACCCATGATAATCATCTTCAAAAGGAATAGGCAGCATGCAAAAATCTCAATTATTTGATGTTTTTATACTAATACAACAACAGCAAAGCTTTGGCATCTAATGCTTGAATAACTAAATATAAGAGACGAGTCACCAAAAATACCACAATTGTTGAGAACCTTACAACTCATTGTCGGAGCCTTCCTCATAAACAAAGGTGCTGAAAACTGGTCCAACTGGTCCTTTAGCAGATGAGGCAGGTTCCCCGCTATCTCCTCCTTTGCTCTTCTGAGAATTGGCATGTTTTTGTGATCAGTGCAGATAAGAATTATGGGTTTTGTGAGAAAATCCACCAAAAAAAAAAAAAAAAACGAACCTACGAACCACAGGTAAATGACTGGAAACTCACAATAGTAAGGCCAGCTGCCCATGAAGGATATAGCTCATTGACAATCATGATGTACTTCTGCATAGCTTCTTCAGGAGGCATAGCACCCAATCTCTGCCAGGCATTCCTTGCAAATGTCACCAAAATTTGATTCTTCTATTACTTAGCTGTGCAATAATGTGGTCTAACATAGTAGGCTTCTTCAAAATAAATGCAAGTCAGACGTGCAAAACTTTCTTTGCAATTTGAAAGAACAAACATCAAGTTCTTAAAGCTTGTTGACGAATTCAAAGAGGTTCAAATCATGCAAGGCATCATCACTATCAAGATAAATATTCTAATGAATTCCGATCCAAAAACCCATGTTGCACAGTAAGACGACAGGATTGAAGTTTAAATCTGATAGAATAAAAGGATCTAGAACTAGAAAACATGTGGTTTAATCTGTGCATTGGATTGAGATGTGAAGTGATCTTGAATTTTGGGGAATATTGTTGTTGTAATTTTCAAGGAATGGTACTGTTATTGATCTTTTTTAATCAGTGCTTTCAATGATCGGTTGGGTTCTGAATCCGAAAAGATGTGATTTAATTCCTAGGTGTGAGTTTGAACTATAAAGTCTAAATTTGAGGTGGTTTTTGAAAGTTTTTTGTACGAGTGTTGTCAATGTGAGCCTCTGCTAGAGATTTTCTTTTTCTTTTTTTTTCTATAAGCTGTGGGCCTGTATATCAAAATGACATTGTTGGTTCTTTCTTTCTGGCATGCCTGGAGCAGAGTGACACGAGGGTCACCTTCTGCTTTTGGGCTGTTTCTTTGTTTTCCTGCCTGTTGGGCCCTTGGCTCCTTTGAATTTTATAGTCTCCCCAGGGAGGGTCAGCCGATTATAAATATTTTGCCAATCTGCCATCTAAAACCCAACCCCAAACCAGGCTTTGACCAATGAAGCCCCATCAGGCCTCATTGAAGTCAATGAATTCAAATGGACCAGAAAAGGAGCTTCGTCTCACATTTGGGGTCTCTCACCAAGCCCCATACACCTACTGGGCTGGGTTCCCAACAGATTGCCATCCAAAATAGGTTAAATGGTTTCCAATACAAAAGATGTTGGATAACACACACTGAAATTTGTTAGAGAATGAAAGGGCCCAAGAACCAGTTCGTTTGTACAACGGGCCTCTCATTATGGACCTGGGCCCAGTCCTCTTGTATTAAATAAAAGAGGGGGAGAGGACGTGAAACCCTAACATGTCCTTCTCCCCTCTCCCCGCATCCTCCTCTCTCATCCTTCTCTTTCTTCTCTTCTTCTCCTCTCTTCTCACTCTTCTCCTGCTACACCACTACAACAGTCCGTGCATAGGTCAGCCCATTACGCTGCCCATCTTCACTCATCAGAAGAAGTTTCATACATTTTGGTAAAGAGTGATGGTATGAATGAAATAAAAAATCATTACAATGTCGCACGCGCGTGAGTGTGTGTGTGTGTGTATTTTATATCACCCACATTCCCTCCATTCCTCCATGAAAGTTTGTATACAATTATATGCATATGTCTTATTCATCTTATAAACAAAGCATCCATTATTCATACGTATTTTTCATGTTCTTTCATTATTTACCCCTAATTCATATAAATAAATAAATAAAATCTTTCAACAAAAAGAAGTAAAAGTGTATCATATCCTAATTATTGTTTTCTTCATCTGTTCAACAATTATGTCGCTTCATTGGTTTCAGTCCTTAATTGCAAAACTAATCCACTATATTTGCACAACATATTCTAAGCAGATTTTCACAACAATGAGCATGCAAAACAAATTTCCCTCAAGCCACTGATGCATATAAAAATCACATTGAAACGGCATTATAATAATTTATTTGAACACTGAAAATATATATATTTAAAAAAAAAAAAAAAATAGCCATCTCAGAGACATACCACTTAGCACGAGCTGAGATCTTGAGAGCAGAGGGCTGTGAGACAGTGCATGGGCCCTCAGTAGCAATCTTATACAACCCATAAAGCTGCAACTGTACATCGTTAGACACTTTCTCACGATCAGCAGCAGCAGTAGCCACAAAAGCAGAGGCAGCACTGAAGGCCTCATCTAGCTCCGTGCTCTCAACCCCTTCCCAGTCATCGTCATCATCCTCATCGTCCTCATCGTACTCGCCCAAACGGCCCTCACCCACCAAGTTCTGCTTCTCAGCAACGCCTGAATCTGCGTCTCTAAGACTAGATTTACCTTTGTTAGAGATTCCAGAGTCAGCGACAATCTGCTTAGAATCGGTTGTACTTTCCACATTGGATGGATTTGATTCAGGTTCGACGGATTCAACTGGCAGATTGTCTTCGTGTACGATTCTAAGGTTCTCGTCTCTGAATGAGATAACCATGGAGATTAGCTTTGCGACAAGGAACGAGAAAATGAGCCCTATGAATACGGACTGCGCAAGCTCCTGCCACTCCCCCATCATGATCGGTTTCATGAAAAAACGAATATAGAAAGCACAATAACCCAAATTTTGCAGAATGGAGTGCTAATATCTGTGCATGGAAATTTTCAGAGATGGAGCATAACCTTAGAAAAGAAAAAAGAACAGAGATGGAGCGAAAACCCTAGAAATTTGCAGGAGTGGAGAAAAACCTCAGCAAAAAATCCAAAAAAAATGCACGGTTGGACAAATTTTCCAGGATTTGAGCGAAAAAATCCAGAAATTTGCAGAAATTACGCAAATCGCTGAAAAGAAACAGAAACAGAGTGTAAAAACACTAGAAAATCGAAGAGGGGCAGCAACAACCCTAGAGATCCGTAGAAATGAAGAAAAACCTTAGAAAATTGCGGAGAAGGAGCGAAGAGCGCAGAGAAAAGCAAAAATAGAGAGGAAAATAACTATAAATTTGCAGAGATGGGAGAAAAAAAAAAACCCTAATAAAATTCAGAGATTGAGCAGAAGCAGCAGAATATCAGAGAGATGGAGTGAGAAGTGGAGAAGAGAAACCCTAGAAATTTTAGCAGGAGGAGGGGAAAGAGCAGCTCCCACAAAATCAGAAAGTCGAGAGCGGGGTCTTTCTGAGGAAGGCTGGGGCGATTCGCGCAAGGTGATATCGACGGGGGCGAGTTCGTTTCGTGTATATCGCGACTCGGGATCACCAGAACGTGTCGACTCAGTGGGACCCACATTTGAGACGGTCTATGATCGAAACGGAAGCGGACTGCGTACTGAGTAAACTCTGTGGGCCCAACTGTCATTTATACATTTTATCCACTCCGTCCATCTCTTTTAACATATAATTTTAGTGGCTCTATTTCAAAAATGAAGTGTATCTAATCTTCAAGTGGAGCACACCACTGGAAACAGTGTGAATTGCACGTTTACCGTTGAAAATTTATTGGGCAAAGAAGCTTACATCGAGCTGATATTTGTGTTTTCTCTTCATCCACGTGACCATGTCTGTCTAATCCTATGAACAGGGTTGGATGACAAATAAACAGCATTGAGGTCATTAGAAATTTTTCAAAATTAATACTTCTATTTCTTCTTAAGATATGGTCCACTTTATCTTTGGATATGTAATTTTGGGTTTAAACCCTAAAATGATAAGGAAAAACGAACGGACGGTGGATGAACCACATGCATTTACTCAGTACGGTCGGAGCAAACTAACTCAGTAAACACTCCGATTTCGCTAAATATAAAAATAAAAAAATATAGGCATGGCTCTCGGTGGATCTAATGAGAGCCGGAGCAGCGACATTCTATACTGAACTGGCGTGACCAAGTTCTGTGGGCCCTATTATGATGTGTGTTTTGTTTCACACCGTCCATGCATGAAAAACAAAGTGATAGTGACACCAACCATTGAAACTTGATTGAAAATTTCCAGTCTCCAGGAAGCTTTTAAAAGTAGGCCTTTTGTTTCGCGGTGGAGTTCACTGAAGGCCTGTTTGGAAACGCGGATTTGAAACCCCATGGGTTCTCAGAACCCTTAGATTACATATATGTGGATTTGCAATCCTCTCGATGTGTTTGTTACCATAGAGTGTAAATCAAATTTAACCCAAAAGTATGTAGTTATGATATATTTTTGGAGGTTTGAATTTAATTACTAATTGGATATATTAATTTTAATATATCTAATTAGTGAGATATGTAATTTTTGACACAATGGTTATGATAAGCTCGCTGAAATATATAATTTGCCTAAAAATGATGAAATTCTAAGTTTTAGATGAGCCACAAGCACAAGATCATGTCTGAGTAGAGTTGGGCATATTTGGCTCGATCCAATAGATTCGACCCGTTCCGAACCGAACCAACGGCCCGGATCGGTGCTGATCGGGTAGGGTCATTCAGATCCGACATTTTTTCGGATTGAGATCGGGTCGTGGTCAATTCGAACCGATCTGATCCAAAAACCCAATTCGAATGGATCGAGACCGATCCGATCCGACCTAATCCAGAATGGTTCTTATTAATAATTTTGCTTTTTTCTATGGTATGGTCCACCTGAGCTTTAAACATACATCAATTTTGGGTTCAACCACTAAAATGATTTGAAAAAATGAATGGATGACGTGGATAAACCACGTACATTCCAGCAGAGTTTACTCGGTATAATAAGAGACGATTTGTTGGTGTACCATACATAACTATATAGCTATTGTAGGCTGCCTATATGTAATGCCCTGAAATTTAGGGGTCATGCAAACACTCGACCTCCAAGTTCCCGGGTGTCACTTATGACATAATTTTAGTGGTTAGCATATAATCCAATTTAAATGATCATAAATGGAATTGACTGGAACATAAACTACAACCACAATTAATCTACTGAAATGAAAGCAACTTAGGTATACAGGTCTACAAAAATATCAATGGGTCGCACAAGCCGTCGCCCAACAAAATACGTATATGAAATGTCCAAAAGAATAGTACGTTAATCCCTGCTCAATAACTCGTAGTCAACCCGTTTAGTCTATGGTGACCTGGCCATAAGCTGAAAGTAGGAAAGCTCATCTTCCTTATCTATACTCACACTGCTCGGCTTGTCGAGCTCTGCATCACCTGCATCTAATGAAGTGTCTGGTTGGTATTTTAAAACACCGTCCCAGAGTGAGAGTGAGTGATCAACTCAGTGGCTGTCATTAGCCATAAGTTACATCAAATATCAATTTTATGATGAATTTAATGAAAAACATACATGCACACATCTCTAACTAATCTTGTTAATGAATATGTATGAATTATAGTATGATGCATGACCTCACAACAACACTCCATTGAGCGATTTTGTCTAACGATCGTGCATGACCAAGACTCCCTTATTGCAACATCAACTGCCGAGTCACCAAACTAACTAATGCAATGCGATCGTGAACATATTAGCCGAGTTTTTTAGTTAAGTCCGCTCATCCAGTAGGTCGAAAAAACTGGTACGCCCTGACGATATCAATGCCCTTATCCTTTTTGCGAGGCCATGACCCCTCAATGTACAAAGCCAGTGCCCCACGATCCTTGATCTCATCGGGTTCCTCATCCTCAATTGCAAGCACGTGAAGAGTGTTGGAAAGCAGGATTGCTCACAAATCACTACGAGGAGGCTCGTCACCCCAGCATAGGCCGACAGCTCGGATATAGTGTCACATTCCACCATGCCTGACTCATAAAACTGTGGATCAGTTTCTAACTATTATCAGTAGGCATCATTGGGCGAGGGATATTTCAGGTTTCAAACAAGCGTGAGCAAATATAGTTAACGAACATGGTTGGTCAGTCGGTGGACTAGGTCGCCTAAGTTCAGGCGAACACGAAACGCACGATATCAGGTACAAGCAACTCATGTATTCTACTACTGTCATTCATTTGCGTTCGCCCAAATCAGCCATTCTAGTCACAGGACGGCCCAACCAACGGGACCACCCTCACAAATCACAGATGCCTGACCAACCCAAAGAATGGGTTGTATTCAATAACTTTTTAAGCGGCTAAGAGTTTTATCTCTAAGTACAGATGAGATTAAGCGTACAATACATCAAGCATAAAATTTTAGGATATTAAAATAAATGCAATTACTTTTAACAGCATAAGTTAGATGTGTGTGCATGTGGTGTCCGATTATCTAAGAGACAGAACATCATACACCATCCATAGTGCAGAAAATATACAATCATGCATACAACAGTGAAGAATATGCAAAAAAATCAGATGCAAGAATAAATATGTAACACAAATTTCATGGCCAAATGATTTGAAAATCAATCAAATATCAATTTATCATTGCATGCATGTTAGATAGACTTATCATATAGGTTCCTAACTGGATTTTTCTCTAAATTACGCATACACATCATTCTAGCAGGCGCAATCATTAAATTTATCATAAAATTGACACTTGGCCACCTAAGGATAATGGTCTGCACCTGTGGATTGTTGAGAGCTTGCGGAATCGACCTAGGGGTGCTGAACTCGCGAGTCGATTGCTAAGGTCCTGAGTTAATTGAACCCGCATGTTAGGACACATGCGAGGGCCTAGCTTAGCAAAATAAATTTCTGGAGAAAAATGGTGATTACTTCTTAATCAGTGAAAATTTCGCCCTTGTGGCTGTTAATGTGAGATTTTTGGAGGATTGGTAGGAGATTCTTCAAGACCTCAACTCCCTTCGGCCCCACCTCCTTTACACTCTCCTTCTCTCTCTCTCTCTCTCTTTCTCTCTCTCTCTCTCTCTCTCTCTCTCTCTCTCTCTCTTCTCTCTCTTGTTGTTGGAGTTTGTTGTGGAAGTGAGTGAGAGTGAGAGTGTTAGAGGGTTTTATTCCCTAAATTTGAGTAAAATAGCCCTAAGTTATATTATTTCCCCTCAAATGGCCTAATAAGACCCAGTTCTGGTTATTGAGGCAGCCCTGATGGTCCCCTAGCCATAAAATTTATAGGATAGGTGCTCCACGGCCCAATGAAGGGCCATGCAAAGTTTGAAGGCAAATGGATGCAGGATTTTATTCTATGGGTCCAACCTTTAAATGACCCTGTGGGGTCCATTTATGGTTGTTAGGGCTACTCTGATGGCCCCATGACCATGGAATTTGTAAGATAGGTGCCACATGGCCCGATAAAGAGTCGTGCAAAGTTTGAAGGCAAATGAATACAAGATTTTATCGCAAGAGATGATTTGTGATCAACGCTCATCGTTCCACGATCAGGGTTCAGATTTTGTGGATGGCGCAAAAAAATGTTTTCAGTCTTCGGTGTTTTAAAAGAGATCCGACGGCTAAAATGTCATATTTATCTGATTCAAGCAAAATAATCATTGATTTTAAATTTAAACTTTAAGCTAAGGCTAGGGCAAGTCACACTTGGCAAGTGCCGACTGGACAGCGTGGATATTTCATTTCTAAGCGCCCTCTAAGTCCGTAATTCGTGTTGGACCACAAGCCCAGTAAAGCCCACGACCTCTCCAAGTTTTAGATTTTTCCGTCATTCCTTAGGTGTTGCACGACCCGTACAGGCAGTTGTCAAGTTGTAACATCCTAAAAATCGAGGGTCGAGTAGAAACTCAACTTTCGAGTTCCAAAACATCACTTACGCAACATAGATAATGATGAATGAATGTTGTATGTAGAAGGGCATTAAACATGACTAGGATTATACAAAAAATAACATATCATACTCCAAAGGCGTTTAAATTATGCAAGCAGAAGACTGTGATAAGTATTTAAACAAGATAAGAGTGATAGTAAGCCCTCGGAGTATGAATGTCACCAGGTTAACAATTACAAGTTTGATTACAAAAATGTACAAAATGAGAAAAATGTAATGTCATTTATCCCAAATACTGAAGCCCCGTCGGTGCAACTCTAGCCGCCAGAGAGTTACATGTAGGAGAACTCATCATCAAAAAGCAAGTCTGGCTCCACTTCACAAGCATCGCCCTTACCTGAAACTAAGACAGGGTCTGGTTGGTGTGTATAAGACCGTCCCGTAACGTAGGAGTGAGTAGTTAACTCAGTAGAACAATAGAGTAAAGATTAACATGTTATCAAACCAGTCAAGCGGTAATGATATAGCAGTACAATCAAACATTCCTAGATACTCTTGTTAATGTAAGGATGAGATGCAATCATGATGCATGCCCTTGCCTACGTACTCCCTCATGCGACACCGTCTTACGTTCGCGGCATACTTTCATCCCTCAGTGCTCCACATCTTACAGGCACATACAGTACGATATGAACATGATTACCGAGTTGTTATTAGCTTTTTTCATATAGAAAGATTGGGAAGCTAAGGTACCTCCCCTATATCAGTTCCCAACAATGATCCAGTCTAGGGTCGTCAGTCCTAGCATATCTCATACGAAGTACGGTTCTAGGTCGCTGCAAAGGCTACCAGGGGTGTTACACGCAATCGTTACACCACTCCCCCATCACCAAATCAATATAGGCCTAGTTTGTACTCTTGTTGCTACGGAAGGGTCGTCGCCTCCACGTAGACTCAGAGTACGCTCGAGGTCACTACAAAGGTTTGTCAGGGCTGTTAAACGCAATCCTTACACCACTCCCCCATCACCAAATCAGTGTAGGCCGACAGCTCGAATACAGTGTCTCATACCACCGTATTCAGCTCACGAGTCTAAGTTGCTCACTGGTCACCACGAGGAGGCTCGTGGCCCCAGCGTAGGCCGACAGCTCGACCACGATGTCTCATACCACCATGTCTGGCTCATGAGTCTCAACGGATCGAGGTACCATGGTTAACGGGATTTCTACTAGTAAGGTTGGTACTTTAGATTTAAGTAGTAGCGTTCATACATGATTAACATACATCGGGCTAATCGGGTTACTTTACGAGTTCGACTAGTACGAGCACCCGTTAAGTTGATCGGCATAAAGTGCATAAGCACCTCGTGTGTCCTATCCACTGTCGACAAGTAAAGCACGACTCGGGTTTGTCAAACACGTCCTACGTGGTGAATAAGTCTCGGCCACGAACTCAAGGCGTATTACCTATTGTCTGGACTATACAATAGCCTCAACCATATTCCATTACATCAAATATTCATATGAAACACTCAAAGCAATAGCGGAGCAATAATTCACACTATACTATCATTCGAGCATATTCTGAAAAGCAATGTAAACATGAATTCTCACATATTCAATTCATAAACAAACAGTCATCAGCATATGACATACATGGAGGAAATCATACACATTACCAATGAGATAGAGAATCATGTCTCAATCCGTATATAGGTACACCTTACTAACTACAACTCATTCAGACATTTTTACCAACACTTAGCCTACACAATTCATCATACAAGTTATATATCAGGTAACATACATATTAGGACAAATCCTTTCGTCAAAGAGTTGTTGCCTAAACAATAATCATATATTCACGACAGTTAGTCATGGGGAGCACGAATGCAGTTTCTATACTCATTTGGTCATTATCACAAACACTTAGACTACACATACTAACACACATAACGTATGTTGACCAAGACAAGCATTAGGGCGAACCCTTTCGTCAAAGAGTCGTCACACATATAACTAGCATATACATACAACAGTTAATCATGACAAATACAATTTTAGATTTTATGCGTATACCGTACTTTATACAAATACGAAGATTACGATAAACTCTACATAATACGTACATAATTGAAACACAAAATAGACTTCACATTCTACATGTGAAATATCATTCAAATCATGAATCTATCATTATCCAGCATTGAAAGCGTTGAAAACCATGACCCAAGCATATAAAGTCCGCACCTTATGCCGTAGAATCGTAACGAACTCGACAGAGACTCTAAGTCTTCGTCAACGATGAAATGTCAACCTATAACATGTTTGGAGTTAGCTATTGTACTACTTGGAACATTTGGAACCCTACAACAGATTAAGGTTAAGTCTTCTTACCTAAGAACGAAGTCAGAATCGCCATAGTAGCGACACGGTTGCGATGAATAAACACGTAGAATAACAGAAGCGATTCTCAAGAATAACTCTCACACCTTCACTCACCTTCTCTCTCTCTTTCCTTCTCTTTCTTTCTTCTCTCTCCCTTAGGTTTAGGAAATTCGTATGGGATATGAGAGAGGGGGTTTAAGCCTCTTATATAGGGTCTAAATTGATTAAAATGGCACCAGGGTCATGACATACTTAGGTTATAACCAAATCGGGCTTGTTCCGATCTAGCGGAGCACTTTTGGAGGTCATGTTACTAAATGCGGTCGAACTTAAGCTCTCTAATATCGGATTTAGGTCAAGCTAAGTTTTCAGTCCGGTCAGGTTTCCAGATTGATCGTGGCGGACCAGTTTCAGTTCAGCAGTCATCGAAAGTCGATCAGAGGCACAAGTGCTATGACATGTATAGGACACCTATCCTGATCCGAGGGTGAATTTGAGTCAAAATTTAACGGTCAGAATACTTACAAATAACGCGCAAGCGAAACGATCTAGAGTACTTAAAATTATATTTAATTTTCTAAAAATCTTCGCTTTCTCACTCTCTTCACTCTGGACTCAAGGAAACAGTCTCAGGATATCATATGGTCTTGATTTTCTCGGTGATTGTCAAGTTCAACTACGCGGTCAATATCTTCTAAGTTCATTAAAATCAAACTTTCGACGTGCGGTCCAGGTCCGATACAAAGTTTTAAAGTGCTCCCATGAGCAACTGAGTTTAGAGTTGGATCATAAATTTCAGGGTAACGTAGCGTTAACAATTCTAGAGGTTTTGGGTCTTACAGATCATATTTAAAGTGGTTGGTGCTAATTTCACATGTAATATACTTTAACGCTAGTTAAGTCACGTTAAATTTCTAAAGAATTTGATTCTAAATGATTTCTTTGGCTATGGAATTGAGTTATGAGAAGTTACCAAGGTGTTATGGTTGACCCATTGCCTAAGGACGTCTAACTCCAGGTTGGTAAAAATTCGGGGTGTTACACAAGTACAATCAGGCAAACCGATTTTACGGCCCGCGCTCGGTCCAAACGTAATCAAGCTTGACCACATTAATGGGATAACGGGGGTCAATTTGTTGATGGTATCCCTCACACAAGCGGTCTAATTGAGTGGTCCTGCGGCAATTCTCACGTAGACGCCTGAGGACACTGTTCTGGTTGGGTCAGGTGTTACACCGTGGCTGTAGGTATGCGTCGTGGGAAGACAAGCATTGATGCTCCTTGAGCTCTGAGTTGTACGAACGGTTCAAAGGAGATCAAAGTTATACGGGCCCCACAGTAATGTATTTATTATATTTACACCGTTCATATATTTTTAGAGATCATTATAGAGCACTATCCAAAAAATGAATCACATCCAAAGATCATCTAGACCACACCACAAATAGCAGTAGAGAATGATTTTCACTGTTAAACAATTCATATGACCTACCATAACATTTATTTTCCATCTAATCTGTTCATAAGGTCACAAAGACCTGAATTAAAGGCAAAACAAATTTCGAATTGATCCAAAACTTCTGTGAGACCGTGACCCCAAAAAGGGTTTGAATAGTAGACGTTCAATCCCCACTGCTTTTTTTCAGCGTGGTCCACTTGATTGTTAGATCTATCTTATTTTTCGTCTCAAGCCTTAAAATGAGCTCGGCAAATGGATTGATGGTTTGAATATAACACATACCCCATGATCTTACCCATAGAACTTGCTAACGTCAATAGCAGGCACTTTCGTGCACAACACGTTACAGTTGCAACACGTCAACACAACTGTAGCACCTCGAGCTCCGAGTTGTATGAACTGCTCAAATGAGATCAACATTACATATGTCCCACAATGATGTATTTATTATATCCATATTGTTTATCCATTTTTCGTGATAATTTTAGAGTATTTGGAAAAGAAAAAAAAAGAATCATATCTAAAGCTCAAATGGACCACACCGAAAATAGAAGTGAGGATAATGATTTTCACTGTTAAAAAGATCCGAATTGTACCCAACCCAATCCGACTTCGTTTCCCTGACCGAGTTGGACTCAGTTCAGGTTAGGCCAACCATGTGTTGGATCGGTTTGAGTCAGATGTTCCGGATCTTGGTCTCGGATCAGGTTCGGGTCAGCCTAGCTAGATTTTGGACCGAATCGAGTTAGACCCAATCCAATCCGACTCGGTTCGATGCCCAGCTCTATGTCTGAGTGAGTAACCAACTATTTTTAATCTTGATTTACATGGACAATGTTTGAATGGTGCTGGACAATGCTTGGATGGTACTGATTTACATGGACAATATTTGGACTATGCTAATCATCATTAATGGGCCATCTACCCAATAGAATGACAGTGTATAGTGATACACATGTTACACATGCAACTATTGAAATGATTTTAATTGTAATCCAAATGACAGTGTATAATGACACATGTTACAAATGCAACTGTTGAAATGATTTTAGTCGTAATTCAAGCTCTCGCCATAGATTGCAAACCCCCTGAATTTGAAACCCCCTTCAAATCCCCTCCAATTCATAGTGTCGAACGACCCCTCAAGCTTTGAATATGTCTCGTTCTTTTGCTCATGCCCCAAAATGATCTTTCCAGATGGATGAATGGTGTAGATACAATACATGAATCATGTTATGGGGCCACGTAACTTGGTGATGTTAGTTCATCAGCCTGTCAATAGCTAATCTTCACCCCACCGAGGTGGGTGGAATATGTGCCTTGTATCCAGGCCATCCACCCATTTTGATTATTATAAGGCATATTCCTAAAAGTGAAGCATATTTGCAAATAATAGGTGGCACCACTGAAAACAGTGGCGATTGAATACCCACCGTTAACAACTCTTTGGGCTACTAGTATGTAATTGATGAAAAGGTCATCAAGAATGGGTGAAAAAACAAAAATATCAGCTTGATCCATAACTTTTGTGGCCTATAATGACCTATAATGAGTTTTTAAGAATCATTCATCACGAATCTTTTGTAGTGTAGTTTACCTAAGATTCAATTCTTTTTTCTTATTTGTTCATGCCTTAAAATGAACTATCTAAATGGATGTACAGCCTGGATGTAAGGCACATACAACATGGTGGGCCCCACACCTCGTTGGATATGATCCACTGAAGCCACACCTCAAAGGTTAGGGGTTTCCTGACTGCAGGAACCACCTTGAGATATATGCCTTATTTTTTGGCCCATGTCCAGCATGATTTGGAATTTCTCACAAACATAGCAGTGGTCTCATATAGCTTCTTATCAAAGATCTCTTACAAAAAGTTATGGTAGGATTTCTCACGAGCATCACTGTGGGCCTCATGTAGCTTCTTATCATGTATTTATTACAAAAAGTTATTGTAGGCAATCCATATTGGGATCTGCCTCAATTATTGGCCCCATGCCCTGAATGAGCTGGCAAAATAGACAGACAACATGATTAAAACATGTACGTCATGGTGGGGCCACAAAGCATCAGGGGCTCATGCCCTGAATAAGCTGGCAGAATGGATGGACAGCATGAATAGAACACGTACATCATGGTAGGGCCACAAAGCACCAGGGCTGAATAAGCTTAACGTGAACAAAACACATACACCAGGGTGGGGCCACAAAGCGCCAATTAGTGGCCAGGTCCGTTTGAGGGTCACTATGGAATTTGAGTCATACATAAGAGGTTTACTGGGAGCATGTATTTGATTTGCATTGGAATTAAAACATTTTGGGTCACCTAACCTAATCACACCCAATACACTCACCCAAGCTCACTAATGGGTGTGTTTGATTTTTCAACATGATACATATAAATCATGATAAGTAATTATTACTTTTTTTACTTAGTTTGAAAACGTGAGAGTAATTCCACTTCAAAATCAATACAAAAATGTTGACTTAGATCTATGGAACCCATATAATGCATATGATATATTCACACCGTACATATATTTTATTAAAACATTTTGGGAGCATTATATGAAAATGAGGCAGCCCCAACACTCAAATGACTCACACTAAAGGAGACAGTGACTTTAATTCATCTACCATTGATAGTTGTTTCCTTCACTAGGCCTACATTAAGGTTTTCTCGTCATCTAACCTAATCATAAGGTCACCTGGATACGGATAAGAGAAAAATACAAATATCAAGTTGAACTAAAACTTTTAAGGGCCTCGAGAAGTTTTTAATATTAGGTGTTTGATTCCCACCACTTCCCGTGGTGTTGTTCACTTAAGCTTTGGGTCTTACTCAAATTTTTAATGGCATAAATTTAACTGGCATAACAAATGAGTGGTGTGGATAAGTCACAAACAACACGATGGGCCCCACATTGATTTTGTAAAATTCTCTACTAGAGTGTGTGACAAAGATGTGATGATTACAGTTGAGCTCAAAAATTAAACACGCCCTAACTTTGATAACTCATACCAATTGCCACCAAATACACACTGGTAAAACGTGGTAAAACGTACAGTGACATCAACTTCATAGCATACAAATCTATTGCACCTCCTTATTTGGTTTAAAAAAAGTTTTAAAATATAATTTTCTTTTACATCTAAATTTATTTTTATTGTAGTATGGCTTAGAAAAAACTTCCTTACAAGGGTTTCATCAAAATTACCATTTTAAAAGTCACTTCATTTGAAAAAAAATAAACTGTGACACATGAGAGGAAATTAAAAATTGGCTGGTGGTACAACGTTCATGCCTGCACTTGATACATTTGATGGTTAGCATATGTTTTTTAATTTTTTGTATTTAAAGATTAATGGAGCAGATGGACGATTACACATATGCGAACTTTGGTCGTTGAAGCCTTAAGCAGGCTAAAAAGACAGTGGCTTTAGCTTTGCACGTGAAAAGTTTCAATAGTGAGAATCATTATCACTGATTCTCTTCCTACAGTGTTGTCCACTTGAGCCTTGGACCTGCCTCATTTTTGGGCCTATGTATTAAAACGATTAAAATAAAAATGGATGGACGGTGTGGATAAGACACATGCAGCGCACGTGCTAACCGGCGCCTATGCAGAAACATCTGAGGTGGGCCCCACGTGAAGATTTTCTGACACAAAAATCAGGTCAGTCAATACGTGTGCATTGTGCGGACAGATATCAGGTTAACCGTCCATTGAAGCGCTCAGCGATCATACACGATCTGGCCACGTAACCAAATCCACAACACCGAAGAGCGAGACCCGATGCAGACCGGGCATGGACCCGAAACCCGTCAGTTAGATACTCACGCTACCCGATAAATGGTCATTTGTTTATCGAATCCGGACCGATCAGCCCTTTCTTTCCTCAACCGTCCATCAGACATCCACCAATGCACCAGTTAGGATCACACGTCCAATGTGATTTTGACTTTTGAATCGGGTCCCATTTATCTAAAGATAATGTTACAACGATATCTTACATCAAAGAGCTTACACAAACCATTGTGAAATGCAACATGAGCATTATTCTCATCGCAGCACCACATGATTGTTCAGCTCTACCGTCCTTTACATCCTGACCGTTGTTTTCAAGATCCGTACTCGCAGTCTCCATAACCTACACAAGAAAACCACGACAGCCTTTTTCAGTAGTCTAGACGAGAGTACACTTGCATATAGGTTATTCATAGCTTAGGCAGGTTCACACGCGAACATACAGGTCGGACAGCAGATCTGGTGGGACCCACTGTAGCTGATCTAGCTATAAAATCAGGACACGATACTTCATCAGGCGTGCCACTTGTATGGCAAAGATCATGGATTCAAGGACTTCAATGGTCCATAATAAATGTCCATGCGGTTCTCTTACAGATTAGTCCGGTTGGGATTTTTGGGCTAGGTGCCCACCTGATGCATGACTTAGATGTTCACGCACGTGCCAGGATAAAAGCGTACGGAGGCGCGCGGGCGAAGCGTTGCGTATACGTTTAGCAAAGCGTTGATTTTTAAAAACCATTTATGTACCTAGAGCGTTTGCTAATTCCACACGAGTGCGGAATTCTGCATGTCCTCACGCTGGCACACGTAACAACATGAAACGCGCGTGCGAGATCTGAGCTTTTCATTCGGTTGGAAATAACGTGCAGCAGGTGGCCTGATTTTTAGGCGACAAGTTCTAAAGCAGTGTGGCCCCATCTGATGGAAATAACCGATCTCCTACACGTGTTCCATGTTGGGCACGTGTGCCGTGTATGGCTAGGCAAGGCTCCCACACTCGCTTGGGTGCAGTCACGTGTCAGATCGGACCCACTCATTAAGCTATCCCCACCTTGTAGATTCCACGCATTTAAAATCAGGGAAATACGATTCTCCAATGGGCCACACATGTACAAGGAATTTGAACCATTGATCAACTTTTTCTTAACCGTTCATTTGTTTCGTACAGGTGTGTCCCACTCGATGATCACATAGGCCTGAGTTTTTAATTCTACGCTGCTGAGATCGGTTAACCAGTGGTTCTGATCTGACACACATGTGCCTGGTTCTGATCCGCGGGATACCTACAATAACGGCACGAGTGGTGTGGGCCATGGCTCAATAATCCAGGCCATTGATCTATTGAATCGCATCAATGATAGACTATACGCCCCAAACCTCCCAGATTGGATGAATCAAGCCGCCAATCCTGGCTCTTCATTCGTTGGATCGTGGTACCTTTCCAGCCATAGATCGGTGGGATGCTACAGATCAGTGGTCTAGATTACTAAATCTCTGGCCCCACATCTTGGAACTAGAACCAAAAGGAATAAAACGAGAGAAAAACATTGATACTCTGCCAGATTGGGATGGATGATACGCAGGTACTAAGAAATTACTGACATACATGTAATTTTAAAACACTGCCAGAGTATCAAATAATTCTCCAAAACAAACTATCTACATGATCGTTAACTGCGGATGTGCCAGTGAGTGCAATTGGTGCCAGGGGATCAGTAATCCAGACCGTTGATCTGATGGGGCCCATCCTTGATGGGCCATGCCCAAAGTTTTTTTTTAAATAATTTGGTTACGGTTTGCAGGATCTTAGCCATCAACCATCCTCTTAGCCATCCATTAGCAAGGCGAATCCGCTGTGGGGCCCATTATATCAATGGCGTGATCGCTGAACCATGGGCCCCAGTCACACAAACTCAGGATCCAAGGGGAAACGGATTCGCTACTCCCCCTGCCACTAGCCAATGGCTGGTGGTCGGTGCTCTGTGGACCTCAACATGATGTATGTGCTTCATCCATGCCGTCCATCCATTTTTAAAGATAATTTTATTATATGAACCCAAAACTGAGTTATATCAAAATCTAAATTGGGCCACACAGTGTTGATTGAAATCTCACCATTGAAAACTCCGTGCGGCTATAAAAGTTTTGGATCAAGCTGATATTTGTTTTTTGCCTTCATCCAGGCCGTAGGAGGCTTTTAATGGTAGACGTTCAATCCCTACTGGTTTCCCATGGTGTGGTCCACCTGAGATTTTTATATGCCTAATTTTTGGCTTAGATTATTAAAATGATGGGTAAAAATGGACGGTGTGGATAAAACACACAGATCATAGTGGGGCTCACATAGCCCTGACCACTAGCCACCTGGTCACTAGCCAAACCGCATCCAATCCAAGGATATGGTGCACATCTTGAGTTGGATGATCATGTTATCTCTACTATTAATGGAAAACATACTTGGATCAACGGCAGTGATCATCCCAGTCTGCTTAAAGTCGCAGTCGAACGGATGCCGTCCAGCCGCCTGGTAGTAAGCATTCATGGCGTAGGACGCGTGGGCCCGGACAGTGTTCGGCAAGAAGCATGGTCCACCCCCTTGGATGGGCCCACAATCAATGCCCTGACCGCATATGTAATCAATGTTCGCCTGCAGTGTCTTCTGTTGGGCGCCTGGTTTCGGTACGCACCATTGTTGTCCGTTGATTGGTGTTGGATTCGTGGGGCCCACCACCGGGGTCGGATTACTACGCGTC
This sequence comes from Magnolia kwangsiensis, assembly GCA_037074715.1. NCBI lineage: Eukaryota > Viridiplantae > Streptophyta > Magnoliopsida > Magnoliales > Magnoliaceae > Magnolia > Magnolia kwangsiensis. The sequence continues at coordinate 95,576,912 of CM073588.1, read as the reverse complement.
GGTCTCCTACGCTGCCCTTGGCCGAAGTAGGGCAATCGGATCACCGTTGGATGAAAACGGTACCCAAAAATGTATCCATGGACGGTTCTTTAGTTAGCCACGCATTACATGATGCTCTATTGAAATAATCCAAAGTTTTTAGTGGGACACGTGGGGCCCCCTTAGGCAATCTGTGCCGTTGATGTAGGGCACCGATCACGCATTGTCTCAGACGGCCTAATGCGTACCACTTCTGATAGGAGCCCAATCGGATGGCTAAGATCATGTAGTGGATGGTGGGATTTTTTGAGTGTCACCCATCTACAATGGGTCCCATCATATGAACGGTTTGGATATACGTGATTAAAGCATATAGGCTAATCAACTTAGCCCTGCTATGCTATCATGAACGGTCAAGATAAGGCGTGGATGTGCAGCACGTAGCAGGAAACATCTCACACGCAGCTATACGGAGAGTTTGTGCGACTAGTTGCTTGTTGGCCCACGGCGCTATTGGCATGCTATAGAGCCATGGTTTGAAGAATCGGATCCGGGTCTACTCGAACCCGGTAAGACCCGATCCAGTTCGGTCCGCTGAGTCACCCCGACTAGATATGGTTCGGCTAGTGACCCAACACCATACGCGAGCTGATATCAAAGCCCTGTGGGACCTACAACGATGTATGTGTTTTATCCATGCCGTCCATCCAATTTTGCAGATCATGTTCGGGCCTGAGTCCAAAAATGAGGTAAATCCATATCTCAAATAGACCACACCACATGAAACAGTGTTGATTGAACGCTCACCATTAAAAAATTCCTAGGGCCCGCTGTAACATTTATTTCTCATCCAACCTGTTGATAAGGTCACACAGGCATGGATGAAGGGAAAAAAAAAATATCAGTTTGATCCAAAACTTCTGTGACCCCCCGAAAAGTTTTCAACGGCCCGCATCCAATCCCTACTGTTTCTGTGATCTGGTCCACCTAAGATTCGGATCTGCCTTAAACTGCCCTAAAATGAAAAAAAAAGAAGATGGACGGCATGGATAAAACGCATCCATCATGTTGGGGCCATACAGCTTTGACACTAGCTAGCTAGCTGATGCTGGGGTCATCAGCTAAGCCGCGTCCCAGCAAGGTTGCCCCACTATAGAACTCCGTCTAACCAAGATCAGGTTGACCCAACAATCAGGTGGGCCCCACTATAGAACTCCGTCTAACCAAGATCAGGTTGACCCAACAATCAGGTGGGCCCCACTATAGAACTCCGTCTAACCAAGATCAGGTTGATCCAACAATCAGGTGGGCCCCACGTGAATTCATAAGTTTTTGGGTGGTTGTCTCAATGCTGTGGCCCAGCTGACGTTTTCAATATGAGCCCGACATGCAACTGGCTGTCTGAACTACTCAAATGGGCCCCATGATGATGTATGTGTTTCATCCACGCCGTTCATATCATTTTTTATATCATTTTATAGCATTATACCAAAAACGAGTACGATCAAAATCCCAAGTGGACCACATCACAGAAAACAGTGTTGATTGAATGTCCACCGTTAAAAACTTATCGTGGGCTACAAAAGTTTTGGATCAAGCTAATATTTGTTTTTCTCCTTCGTCCAGATCTGTACTACCCAATCAACTGGTTGGATGTCAAATAAACATTACGGTGGGCCCCAGAAGGTTTTTAACAGTGGAATTCAATCATTACAATTTTCCTGTGGTGTGGTCCACCTAAGATTTAGATCTGCCTCATTGTTATGATGAATCCCTAAAATGATATGGAAAAATGAATGGACGGCGTGGATAAAAAACATAAATCATGGTGGGGCCCATGTATCAATTTTTGATGCCATGTGAGTATATGTTATATCATGCAACTAAGGCAATGAGATCACGAGTCATACCACAGGCTTTTGGATGCCGACGTCATACACCGGCGTCATATCCGGCCGGAACAGCCCGAAATTCCTCTCGATCGTCGGCCCGGGCTTAAGATTCTCATTGAAGAGCGCGAATATATACGTTTCAAACGTACGATTAGGCATCAACGGCGTCCCGAGCCCTGAATTCACATGCTGTATGAGATTCCGATTGTAATCCGCAGCACTCTCCACACTCACACCGATCTGGCCCGGTTCACCTTCTGACGGCCATCCCGTTTCAGCAATTACAATCTCCACGTCAGCAAATCCCAGCCGTTTCATCGCTGAGAAAATCGCATCCAACTGTCCATCTAACATGTTAGAATACGTGAGCCGTGTGGTCTGATCATACACGCCCGGGTTAGGTCGGAATAGCGCGTAATCCAAAACGTCGGGATCGAGTCCGAAGAACGGGTATGGATTGATCATGAACGGTGATCCAGTAGCATTCAAGAACTCTAGCAAGGGCTTGAAAATGGCGATATCATACCGTCGTCTGAATTGCCCGTTGGACGGTGGGTAGGAGGTGGATAAGATGCCTAAGGAGTGTGGTGTGGACACCTTGATCTGATTGTCGAGAGACTCTGCCACGAGTGCTGTGTAGAGATTTTGCATTGCAGGGACGAGGCCTGCGATTAGGGACTTGTCAGCCGTTGATACGACTTCGTTGCCGACTAAGATGCGGATGATGTTAGTGGTGGGAGTGTAAGGGAGGATGTTTGATCTTAGCCATTGATTTGCGAATTCAAGGTTGGTGAGTTGAGGGATCTGATCGTTGGCTACTGTTACAGTTACTGCGATGCCGGTGTTGGCGAAGGATTGTAAGATGGTTGGGTTTGCGTCGAAGAGCTTGATGCGGTCGATTGAAGTGCTTTGGAGGAGGAATTGAGCGACTCGGGCTGGTGGGGGGAGGTTGTTGGCTACAGTGCCGTAGTTGATGCCGAGGCCCATTCCTTGAACGGCTGAGATTCATCGTGCCATTGAGTAATTAATTAAAGGTAATCAGTTGTGGTGATGTTATAAATCAAATAACGAATAAACATAACAAATCTCTCTCACACACGAAGGTGGACGCGGATTGCGTCCTACCCCCGCCCATATGGTAATCCGTCCGCGCAGGGCTCTATGAGGCTCAAAGTGATGTAAATGTTTTATCCACGCCATTAATCATTTTTTTCAAATCATTTTAAGGTATGATACAAATATTAGGCAAGTAAAAGTCTTAAGTGGACCACAAAGTGGGGATTGAACTTCCATCATTAAAAAGGTCTTGGGAGCTGGAAAAGTTTTGGATCAAGCTTATATCTGTGTTTCCACTTCATCCACGCCTACATGACCTTATTGATAAATTGGATGGTAAAAAAAAATCACAGTGGCCCTCATAAAGGTTTCAACTATATATGTATTATCACTGTAGCTTCTTTTGATGTAGTTCACTAGAGCTGTAGGCTTGCCTCATTCTTTGGATTATAATTTAAAATGGCCTAATAAAAATGATTAACAGCATGGATAAAATACTTACATCACTTTGGGCTCCACAGAGCCTTGCCCGAACGGATTACGGCCAGGTGGGACGCAATTCGCATCCCAAAACGATGTCTTCTGGGTCACAACGTGGACGCGGATTTCATGCGAGTCTTTGGCAAAAAGTTACTGCGAAGGGAACATAGGTGGGTCCACCGCGTTTTTTTTATATAAATCCACTTTGCTCATCCACTTCGTGAGATTATTTTAAAAAATAAAGAAAAAATTAAAAAATAAAGTAAAAAATAAGTAAAATTCAATATTCATTTGGGCTGAAAATGTAAGAATCGAACTTCCATTGTTAAAATATTTATAAGCCTCAAAAGTTTTAAATCAAGATAATATTTACTCTTTTAGTTCGTCTCCGAATGAATTACTTTATAAATGATATAAATGGCACGTAAACATCTCACCCCAGGAAGTTTCAACCTTGAGAATTTCCCTACACACATTTTCCTTCACTGTGGGCTTAATTAATCTTGGGGTGACTCCTACGGTGAGCTCACGGAGCGGATGGACGGGTGAATTTCTCACAAAACATAATACTGCCCTGTATAGGTTTCCACCGTGGGAACTTATTGCCTAAGGATGCGGATTGCGTACTACCCTTGCCGGTCCCAGCTCCAAAGAGGCAGTTTTGTAGGCGAGCTTACAGTAATGTATGTGTACATCCAAGCTGTCTTATCCCTTTTCTCCGATTATTTAAAGATATCAAAACAAACATAAAGCAAATCTAACATCAAGCTGTCTATCCCTTTTCTCAGATTATTTAAAGATATCAAAACAAACATAAAGCAAATCCAACGGTCAAATGAACCATACTACATATGACTCTTGCATTTAATGAAATTGACATCCAATGCTTTGTGCATTTTAATGCAACCAAGCTTGTTATTTGGTGTGGTCCACTTGAGCATTGGATCTGACTCATTTTTGTGCTTATGCCTTAAAATAACATGAAAAAAGAAATTGACGGCTTGGATGTACAGATACATTATGGTAGGCCCACCTACAAAACTGCCGTTCGGAGCTAGAGATGGGTGGGAGTAGTACGCAATCCGCGTCCCATGCCCAAGGCTTTAGAAGGGAATCTGCGTCCCACAATGGGAAACGGATTGGCTACTCCCCCTGACAGCATCCTCGGGGCTGGTGGTCGGTGCTTCGTAGGCCCCACCATGATATATGTGTTTCATCCATTCAGTTCATCCACTTTTATAAATCATTTTATAGCTTCGTCCCAAAAATGAGAGGTATATAAATCTCAGGTGGATCACACCACATGAAAACAATAGTGGTTGGATATCTATCATTAAAATCCTCCTAAGGTCCACTGTATCGTTTATTTGAAATCTAATATGTTGATTCGGTCATACAGGGCCAGATGAAGGGAAAAAACGAAAATTGTCTTAATCCGAAACTTTTATGGCCACAAAATGTTTTTTAATGGTTTACGCTCATTCAACACTGTTTCATGTAATGTGGTCCACTTAAGATTGGGATATACCTCATTTTTGGTATCATACCGCAAATGATCCGTAAAAATATACGAACGGCATGGATGAAACACATATATCATGGTGGGTCCCACGGAGCACCGACCACCGGCTATTGGCTGGTGTCAGGGAGAGTAGCCAATCCGCGTCCCCCACAATGTGGATGACCTGGCAAAAGTACCAGGTGGATTGGTTCATCAGGGGGGACATGCACATGTGAAAATAATGGACTGTTTAAAGAATTTTGAAAACTGTACAACTTCGCTAAATTCTCAGTATCATCTACGTGATGGCCCCCACTTGATCGTGGTCTGGTGATAAAATCACCGACAATGCTAACCTAGTTGATTGAGATATCCGCAGTGACTTGGTTTGGTTGGATTTGACTGAACCATGTGCGATTGCCAGATATGGATTATGTGTTTAAAAGCTATTTAGTAAATTTATTTTTAACAACATCATCTTCAATCAAATCACATCATCATTATGTAATTTGCTTTCCTGATTCGCATAAATATCCTTGATGACCGGCATGGTAGAATTTAAGAGCCTGTTTGGACGGTGGATTCAATCATATTGAATGGAATTAAGGTGAATTGCACATATTTGGAAGTAATGATTGCAGTGTCAGTGGATTGCACGCGAGCCCATAGGATTGTTATATCCCGACACAAGTTCACCGAGTCTGTTTAGCACACCCAGGCAGTCCTAGGATTTTACCTTCAAATCCCTTCCAATCCACCTGACGAAATAGCGTCCCAGGCAAAATTGAAATAGATTAGGAGGGATTGAATTGATTGGTTATGATCCATGAGATTGCTATATCTTGAGAGAGATTCATCAAGTCTATTTGGCACGTTCAGCCAATCCTAAGATTTTATCTTCGAATCTCTTCCAATCTGCCTGGCACCCTAATTGAGCCATATGTTACAGTTAGAGATGAGTCTCATCAAGGCCCAATCAAATCCACCACATGCTATCATGGTGTGACTTTGGAATGGGTGGATCCCTAACTATGGGGCCTATTGTGATACATGTGTCTTACATGTATGTTATCTATTAGTTTGATGGCTCATTTTAGGTTATGATTTTAAAAATGAGGCAGATTTAAATCTCAGGTAGGCCACACCACAAGAAATAATGTTGATAGACGATTACAAACTTCTTGTGGGTCATAAAAGTTATGGATTAAGCTGATACTTGAGTGGTCCTTTTATCCAAGTCATTGTAACCTCAACGTGAGGTTGGATGGCAAATAAACATTGCGGTGGCCCCCCTAAAGTTTTTAATGGTGGGTATTCAATCACCATCATTTTTTGTTGTGTGATCCATGTGAGATTCAGATCTACTTCATTTTTAGGATCATTTCCATGTATTAAGTTATCGAAGCAGATGGATGGCATGGATGTAAGGAACATACATCAGCATGGCCCCACGAGCAAGGATTCACCCACCTCGCTAGATCTAGGGATCCACCTAAGACACTTCCCCTTACTTGAGGCTTGACGTTAGGGATGTAAACGGTCGGATTAGAGGCGACTTTAGCTAACACCAAACTCGCCCTATTTACTAAATGAGTCATATAAATTTTAAACTCAGACCTTTTTACTAATTGAGCATATCCACTTATAAAATGTATATGGGTGCAGTAGAAGGAGATTTACTTACACCCATTTATAAATAAGTCGGGTCTTACGAGTTTGGTTAAGAGATATCTAGATCCTAAACCATACCCACTTATAATACCACTCGTAACAGCAACCGTTTTAACCAAAACGTAAAGACCTGCCACATAGGATATGAAGCTGAGTCAGGCCGAGTTGAGGCGAGTCATTTGGTATGGCAGTTTTTTAAGTTCTGGTCCCGAATGGAACGAGTCACCACACCAATATAGAACCGAGTCAGACCGAGTCATATGGTAAGATGAGTGAGACCGGTCAGAAATGGAACGAGTCACAAGGCTGATATAAGACCGAGTTAAACCGACTCATACTAGTTTGCAAACCGCTACTTAATAAGAGAAAGGAAGGTGGGATTTTTACATACCTCCAATGAGGGAGATGGTGGTAAGGATGAGAGAGATATTAGCCATGGTTGTAACAGCTACGGTGGCGGAGGAGACGGTCTTCGCCATTTCTGCCGAGAAAGGGAGAGGAGGAAGAGACGGAAATGGAGGTTAGTAGAAATTTATAAAAGAGAATAACTTGCAAATATTCTTTTCTTTGGATTGAAGCGTTGTTAATGCCATGTTCTTTGTCTGAAGATCTTCTTAGGATTTTGATTGCTTTTATGTTGGGACTTTGTAAATTAGCTTTCGTATCTTCCTTTTTGGATGGTAGACGCTTGTCAACGCCAGGCCTGGGTTGCTAGCTCAATACAGGCGTGCATGGCTCAGGTCCCTAACTCATTTAAGAATTGCTTAGAATTTTGGACCAGACCCGTTATTTAAATTTTGGGTGGAGTTGGGTCTTAGGGCTACTTGTTTTATTCAATGGGTTGGGTCTGGTATAAGAAGATTTATAAACTGCCGGTTCATCATGTGGGCCAAATTTTTGCGGTGGTCCATAAGATCCATACTTAGGGCTGATGGGATTTTGTCTCAAATTCATCATTTAGCACTGAGGTAATGTAGACAAAAGTATTTGAAATACGCACTTTTGGTGTGTTATGGAATTTCATATTTTTATTATTATTCGAGTGAGTAAATTACCAGATGGGAGGAGCACGTGTGGTAAAAGTATCACTAGGCTACTAATTTGCTTTGAATATGATATGTTTATGATGTAGAGCGGATTGCGGATGCTTTCATGTCCAAGATGGATAAGAGAAGGCCCGGTCAAAGGCAAAAATTATCAAGCTCGTCAGAACCTTAAAACATGCACATCTCTTAAATCCAAATGAGTTACTCAATGTACCTGTATATGAATTTTGGGTAGGACAAGCTACTTTAGCCAACTAACCTGGTATGGCCGGGTTGCCTACGCCGAATTTGTGAGATTCTATCATATCGATAGTCAAATTCTATGTTTATTTATGTTTTTACTATTTTTAGTAAATTTTAATTTAATTATAACTCTTCATCCATTGGCTTTCTTAAATTTTCATTATTTTTTTATTATTGTATACATATGAATGAGCTTATTATCATTAAAGATGATTTAGTTAATCAAATTTATATCTAATTAATATAATATAAAATTTTAACACATTCTGAATATAAACTTTCAAACAGAAGGTTTAAATTTAGTGCAATGCAATCACGAGCGGCCAAGCACTACTTGAGGATGCTGAATCAGAATTTCTTTCAATATAATTGTGATTTGAATTCCAATGCATTTCAAATTGCACCCATTTAAAGTTGGGTCTTGGCTTGCTGGAGTCCGGGTGAATATAATCAGACCCAAAGCCCCATAAATGTTGAACTAGGCCCACTGATTGTTCGGGTACGCGTGAATAATCGGTTTGGTGAACCCATTTGCTATCTTGGCCAAGTACCCACGAGCTTGCACGCATGCGCCATGCTGGCAGGTGAGTTGCACGCACGAAACAGTGTGGCACGTGCGTACAGGATCATGCCTTCTCTCGAAGTTGGTAGGACGCCAATTTCCTATGTATAACAGGTGTTATTTCATCTAACTCAGGGCTATATGAGGCCCACTGCAATATCTATGTGAAATCCGATCCTTTCATCAGCTTTGTTAGTTCATCTTAGAATAAAAAGAATAAAATTAGCCAGATGCAAGAGTCAAGTGGGCCACACTATCAGAAACAGTGGGACCCACTTCTATAATAGGGCCGAGAACGTTTTGGATCAGGATGAAACTTAAGCTTACCCTTCATCATGGTGGGAATCTGAAAGGGTCGGATGGCATATAAACATGGCAGTGAGCCGCAGTAAGCTTTCAACAGTGAGTGTTTCCATCCTCACTATTTCCCATGTTGTGTTCCAGTCGATTCTTTACTCGGCGTCTTTTTTTAGGCATTATACAAACATGAGCTAGAAAAGCTGATAGACGGAGTGGATTTCACACAGATATCATGGTGGGCCTCATAGAACTTTGAGTTAAGTGAACTCTTTTGGTCTACGTTGATATGCTCATCTGATGAGCCACGTCTACCGTGACGGCGACGGATTCGGTCAGGTCCGGAAAGACCTGGCCATGATCGTGGGACCACCTTGATGTATCATGTATTTTTTGTATATCCATACCGTGTATCTGTTTTTTCAGTTCATTTTAAATCAAGGGCCAAAAAATGATCCAGATCCATTTCTCATATGGACCACACCAGAGGAAACAGTGGTGATTGACCCTTAAAATACTATAATCTTTCGCATGTGTTCCCCTTCGTGCACATCCGTGTGACCTTTGGATGTCAAATAAACATTACGATTGGCCTTAGGAAGTTTTAACAGAGGGCGTTCAATCACCACGGTTTACTTTGGTGTGGTCCACCTGATATTTGGATCTGCTTCATTTTGACGTCAAGCCACAAATCAAGATAGCAAAGCAGATGGACGGTGTGGATATACAGCATATACATCAAGGCAGGCCGGCCTGACAGGACTTGGTGTTGCCCCGATCAGACCGGATGGTCTGCTATCAACCATTGCAGTTTGCCACCAAGTTCCTGGACGCGGCTTAGGTGGATCCCCGGATCCATCAAGGTTGGTGGATCCAGGGGTGTACATCGAGTGGAACCGAGTTGTGTTGGCCTCAGCTCAACTCAGGTTGAATAGTGATTAACCTCTGCTCAAACTCGGCTCGACTCAGCCCACAAGCCTGAGTACCTACTTGGCTTGGTTCGGTCAGTAACTTAGGCCAACTCGGCCTAAGTTGGAGTCAAGATCGAGCCGAGTTAGCTATTAAGGCATTTCCATAAGCACCTAAATTGCAACTTCAAAACCCCATTGTTTTACAAAAGAAGCAATGGTTTTTTGAATGCTCCGTAAAATTATCCAAAAAGACATGAACATAAATTGCATTGGCTATCAAAGGTAAGTGCTATAATAAAACAAGAATCACATGTTTCTTCCTACAGCTACAAAACCTCTCTTGTAAGGAAGTCTTTGTTGAGGCTGTCACCCTCGGTGATTAGGGAGACTAGAAGAAATGAAAAAGTAGTGACAATCTCAATCATAGCAAGAGCTCGGGTGGGATCTGTCAACATCCCTGGCTCCCCGAGATGTTAAAGCCCCTGGAGTCTCGGAAACCAAACAATGGGTGGTCACCTAAGCCGCTCTATACCATCCGTCTATCCTCATAATATTATCTTATCGTGTTGTTTTGTTTGCTTTGAGTTCCAGTTGGCTGGAGGGGTTTGATTTAAAACTCGGAGGCTGCTGGTAAGTACTTACTACAGCTCGCTTGCACATGCTCTTGTTAGGCGCTGCGCTCGGGCTTCTCTCTCGGGGAAGCCCTACGCTTGCTTTTTAACAATTTATTTGTTCCAAAAAGGTTGTAACTCAACAAATGCGATGTTACGCACGTGTGCACACGCATAAAGCAATAGTTCCCTAGTACTTCAGAGGTGAACAAAAGTTGATAACTCGCCCTCTCCCGGATGAGTCATAAAGCTAATAAAGCTGGAAAGCTGAGCTATGTTCATCATTATGACTACGTCTACTATTATTAGCAATGCCAGCCATTCAAGTTACTAGGGCTGGTCCCTTCCTATTAAATCCGTTTAGGTTGGCAAGCCATTTATGCCTACTATGATTCATGTAGACATTCCTTTTGAAAATGATGAGTGGTTTTATAACATACAGACACACTATTCATTTTTATTTGATGTAAGGCAATATCTTCCATGGAACAATCTTTTAGTATTCTTTTCGATCTACTTTGTACCTTTGTGCATACTCAGCTTCATCTTCTCTCTCTCTCCATGTTAGCTAAATAAAAAAGATACAATGGGTAGAAGTATGGAACTATAGAACTGGCTCCACAAGGTAAGTCAAATATTCCTTGTCACCGGCCACATTTCATTGAGTCATTTTATCAAGTAGTTAGTGAGCAACATCAATGGCAGAGTAACCTAGTCATTGAACTGGTTTGATTCAAGTTTGAATCGAGTGGATTCCAGCTGGATTTGATCTGAGTGGAGTCGAGTTGGGGCTTGCTTGAACTTGGCTCAAACTCATTTTCGAGCTCAAAAAATCAGCTCGACTCAGCTTGAACTCAGCTTCAAACCGACTCATATCAAGCCTTTTCAAGTCTAGTGGAGCGAGGTAAATCCTTAACTATGGGCCCACTATGCAGTATTTTATTTACATCCACGCCATCTATATGCTTTGATAGCTTATTTTAGTGATGATATACTAAAAATGAAGAAGACCCGAATATTATTTGGACCACAGAAAAGGAAACAGTGGTAATTGACCATTGAAAACTCATCGTGGGCCACAAAATTTTGAATCAAGCTGGTATTGGTGTGGTCCCTTCATCCGAGTCTTTGTGACATTATCAACAGGTTGGATGGAAAATAAACTTTCCAGTGACACAATGAAGTTTTTAATGGTGGCTATTCAATCACCACGGTTTCCGTGGCATGGTCCACCCAATATTTGGATCTGCTTCATTTTTTGTATCAGACCCTTAATTGATATGTAAAAAACGATGGACGGTGTGGATACAAGGAAAATACATCACAGTGGGCCCCACGGATTAATGGTGCGGATGCAAGGAACGTACATCACAGTGGGCCCCACAGTCAGGATCCACGGAAGCCGCGCCCCAAGTTCCCACGCACACAAACAGGCCACCTAATAATCATACACGCCTGATTCTCTTCACACAAATCCACATAGTTTGATGAAAGGCTTGGATATTCCACACGAGCACAACACAGTCACGTGTAAGTGGCCAGCGTTTCTCCGGGCTGGACGCGGATTGCGTCCTACCCCCGCCCGTCCCCAGCTGGGAACCGGCAGATCTGAGTGGCCACCGTGATGTATGGGTCTTATCCACACCGTCCATCTACTCTTTCACATCATTTTAGATTATAAGAACAACACTGAGGTAGATTCAATACAGACGTGCACTGCATTAATGGGAATTAAACTCTTACCGCTGAAAATTTCTTGGGGGCCACGGAAGTTGTGGATGGAGCTAATATTTGAATTTTACGTTCGTCCAGGTTTATGTAACTTCATGAATATCTTGGATGTCAAACAAACACCACGGTGGGCCCTATAAAGGTTTCAACGGTGAGAATCATTATCACAGCTCCTTCCTGTGGTGTGGTCCAATTGAGCCTTGAATCTGCATCATTTTTCATAGCATATCATAAAATGATATGAAAAGAATGAATGGACGGTATGGATAAGACTCATACATCACGGTGGCCACTCAAAGCTCCTGACCGTTCCCAGCTGGAGACGGCGGGGTAGGACACAATCCGCGTCCCATACCCAAACGGGAACGGATTGGCTACTCCCCCTGCCACCAACCAATGGCTGGTGGTCGGTGCTATGTGGGCCCAACCATGATGTATGTGCTTCATCTATTCCGTTCATTTATTTTTACAGAACATTTTAAGTTCCAAAAAATGATAAGAATATAAATCTCAGGTCGACCACACCATACGAAAAGAATAGTGATTGGATATCCACCATTAAAATCCTCCTAAGGCCCACTGTACGGTTTATTTGACATCCAATACGTTGATTAGGTCATACAGATCCAGATGAAGGGAAAAAACAAAGACCAGCTTGATACAAAACTTTTATGGCCCTTAAAAAGTTTTTAATGGTTGAAAATCATTCAACACTGTTTCCTGTAATGTGGTCCAATTGAGATTCAGATATACCTAATTTTTTTTTCTCGTACAATAAAATGATCTAAAAAAAAAGATGAATGGCATGGATGAAACACATACATCATGATGGGGCCCACAGAGCACCGGTCACCAGTCATTGGCTGGTGGCAGGGGGAGTGGCCTATCCGTTTCCTACACAAACAGGCCACCTTATAATCATACCGATCTGATTCTCTCCACACAATCCACATCATCTGATGAACGGTTTGGATATTCCACACGACCGCAACACAGTCACGTGTAAGAGGCCAGCGTTTCTCCAGGGCTCCAGAAATCCCCAGAGCTAGCAGCGGCCACAAAGAGAGAGAGAGAGAGAGAGAGAGAGAGATTTCTCTCCCGAGCAAAAACACCGTATTTCCTTTTTCCCAAATTCCCATATTGCCCCTCCTCTTCTTCATTCCTTATTTCTCCCTCCTCTCAAGAACAACCGCACATACACAGTTCAAAGGAAAAGAGAAAAAACGAAAAGAAAAGATGGTGGAAGTAGCAAGCAGGGTTATACACGAAGTGCTTGGTGTAAGAGCGCAGGAGTTGGACCAGCCCATCATCGACTACATCGTCAATGTCCTCGCAGATGAGGATTTCGATTTCGGCATCTCAGGCGAAGGTGCGTTTGACGCTGTTGGGGAGCTTCTCGTCAATTCCGGATGCGTCTCCAACGATTCCGAGGGCCGTTTGGTAATTCAAAGCGATCGGTTTTCCTCATTTCTGTTGATCTTTTTTTTTCTTTTCAATTTTTGATGTTTTGTTAATATTTTGGAATTTTGGTGCGTTTGGATGGACTAGTGGATCGAGAATTGCGATAATTAGCGTACTGATGGATAGTGCCTCCATGCCTGTTCTGTACAATTGTGCAGTTGTTTCAGCGTTCCAGACCGTTCATCTTACTGGGCCTGCTATGGATGGGAGGTTCCTCTTCTAGATTGGAAATTCCTAGCCATCCGATGATTGCCCCAGCCCCCCTTTAAAGGAGTTACAATGTTGGGCTTTTTTTTTTTTTTTTTTTTTTTGTTGTTGTTGTGGTTCTCGCTAGCTGTCAGTACAAATAGTAAGAATGGTAATTACAGTTAGTTAATTCGCCATCGGTCCTTCTTTGGATAATTTGTAATCCTGTGCCATTTGCTTAACTATATTTGTTATATTACAAAAAAAGAGATCATTTTTCCATGGGATTGTACCAGTTACTGCAATTCAATTCGAGAGTGCATCCAAATGCAACCTTATTGCCTGTTTGGATGCACCCTCAAAAGTGGATTTTGACACCCAATGCTGTTTTGAACCAAACCCATTTTCCTTTTCTTCGTTTCAATGCACTTTCACAAACCCGTCTGAACCCCCACTCATTGAAATGGGTGATAAGAACCTCACTTGCCTATAGATTGGTTTCGGGAAAATCGACTGACAAAGTCGATACATTATCATCATCATCTAAACCTTATCCCAATTAATCGGGGTCGGCTACATGAATCCTGCTCTGCCATTCCCATATTAAGGGCCATACATTCAGTTAGAGCATAAGTCATCAAGTCCTTTGTTACTATCTCCATCCACATCCTTTTGGACCTTTTCCTTGCACTTTTAGAAACTTCAACTTGTACCAACTCACTCCTTTTAAATGTTGTAGTTCTTGGTCTCTGTTTGCACATGACCCAACCATCTAAGTCTACTTTCCCTCATCTTATTACCTATTAGAGCTGCTTCCGAGTTCTGTTGAATGCACATGACCAAACGTTCATATGCACTTATTTTGTACACATCTTTAAAAGAAGCACTTATTTTGCAGGAAAACCCCTTTTGTGGTAGTTGCATCCAAATGGGCCCTTAGTGAGTTGGTACAAGGCTGTCAATGTCCTGGATTTTGAACTGCTCAGGCCGGCCCTTTTCAAAGATTGATTTTGCTCGGTTTGGGCAGCCCTATTTGGGGATGCTTGTTTGTGATTGCTTTTGTCTGTGCCTCAAATTGAAGGAATTATATGATCCTTGAGTCGGGGTTATGCACAGTATCCTTGTCCTTGAGTTAGTTCATGTGCTGCCCATTTCTGTGCAATCCGAATTGCTTAGACAACGGGAAAAGCTGGGATTTTGGGGAATCCCACATATTTGATGGTCCCAGCAGTTCAATGGTCTGAATGAACAGGCGACTAGCCCAACTTCTACAAACTCAATGTCTGAGGACCATATAATTCCCTCTTCAGTCTAATTGTGTACAAGCGCATATTAAAAACAATCCATGAAATAATAAAATGATCAATGCTCATCTATCATGGAAATTTAGGTTTGCGGAAAGATCTCCGAGAAATTTGGAAAGCATGGGTTGGTTAAAGACAAACCAGCTGTACGAAGTCTCGCAACGCCTTTGAGAATGTTTGATGGGATGGATGAAGAGGAAGCTCCAAAGAAACAACCCGAGGTTTTTGATGGCCCCGTTCTATCTGAACGTGATCGAGCAAAGATTGAAAGAAAGAAGAGAAAGGATGAACGGCAGAGAGAGGTACACCCAATGAGACTAAATCTGACACTTGATTCCTTAAATAGATTCCGGTGTTCTAAAAGCTTATTGATCAATTTGGCACTTGGCTGGGTCAGCTCAGTCTGGCTATCGTCTGAGTATCTAGTCTAGATTCCAATTCTATATAATTGAGTTGGTCTTTCTCCTAATAGAATTGCTGAGTTCTTCAAGAATTGACTGAGTCAAATTAGGGGTCATTTGGCTTCTTGGATTTGGATCTTAACTTTAAGAATTCAAATATATGATTAATCCTTGAGATTTCATTCTAACAGTTGTGTTTGGCAGCTTGCATATTCAATCTTAGGTGGGTTTAAAATCCACAAAATTCTAGGGTGGCAAAAATGACTTTATTCAAAATACAGGATTGAAAATCCTAACTGCCCAAAATCCATGTTGCCAAATGGCCCTTTAGCGGATTCCAATTTGTAAAACTGATTTACAAGCTGATTCTGAATTTCTTAGTCTTGTCAAATCTATTTCTTCAATGAGGGAATGTATGATGCTCGATCGGGCATTTGCTCGATTCAACTCTCCTTTTGGTGATCTGTATCATTCATATGGTTGGCCCCATGGTGGGGGGTGATACCTCCAAAATCTCCCATACTGGATTATTCTGTCACTGTTGGTTTTAATTTTCTATCCAATTAAATATCATCTGACTGGGGAGATATTTGTGCATGTACTTTCCCATGATGGGCCCCACCATCAATGGCTTAGTTATTGAAATTGAAAGGTGGGTTCTTCTTGCATCTAGTTTGAATAAAACAGCATTTCCTTTTGATTAAGCATCAAACTAGTATCAGTTTGATTATTTTTTCTGTTTGCAATATTTACAATGTATGTGCCAATTTCACTAAACAGGCCCAATTTCAAATGCATTTGGCGGAGATGGAAGCAGTTAAAGCAGGCATGCCAGTTGTATGTGTAAACCATGGTACTGGTGAGGGTGGACCAGTTACCAAGGATATCCATATGGAAAACTTCAATATCTCTGTTGGTGGTCGTGATCTTATCCAAGAAGGCACAGTGACGCTTTCTTTCGGAAGACACTACGGTGGGTTACTTCTGCAGATTCGGGTATTTAAATACTGCATGGTTCCCAGTCACATTTTGCCAGTGCAGCCATTAACTTTTAGTACGACTCCCCTTCCAATTGTGTGAAACAATATGCACCACCACCACCGCCACCACCATTTCTATGGGAGGAGATCTTGTCCACCGGCTTTTCTGTACTATATATGTGGCGTATGTATTTGATATCCGAACCATTCATTCACCAGGGACAACCATGAATGAGTCACTGACCAAAAGTTAGTCATTGGACAATCCTACCTGTCTAGAAAATGATCCACAAAGGTCACTGAAATCCAGCCACTGGTTTTTGCATGTAATGTTTTTTTACATGTCTTGGATTGTCTGATCATTGTGATTATCAGTCTATGTTACATTCACGCAGCCTCATGAGGAATTAACAGTTCTAATCATCATATACATGTGCCATGTGTACGGCATGGAAAGTGGGAGGACAAAAATTGAGTCCTCCGAGGTGGACTGGTTCTTCTTACATTATATAGATAGATGTTTTCTTTTAATTTTTGTTTAATTTTTGGAGTTTGCTTATTGTCTCTTTTGCTTAGAATTTTGTGTCATCATCAAGCTGCAGAGAAGTTGGCCAATCTTCCTTTTGAGTGACTACAGGCTTAGGAAAAATAGGTGTTGAAGAGTTGTAATCATGGTGTGCCGTAAAGGCCGTTATGTTGGTGGTAACTGTTACACGTTGCAGGGTCCTAATGGTCGTAACAACCATTATGGAAAAAATGACTTGTAACTGCCGTTAACGGCCCATTACGCCCCCTGTAAAGGCTGTAACAGCCCCGTAATGGTCTGTTATGGGGCAAATACAGGTTTTTCACAATTTTTTCAATGTTATGGGGTAGATATGGTTTTATTTTATTTTTAGAATTTTCCTTTAATAAAAAAAAGACACCGTAACAGCCATTACAGAGGTTGTAATAGCCGTTATGACCCGTATCATAAAGGTAACGGTGGTGGTGGCTGTTATGGCCACCGTTACCATTACGGAATACCTTGGTTGAATTAATTTCATCTAACATATGGAGGGTGAGAACAAACATCTTGGAATGCCAAGCCCAACTAATGGTTTAGATATTGTTATGTTTGCCAAATCTATAAGAAGTCAAATGCTGCTGTGGACATGCCGACTTCTTGTGTCTCAAATCAATATCATATTGGTACTGTTACTCTCCTTTTGGACTCATGTGATCATGTGCCTTTTTGTCTTCCTAGTCATTAGTAATGAAATTACCAGCTTCCGAGGAAAAAGAAAAGAAGAAAAACAGGCATTTATTATTATTATTATTATTATTATTTTTTTTTTCATGTTGATATAGATCAGCAATACTAGTCCTACCATGTTCAGATTGAGAGAAGAAGACTGATTTATTCCGCTGCAGTTTAGACTTTCAAAGTAATTACTCAGTTCCATGTATTGTTGATGCATTATAAATGATTTTGCTGTTTATTCAGGTCTTGTTGGGAGAAATGGTACCGGGAAAACAACTTTCCTTAGGCACATGGCCATGCATGCAATTGATGGTATTCCTAAGAATTGTCAAATATTACACGTGGAGCAAGAGGTGGTGGGTGATGATATAACAGCCTTGCAATGTGTTCTTAACTCCGACATTGAAAGAACCCAGCTCTTGGAAGAAGAAGCTCGTTTAATTGAACAACAGGTGCTAATAACATCAGTTCTCATTGGAGAACAGCTGTGGTTGTTTTATGACCTGCCCTTTTATTTTGTGGGGTGCTCCATTATACTTGCAGGTCCGGTGGTGCTACTATCAGCTAGTGTGGCACCAGGTAGCCGTGTGGCCCACGTGACGCATGCATAAAATCCAACCCATCCATTGTATGTTTCAGGGCATGTTACCCTTAGGACCTAATATTAGGTTGATTCGTGAATCATGTGGGCCATAACACGGGGAACAAGTTGGGAGGTAACATCCACCCTTGATTTGCATAGAGGGCCCCCTGTGTTGTGTGTGTGTGTGTGTGTATATATATATATATATATATATATATATATATATATATATATATATATATATATATATATATATATATATATATATATATCAAATCCAGGCCATTTAGTCCCTTCAGCTGGTCTGGATGAAGGCTCAGGCTGAATATTAGAGTGTTTCAAAATTTAGGTGGGCCCTTGTGTAAATTAAGGGTGGTCATCACCTCTCACATTGTTCCCTGTGTCTTGGCCCACTTGAGTGTTGTATCAGGCTGGTTTTTGACCTCTCAAGTTAAGATGAGGTGACACATCAGATGGACAGATTGGATTGTCTCAGTACATCATGTGGGCCCACATATGGCCGGTACCACCATAAGCTTATGGTGATACTGATACCACTTGAGTGCACCCCCTGTTTTGTTCATTTCCATTGTCTGTGGGTTGGAGCTACTTCCCTTTCTTTCTTTCCTTCGTATATAACAAACCTACTGAAGTGCTCATTGTTATCATGAAGAGGGCAATTGAGTTTGATTCTCCAACAGAAAAGAGCAATGGGCAGCTTAATGAGGCAATTGACAAAGATGCTGTGTCGCAAAGACTTGAACAAATATATAAAAGGCTTGAATACATTGATGCATATTCCGCAGAGTCTCGTGCTGCTTCTATTCTCGCGGTTAGTTCTCTAAGCCTATATCTATGTATATAAGCTGCACTTGTGTCTGAAATGATAGAATCTATTCTAGAGTGCATGAGTTTTGGTTTCTTACAGTCATTCTGATCTTCATGGATCCTACCATGTACTTGTGAAATAGAAAATGGACATGGAAATTTGTTTGCTGATTTCTGAGTTTGACAAGGCCAAGTTGATGAAAATGAGTAATGGGTTTTGGCATATGGCATATCTTGGAGGTGGCTGATCAGTAGGATTGTATAAATCAATGGGAATGTGCGATGTTGTGGCATAGAGATGGGGTGAACTGCACACTTTAGTGGTCGGTGTATCATGTTAACATTCCTAAGATGGGTTTTTAGGGGGTAGCACCCACATTTATTGATATATGGACTTTTGCTTTCTACTTATGAATACAATGGTGTACGGTTGTACTATGGTAATGTCAGTAGAGGAAAAGGGGTGTGTTTATCAATCAGGGTGGGTGTTTAGATGTCAATTCCCTTCCAAGAGTAATTCTCAGTTGGTGTAATTGAGCTTATTTTTTTCAGGTTTCATTGATATATATTTTTTTTTCTTGAAGTGTTTGCACTTTGTTGGGTCTGCTATTCCTTCTCGGTTGATTGCCTAACTGCAACAAAAACTTTCAGGGTCTTAGTTTTACTCCAGAAATGCAGCGAAAGCCGACAAAAGCTTTTTCTGGAGGATGGCGAATGCGAATTGCTCTTGCACGCGCTCTATTTATAGAGCCTGATTTGTTACTACTTGATGAACCTACGGTATTGTATCCATGTGATGTGATTTGTGCTTTTCTTTTAGAAGCATTAAATAACACTTTGCCCATCTTTGCAGAACCATCTTGATCTTCATGCGGTTTTATGGCTGGAAACTTACCTTGTCAAATGGCCAAAGACATTTATAGTTGTTTCTCATGCTAGAGAGTTCTTGAATACGGTATTTTATGTACATTGGTCTTATTTTTGGTTCGAAGATGATGCATTTAAACTCTATTGGGAGAAATTATAAAGCAGAAATAAATCATGTTTCATGGAACTTTTGCTCGGCCCAGCAAAAACTATACACAAGGGCCCATTTTAGTGATCTATATTGTTCTTTTGGTGGGCCTTATGGTGGATGGGCGATACTCCAAAAGTCTTTCCCATTTGATGATAAATGTGGACAGTTAGGTGTAATTGTCCATTTCCACGATCATCTCCCACCAGCAAATTTTCTTCTTCTTCTTGACCCATTATGGTATGGGCCATGCACCAATCTCCACTATCAGATCTTATGGTGATGGGGCCAACCAGATCAATGGACAAGATTATGGAAAACTAAGCTCCACCCTTACTGTCGGTGGGTTAAGCAAAAACATTAGCAGTGTATAATTGTTTGAGAAGGAAACCAACTATCATTTGTGTTTTTAAATTGCACGAACTTCTATGAACCTTTCTTTCAGGTAGTTACAGATATACTCCATTTACATGGACAAAAACTTGTGTCTTACAAAGGGGACTATGATACGTTCGAGAGGACACGGGAGGAACAACAAAAAAATCAACAGAAGGCCTTTGATTCGAACGAGAGGACAAAAGCCCATATGCAGGTCTGCAGAGTACTTCTTATTTTACCATCCTCTCCTACTTTTAGTTCATGGAGAACTGCATAATGGTGTTTAAGTTTGTCTCTAGCCATCCAAAATCCCCATTGATTGAAGCAGAATGTCTAGATACCCACTGCCAGCCAAGGACCCCTTGACTTGTGCCACAGTGGGTATATAAACGTTGAAAAGAAAGACATCAAGGAAGATTTCACCGAGGGGGAGCGGTTTTACCTTTTCCATGCTGCTTTTTCTTTGAATGCCTTGCAACTGTTTGGATTGGTGGAGAACTCTAGAAGACAGTGGATATGAAATTGATTTCCATAGATGTGATGTTTTCCTGTGATTGCAAAAGCAAAAATAGGTGTGGAAATCGATTTCCTTTTCCACTGTTTCCCAAAAAATGAATGGAACTTTTCCCAAAAGAAACCTGTTAAATTAGATTTCCATGGTTATGAGAGACTATTGTCACTATTTGACCTTTGACCTTTTAACATTTCTATGGAAATCATGTGTACTAAGATACATAAGATATCGTAATTTCTTTTCCACACATTTCCTTTTGCTCAGATGTGTGTTTGGTTTTTCATATCCATGTTTCGGCTTCCACCAATCCAAACAGGCCCAAACTGAATGTGTTAATAGGAGGTTTGCTAAGCCCTTGCATGTGTTAGAACCCTCTCCATCCACACACAAGCAGGGCACCAATATGGCATACATGAGTGTGATTTGATCTTTCCATATTGCAGGACACTGTTTAGATATTCTGGCCAAAAAAATCAGGCCATTTCACTCACGTGAGCCATAATTCACAAAACACATGGAAGGCTATAAAATTTATTTTAACTGTCTGTTGGTTTTGTATATGTTGGCCCAGCTTAAGAGTGAAATGACCTGATTTTTGGACCAGAAGATCTTAATGGTGTGAGCCAACCGATGGAAGGTCATATCTCGGACATATGTGCCATATTGGTATTAGTGTGTGCATGTGGTTGTGAGGGCTTCATAGTTCACATGCGTGGGCTTAGCAAACCTCTATTTAAGAGTTTGTTTTGCATGTACCCAACTCAGGACCACCAACTTATGTGTTTCCCTCTGATTGATACAGAAAATGTATTAAAAAGCAATTAAGAATGAACTATTTGACAAAAAAGAAAAATCAGGAAAAAATAGGAAAATGAAAAATATATTTCACAAACTAAGTAAACACATGGAATTGACAAAATGTAGATACCCTGAGCTGTTGATAAAAAAAAATGGACAACTTGGGGCTAATCTAATTCCATAAATGAACTTGGGTAATTGGATTACACGGTATACCTTTGTCTGGCTGACCTGACATTCTGGTGACTCACTAGAGTCAAATACTACACGGGTTTTCATGCCAACTGAAACCCAATATTGTCTCCAGCTCCTCGAGTTTTTGTTGTTAAGACTGCAAAGTACTAGCTGCAGCCACTCTTTTCCTTTCCCCATGTGTCACAACAGTTGGTGTATCTATAAATTCTATATAATCCATATCCATGTCTGTATATTTAAGAAAACTGAGATTGTGGAGGGTAGGCCATTCTTTCCTTAGGACCCATTCTGCTTATGGATTGTCCTCTTGAAATAGTGTAATCCAAATTAGTTGGATTATAGAACTTGCCTTAATTGTTCGTTACTCTTGCCAGATTTCTGATATGTAATCTCAGTTGTAGTGGATGTGGACCATCTTCTCCAGCTTGTAGGCACCAGCTGATTTGTCTTTCTTTATGAGTGAGTGTGCTCCAATTTCTCTTACAACTGGAGGAAGATATGTCTGAGATCTCATGGCGAGTCAGGAGCATCTTCACCATAATTTAACCACTAGACCAGGTGAAATTTGAAATAAAAAATTAGTTATATTGAAACCCAACAATGTTATACTGTTATTTAATATTTAAATTTGAACTAAGTAATAAGTATTACTTGGGTTAGTTCTTGTGCGGGCTACTCTTGCCATCTTCATTCTAAAGATTCCTGTGAATATGTGTATGATTTAATCTGAGATGGAAATAATTTAGTCTCAATTAGAAATTAACATCAAGATGATGTTTTGTATATACACAAATATATATATGTTTGTGTTATTATTTTACATGTATAATATATATGTGATTAATGAACCTTGCTTGTATAGTGATGGTTGGCTTCATTTTGCAAATCACATTTTAAGGCCTGACAGTACTTATGGATGGGTGGAGAAGTTGTTACTGTTTGTTTGAAATTATTGATTAACTAGAAAAGGGTTTCCTTTCCCCGGGCCAGAAAAAAAGGAAAAAAAGAAAAGAAAAAAGAAACAGAAAAGAAATGACAAGAAAAAGAGAGTGCTTGTATGAATATGCAATATCATGGAAGTTGGACATTCTTGTGTCCTACTGTGGATATTTTATGTGACATCTTATTTTTCTTTTGCTCTGCAGGCATTTATTGACAAGTTCCGTTACAATGCAAAACGGGCGTCTCTTGTTCAGTCAAGAATCAAGGTTAGCTAAGTGCTGATGTTTCTTTATGGTGTTAACCTTGGTTAAATGGAACTTTTGAGTATCACTCTAAATGATTGTCTTATAAAAAACATTACATGTTCTCAATTGATTTTGCCAATTTGAACTCAGATAGCGGCACTACTCGGGCTGGCTGGGTTGAAGGTCAACCTGAGCCCCACCCAACCTGCAACGTGACCTGACTCGAATTCCAACCCAATGTGCCCAACCCAAACCCTATCTGAATTCCTCTACACTCAACTGACCCAATCACCGATCCAAATAGATGTGATTATTCCCAACCTGCCCTAACCTGACCTGAATTTGCTCAGATCAAACTGGACTTTTCCAATCCTAATCTGTCCCTACCTGACCTGAACTCGGGTTGTTTAAGTCAGGTTTGGGTCAAACCAAACCCAAGTTGCAGCCCTAGCCCCTAAACTCATACCTCTAATAAAGTTGCCTCTGAGGTCTTGACTGCTGGTTAGTGCATGTTTACTTTCTGATCGAGTCTGGCAACTATGAGATTTTGCTACTTTTGGTTCATGTGGCTGTTAATACAATTTGATATTATTATCATTATAATTATGTGTGTATATATTAAAGAACTATATGATCCTCAGGTCCTGAGTTCCTACCTGTGGGTCTTGTAGTATGATGATCTAGACCTTTGATTTGATGGAACCTCCTAGGTATAGTCGTATAGACCATGCCTCAGAAATATCCCGACTGGACAGTCCTAACCCTTTGCTCTGTTGTCTGCAAATAGATGGTTAGGAAAACTGCTCTAATGGTCCAGATTCAACTGAACAAGGCCAAAGATTGGACGGAGACAAGGGGCCCATGTACGATAGGGCCCTTCCATCAATGATCTGGATAGCCAGATCCTGCACACCACTTCTAGGAATTCAGGATTTGAGGATAATACATATTCCTGAACCAACTAACATATAATTCCTCAAACACATGTATTTACACTTGTCATTTCTTTCTTTGGAATTCTTCAGGCATTGGAGCGGATGGGTCATGTGGATGAAGTTGTCAATGATCCAGAGTATGTTGTCGTCTTTGTGAACTGTGATATCCAC
This sequence comes from Magnolia kwangsiensis, assembly GCA_037074715.1. NCBI lineage: Eukaryota > Viridiplantae > Streptophyta > Magnoliopsida > Magnoliales > Magnoliaceae > Magnolia > Magnolia kwangsiensis. The sequence continues at coordinate 95,552,753 of CM073588.1, read as the reverse complement.
TTTGGTTTTGTTTTCATGACTAATCAAAACATGTCCATCACAATGTTAAAAAAGAAAAAGAAAAAAAGAAAACGAAAATAATGTCTAGCACACTTCCTTGAGAATTTTCAAAACGTCTCTCTTCATTTGGTCTTTATTTCAGCTTCAAGATGGCTAATGTCCTTTACTCATTTTTCGGTGTGCAGCTACAAGTTTGAGTTCCCTACTCCTGATGATAGACCAGGCCTGCCCATAATAAGTTTCAGGTCTCTCTCTCTCTCTCTCTTCAATATTTCTTCTAGGAGATTGAGATTGTTTATTGCTTACCTCAGTGGTAGGGCCTGAGCCTATTCCTCAATGGTTGGCAGCCTTCATTTCAACATTGAGGTCTCGGGTTCAAGCTCAAGTTACCTATAAAAAGAGATTGTTTATTGCCTACATTTATTTCAGTTCGAGAAGATGCTACAAGTTTGAGTTCCTGCTCTTGCAGGCGTATTTACATGTTTGTGTACACATACATGCATGTATAGTGTTACACACAAATAATCCACACATGCAGATTGTGTGTATCTGTCTCATGAAATGTATGATCCGAGTCGATTTGACCTGAGTCACTATTAAACTCAAACTAACGACTCAGAGATGACTTGGCAATACTTGTTGAGTTGTACTGATGACTTGGTCGAGGCAATACGACTCACAATGGCCGAGTCACCCATCTTGTCAAACTGTGTGTGGTGTGTGCATGATGAAAATGCATGATCCAGGACAACTCAACTCGGCGAGATTTTGAGCCAACTCACTATGAAACTCACCGTTATCATTAACTTGGTGGCATGATCTGACTCACTATGAAAATTGTTCTTGCCATTGATTCGGTGAGTCGGACTGATGACTCAGCCCGAGTCACTCTTCTAGGCACACTAGTAACTCAATAAAGGTAAAAACGAGGGGATGGAGTTTTTAAATCATGACCTCTGCTGTGAAAGCCAACTCTAGCAATGCACCACCTGCTCAGTTGTGTTTATTTTAGCTATTTTATTTTATATCTTGTTATAACAGTTAAGTATTTATGATTTTTTTTTTTTTTTTGGTATTAAATATAAAGCTGAGTTGAGTAAAGACTTGGCTGAGTTTTAGAGTAGACCCGACCTGGCTGGACATTGAGTCGAGTCGAGTTTTTGGGTCTTAAACTATGGTTCTGTTGTATGCTAAGTGTGCACATATATTCTGAATTTCTCATGCTTGTGGTTGCAGCGATGCATCTTTTGGTTATCCTGGGGGGCCGCTCTTGTTTAAGAATTTGAATTTTGGGATAGACCTTGACAGCCGCATAGCAAGTAAGGATCATATGTAAAATCTTCTTGTTTTCTGTATGAGTATTTCATATTAAATTTTTATTAGACTGAGCTAGTGTTGTTAAATCTACATCTCATTCTGAGGGAGAGATTGGAGTGATTTCCTTGGTTTTAGGACTTAGACAAGTCTGATGCGACTTGTCTGAGTCAACTTGGACTCGTAGGACCGGTTCTGGATCAATACCATGAGTTGCCGAGTTGGGCTGATTCAGCCTCTACTTGGGCAAGTCCCGACTTGACTCAGGACTGAACAAGTCGGTCTGAGTCGCTGAGGCTTTTAACTGTGGGGTTTTCTCTAGCATTTCTATTGCATGAGGTAGCATTCTTTGGGTCTCTCTAGCTGTGGTCACAGCAGAAACTCTCTTTTTTTTTTTTTTAAAAAAAAAAAACCTTACCTGTTTATCTCTTGGTGCTTTGTGTTTGTGCATTTATTTTTATTTGATATGCTAGTGTCGCGTCCTAGAAGCATAAGGAGAATTGGTATGAATTCATAAAAAAATAGAATTGGTATAAAAGAATGCATTATGAGGAGCATCTGAAAAAAAAATAAAAATAAATCCGGGTATAGCATCATAAGAGTGGGTGTTAAAATCACATGTTGTTTTTTGATATCATCTCTATTTCTGTGTATTTAGCAAGTATATGTATATGTTTAGTTGCCTTTGTAGTCTGTGTGTGGCCCAATTTGTATGTAATGCTGAATGACGTTTGGAGCTATTCACTGTAAAAAATGGCACTTCAATATAATACTGTTTGGGACCCAAACTTCATGCCTCGGGGAGGTAATGTTCTCGTTGCTCCTAAACATAATTATGCTATTTTGACTGGCTGCTGTATTTGATACCCCATAAATATCATTGCATCAAAATATACCCTAAGAAAGGTTCTAAACTTTATCTTTGGAGCATTTCTCTGTAAGTCTTGGATGATATATCTGGTGTTTTTTTTTTTTTTTTGAAGGGTATTGGCATATCTAGTATATGGCCTGTTTCTTTGTGAATTTTGGCCACGTGAGTGCCTTTCAGTGATAAATAGAAAAATAGTGCAGCATCTGTTGTGTGATTTTCAATTGCCAGCCATCTATAGACCATATCCACTACAAGAACAGTCTCAATCCACCACCCTGCAGGCTACATGTTAGCACAGGGTGACAAATGCCAATTCTTGAATGAGCATGAGCAATTCAAGCCCCTCTTTATCTGCTCTTCTATGGTTCTTGAGGTGGAGAAATGTTAAATGGATACAACTAACTTTGTTTACAGACTTATTGCTTAATGCCAGACACAAAGTGGTGTGTGCATATTTCTTTTGGTAGCCTAGTTATGATCCTTGATAATTTTTAACTTTTGATCACGAATTTTTTTGTGCCTTGCTTTTTTCTCATGTTTGCTCCCTCCCTCCTTTGCAGTGGTTGGACCAAATGGCATTGGCAAGTCAACTATACTCAAATTAATATCAGGTGAACTTCAGCCAAGCTCTGGAACAGTTTTTCGTTCTGCTAAGGTATCTTTTACTTCTAAACCTTCCTAATATAATACTTTTCTTGGATACAGTTTCTGCTAATACTCTGTGTTCTGCTACTTGGATAGTACTGACAATCTGCTTCTCTCTCTCTCTCTCTCTCTCTCTCTCTCTCTCTCTCATATATATATATATATATATATATATGTATGAGATTTTTCCATATAGCCATTTCATCTGTGGACAAAAAACCTCCCGCTTTTAAACTATTTCTCAAAACCTGCCCATAGTTTATTTATTTATTTATTTTTATTTATTTTATTTTTTTTAAAGGTGAGAAACACACACTCTTACACCCCCACGCATACGTGGGTCCTTGAACTCATGACCTCAAAGTTGAAACACAACGTCTACCACTGAGCCATGAGTAGAGACCCAAAACCGGCCCATGGTTTTCACTGTTAGACATGAAACCGCCTGTTGTTAGTTACCCATACGAATGGGTTTCTGTATTTTCGTATTGATGAAACTGCCTTCACTTTACCTCACTTGGCCATTTCCACTCAACATATTGGATTCATTGCACTGCCAACCTAACCCCGACCTTACATGGGGCCTACCTTGATGTTTGTCAGAAACCCACCCTGCTCATCTGTTTTTCCAGCTCATTTTAGGGCATGGACCAAAAAATGAGGCAAATCAATGTTGGACATTCAATCTCACTGTTTCTTGTCGTGTGGCCCATTGGAGCTTGGTATCGGCCTTATTTTTGGGCCCATGCAATAAAATGAACCGGCAAAACTGATGGACGGGGTGGATTTTCCATAAACGGCCCGTGGCCCCACAAATGCTTTAATGATGGACTTTTTTTTTTTTAAAAATAATTTAAAAAAAAAGTTTTTTACATATGCACTCACACCCACACTTACAACATAGTGGGTACTCGAACCCATGACCCTGTGTTGAAACTCTTGTGAGTCTACCACCGAGGCATGCGTAAAGACCCACTGTTTTGTGTTCATTTGGTCCACTTAAGCTTTGTATCGGCCTCGTTTTTGGGCCCATGCCCTAAAATGAGATGGCAAATCCGATTGACGGGTGGATTTGTTGCAAACTTCATGGTGGGTCCCACTTATGGTCGGGCAACCCTCACGCTTTGGACTTGAATGTCCAACAACCTCTCTAAACCTCGTTTATTGACGTTGATTGACATGGAACCCTAACCTTGACCGTATGTGGGGCCCACCTTGAAGTTTGCGAGAAATCAGAAATCCACCCCATCCAAGACCCCAAGATATTTCAATGGTGGGTGTTCTTTTCCACTATTTCCTATCGCGTGGCCCACTTGAGCTTTAGATCTGCATCATTTTTGTGTCCATGCCCTAAAATGAGTTGGAAGAATAGATGGACGGGGTGGATTTGTCACAAACTGCGGTCCCACGAATGTTTCAATGGTGGAAATTTCCGATGATGTTACTACATTCAACTTTCCCAAACCCCACCTTCCGATTGAAAACATCAAACTCTAGCCACATATTTTGTTGATGGAAATTAACAATGACCCATGCTCTGGCATGTGACCCCACCCCCGACCAAGACCCACACGTGCTCCTCTACCACGAACTCCACCCCACATTCCATCTCGAACACCATCTCCCCAACCAACTGTCTGATCTCCACCATGTCACCGTTTATGCACACATCCGGTGCACTTGTGCAAGCGAACCCGCTCTTAAGCTTGGTGGGCCCCACTAGCCTCGCTCACCTTAATGTACGCATCTTCCACCAGGAACACGAACTCCGTGCTTAAATCTATCATCGTCTGACTAGCCCTGCAAGAATCCGCTTGAAAGATTAATTGGGAGATGTTCAACCTCCTGCCAGCGATTTGTATCCCTTCCATCTCGACCGTATAAGCTGCCCTATCGAGATACGGAAGGAACACACCTATCTTCATGCAGAGGAACGTAGATTGTATACTGACACTGCTAGTAGCAACGTCTCTAATGGATGCTGCTTTTTGGGCCCCACCACGAGGCATGATGTGTGTTTTGTCTGCACTGTCTATCCATTTTTGGATCGTTGTTATAAGGTATGAGCAAAAAAATGAGGTAGATTCAAACCTCAGGTGGACCACACCACTGGAAAACAATGGTGATTGACTACTCACCATTAAAATCTTTCTAGGGCCCACTATAATGTTTCTTTGCCATCCAACCTATTGACTTGGTCATACAAACCTAGATGAAGGGAAAACACAAATATAAACTTGATCCAAAACTTTTGTGGCCCCCATTAAGATTTGGATATGCTTCATTGTTGGGACCATGCCCTAAAATGAGCTAGAAAAACTGATGGATGGCGTGGATATACAACACTTATATCAAGGTGGGCTCTACGGTCAAGGCAACTCTCACTAGTGTAGTAGAGTATGAACTTGATAGACATGAAATTTGTCCACTCGGTATGTATTAAATTAAACTAAATCCATTAAAATGTTGGGCCGCTATTGCTAAGTCAAAATCCCGAAATCGGGTTGTGTGAATGATGCTAATGATTGAGTTATGGACACTTGTTTGTTGAAATAAGACCATTAGATACTTTTAATTCTTTAGTCCACTAACTATCAAATGATCTAATACTAGGATGAAATAAGCACAAGTTAGGGCCAATTGCATAAGTCGGGACCATTGGATATTTTTCATTCTTTACTATCCAATAAATGTCTACCAATATGAGGCTAATTATATTAGTGGGATGTGTGCCAATAGATTGCATGAATTGGAGGTCAATTTGGGGCATCAAGTGGTCTCCCAAATCAATCCCAAAATGGTCCCAAATTGGCGACACTATTCATCCGAATTTTATTTCAAAATTTTCTTAAAATTTATTAGAGGATATACATTTGTGGAATGTGTCATAGCTTGCATGAATTTGGAGCCGATTTGGGGGCATTTGAGCCACCCCCTCAAATCAGTGACACCATTCATCCGAATTTGATTTTAATCCTTTCATATAATTATTAGGAAAGAGTGTTGTCAAATGCTTAGGGATATGTAGCAGTAGGATGAATGCCACACATAACATGAATTTTGGGACTATTTGGGGTCATTTGAATGACCCCCTAAACAAGCGACATTATTCATCCGAATTTAATTTCATTAAAAAAAACTTATCTTGGAGAATGATGTTGAATGCTTAGGGATGTGCATTAGTGTGATGAGTGTTATAACTTGCATGAATTGTGGGGTCAATTTGAGATCAATCTAAGCCTGTCAAGTTAATAAATTCATCAGACAGCTTGATACTACACTCTCACCAAAGATTCGACCGTTACACTACCATAAACATGTTCAAACAAAACATGAATACATATTTGAAATATTTAGATTATTTGGGATTTTCTGGTATTTTTCTAGATTTTTCTGGGGAAAAAGAAAAGACCGATATGCTGTTACGCCTCCGTATTGGCTGTTACAATTGATACCCGTATCGGTAACGGTAGTGACTGATATGACCACTGTTACTGATATAGAATACCTTGCCTATAAACTATTTTTGTTCATTTAATAGAAAAATCAAATACGACATGAATGTTGATGCACTTGGGTGGTTTTCACATGCTCTTATTTAGTAGGAACTCATGCAGTTTGCATTTTGCAGGTTCGAATGGCCGTCTTTAGTCAGCACCACGTTGATGGGCTTGATTTGTCTTCGAATCCGCTTTTTTATATGATGCGCTGTTACCCAGTGAGTTCCTATAGTCTATATGCTGCATTGGTATTTATGTATTTGCAGTTTTTATTTTTTAATTTGAAGCCCTTGATTTTCAGAAACAGCAGGCAGATATAGAAATACTTGAACAGAGGCGTTAAGATGGGGAATTGATGTATTACCTTTTTTTTTTAAATTTTAATTTTTTTAATAATAATAATAATAATAATTATTATTATTTTTAATTTTTAATTTTTTTATTTTTTAATATTGAAAAGTCATGGGCACTTTAGTCATATTAACAGTCTTAGTCATTTCTGAAAACTCTAGACTACATGTGCTTTTTCCACCATTTCTTAAATGGTGGTCACTCATTCAGCATAAAAGTGGCGTAGATGTATGTCAATCCAGACCACATCCGATTCACAGGCACCGTGACATACTTTCATGATTTGTTCTCTCAGGGAGTTCCTGAACAAAAACTCAGAGCTCACCTGGGTTCTTTTGGTGTCACGGGCAATCTCGCACTTCAGCCTATGTACACTCTGTCAGGTATATCTCTACCTTTCAATTTCATCATAGTTATAGAATGGCTTAAAGTTTGAAATAGGATTTGATACATGTAGGGTCCATGGAGTGGGTCAGAACGTCAATCTGATGGGCCTCAGCATGATGGATGGGGAATGCCCCTGAATTTTCCAGATCATTAGATCTTAACTCATGATCTTTTGCTTGCTTTCCATTTAATGTGGGGAGTTGCTGTGTATTTTTTTCTAAACTTCCATTTGTAGGCCAAAGATTTTCCCATCTTGAAGACATTTTGGGGCATGTCCTATCTTACATGGGCAGTGAATCCCATCAGGTCAAGATGGAACTAGGGCTGTAAATGGGTCGGGCTCGGGACTGTTAAAATCAAAATTTTTAATATGCCCGGCCCATCAGGCCTGGATCAAACAGTTCAAAATCTGGGCTGAAGCCGAACTCAGGCTCAGCAGCCCTAGGTGGAACATAAGAGCGGTGAAACCTACATGTATCCTGCGGTTCAGCAAACTATACTGTTGCTGAGCACCCAATATAATTCCTATTATTTAGAGACTCAAGATCAATTTGAAGGTACTAGGGAGCTGAGAGCCCAAGTGAGTCGACTCGATTGAGTGCCAAGTTGATCAGCGAGTTTTTTGAACATTTTTTCTAGATTAAAAGCAATGTGACAAAGCGTTTTCTCTAAACTTTCTAGCTTCCGACTTTCTGCGGAGACATCTATATGTGGGTCAATATATCTATTTTCAATGTTTCAGGTGGCCAGAAAAGCAGGGTTGCATTTGCAAAGATTACTTTCAAAAAGCCACACATCATTCTACTTGACGAGCCATCGAACCATCTTGTAAGTCTGTTGAAATGACTTGAGCTCTTCTTAGTGTCCTTCACATGACACATCATCTTTGCTGAGAGGTTTTGAAACTGAAATTTGATTTGGACTGTGTGGGCCCATGTCCAACCCAACTGGAAGCTTAGGTTGAGTAATAAATTGTCTTTTACTTATTTCTTTTACTTCAAGGACGACACCCTTTTATAATTTTTTTTAATCATTTCTTCCTGCACTGTTGATGCCATCTGAAAAATAGCTTGAGGCTCTTTTGCACATAAATGAGTTGGGCAGGCGGTGTTTTGCCGCCACCAGAAATCGTGCCATTGTGTCACACATGCTGGATCCAAACCCTTTATTAGGTGCGCCCTCATGTGACCCTATACTCATAGAAAAATAGGTCCATCCATTCTTCGGTGGGTTACAGTAGTGGGTTAAATCTGAACTGTGTATCAACTTTCAATAGGTGCTGAGACATTTGTCACTTCTGTTGGTCAGAAATGAGTGGGAATGATTTTTATTGTCATCAAAACGGGTCTCATGGTGCTATTTTTATAAAATAACCTTCTAAAAATTTTAGATTTGAGGCTTTTTGGGTTTTCTTAAACTTCGTTTTTATTTATTTATTAGTCTCTAAACTTGATCTGCTTTGGTTTTGAAGCGCTTAATCATGTAGCAGGCCTAATGTAAGAGACGGCAATAGAGATCAGGCAACTGCCTTGTCACATTTTTTTTTTCACTCCTAAATGTGTTACATTTGGCAGGACATCTGAGGGGCCCATCAGGTGCCCAAGAATAAGTCCAGTCCATGTATCAGGTGGGTGACACGTATGAAATAAATGGTTGGTTAAAACATTTTCCAACGGTCCACTTCTAATGCAGACATGTGGTGTGCCTGATGAGTGGGCCACTGGTCCAGGCCATTTAAACCGTGAGGCCCACCTGATTCATGGCTTAGATATCCTCAATATGTGTCCAGTTGGCACATCTGACCATGTATCGAGGTGCATGGGCTCCACAGTACTTGGAATCAGGAAAGCAATGGTAGAATGCAGTAGGCGCAATATTAGACTTGTCTTTTCCAGCATGTGGATTCATTTGGAAGCAACATTCCAAAAAATAACGCGCTCTTTGGAAACGACTGTAAATGGCTACTATCCCCACTCACACGAAGTTTGCTTTGCTTGGAAAGTGTGGAAGACCCATTCTGCATGAACTGTCCTAAATGAGCGAGCTAATTTCTTCTGACAGATGAAATGAGCACGATGGTCATTCCCTTGATGCAAATTTCTTAATGTGTAAACAACATCGAAACATGTCCCTTTCACTGAAAAATTAACTGCAACCAAACGGGCTCTGTGTTAATTCAATAGAAATTGATGATGAATGTAATCGGAGCTGTTGTTGGCTTTTGCAGGATTTGGATGCTGTTGAGGCGCTGATCCAAGGTCTTGTCCTCTTTCAAGGAGGGGTACTCATGGTATGTACCTCTCACCTATTTTACTTTCTTTGATATGATGGATCTTTTCTTTGGATGCTCAATTCAAATGAAAGAAATACCATTCTCTTTCAATAGAATCATCAATGGTACACGTGGGGCCTTCCTTTCGGTATCTAAGCCATCCATCTGGTATCATGGGGGTGGGCCATGCCCAAGTATCCCCCACATTAGATATTGCTACCCATCCATTGATGGCACACAGATGGATGATTGTAATTTACAGCCAGTGGTCCACATCCAATGGGGCCCTTCCAAACAGTTAGGCTCATTTCTAGGTGGGGATTTCTGGAGGGCCTCCTGTCCATGGTGGGCCCCATATGAATGATTTGGATCAACAAAAAGTGTTCCTCACATGTATGCTTCATTGGGCTGACCACACTTACGGTTACCTAATTCGGTGGTTGATCAATTTGAGTCGGCAATAGTAGTAACTCATTGGTCTGTTGTTGTAGGCTCATTTAGTTCAATTTTGCAATTTGTCTAATTCATGGGCCAGACTCAGCTAGTTTGATTGAGCTGTGCAATGTTTTAATATGTGGTATTCTGCAGAATTAATCAACTGATTCACAATTAGGGCTGCAACTCGGGTTCGGAACAATTGGAATTTGACTGATCCAACCTGAGTTCGGATTGCCTGGGTCCTCAGGTCAGGTTGGGGTTGGAAAACTCCAACCTGATTGAAATCGAGTTGGGTTCGGGCTGAGCAAATTCTAGCTGGATTAAGTCGGGTTGGGAATAAGCACATTTTTTTCGGTTGGGTTTGGCTTGCCATTGGGTTGGGTCGGTTACATCACATCAAACTGCAACTTAGTTTGCTTGAGTTGATTCACGGTTCCATCATGTTCCAAGTGAATTGGGTAACTATCATGGTTTTATGACTCGGACGAGTCTGATGCAACTCATCTGAGTCGACTCGGACTGGTTTGGTCTGATCTGGTTTGATATCACGAAGCACCTCTGACTCGGGTAGGTGAGGCTGATTCAGTCCCGACTTGGGCGAATCACGACTTGACTCAGAGCCCATTTAAGTTTCAACCGTGGCAACTACGGTATAACTTCGTCTCACTTCCTCTTTTCTCAAAGAACTTCAATCATCATCATCGTCGAAGCCTTGTCCCAACTATTCGAGCTGGCTTCCATTTTTTTATTATATATATTTTTAATATGATCGCGTGTTTTCTCTTCGTATTTGCAGGTAAGTCATGACGAACATCTGATATCTGGAAGCGTTGGCGAGCTGTGGGCGGTGTCAGAAGGCAGGGTAACACCGTTCCAAGGGACATTTCAGGATTACAAGAAGATGCTGAAGTCATCCTGAGAAACGCGAGGATGAATCAGCAAGCTTTTGTTATTTCTTTCACTTGTAGAGCAGCATTTCCTGTTCTCTGCTAGCCAGCACTGAACTGGGGTAACTATAATATAAGGTACAGAAATGTCAGGGAGCTTGAGCGGGGTAAGCTAAAGGTTAGCAACATGTCCTAACATGTCTTTGAATGGTGATGTAGTTGGTGGCCTCGAGTAGAAAAGAGGCTTCCTACTCAATATCCGTGTCTTACTCTGCAACAGTCAAAAGTGCGTGTGTGAGATTTTGAAACATGGTTTTGCAATTTATTTTTTATGATTCCTGCACGTATGTACTTCATATTGTTTTTTATTTTTATTTTTAAAGGCAATGCCTGTCATGGTTTAGTGATATGCGTGAATGTTGATCTGGTGGGCCCCATCATCGGTGGTCTGTGCCTTGAAAATGCCCAAATAAGCTTACTCTGGAAATGCAGCAATGGTCCAAGTTCTCAAACTAATGGCTAGGTTCTTCCAGTCTTGTTAGTTTCTTGGGATGAAGACTATCTATGGCAGGTCCTGATGGATGAGTAATTAACGGTTGGTGTTGGCATTTTAAGTTCCTTTGTAGGAAAAGGTATCAAGATCATTGTGGACCCTGGCCCGCTTGTACATACTAACAACCTTTGTTTAGTTTCCATATCGTTGGGCTGAGGGTCTTATAAATCTGTTTTCCGTCGACCAAGTATGTTTTGTGAGTCTGGTGAGACTCGCCCGAGATTCGACTTGGACTCGGTAGGATCATCTCGTATGATACCATGACTTTGGCGAGTCCTGATTTGACTCGGGACAAAATTAGTCTGTTGTGCTAGTGCCTTGCATTCTGCAGGGTCAGGGAGTTCTCAAGCAAGGCTCTTTTGGTCAGCCCGACTGAGTGTCGGCCTAACCTACAGAGTGCATGTTTTCTCGGTCTAAACTCAGGAACAGAGCAGGTTTTGTCGGTCCGAATCGGTCAGACTGATGGTTACCATCGTTTGGGGTCCGACCAACAGACGTGGGCTATGTTACCCTGTTTTGCAAAAATAGGGGGATTTAAGCTTAGTTGCGATTATGACTTTAAACGGATGAATGTTTTCTCTTAGAGTAAGGGTTTTCCAAGGTGAGAGGTTTTTCTGCACTTAGGACTTGTGAAAGGATTTTCTTAAGGGCTAGGGTTTTTCTTAGGGTGTGCAATGCAAGGGGAGATCAGGTTGTTTATGTAATTGAAGATGGTGAGTGGTGTAAGTCTAATGTTTCAATTATAGTGGAGATCTCTATCGCTTTGTGTCATGATTTTTTCTTGTGAGGAATTTTCTACGTAAGAATTGTGTGTGTTTTGCTTTGGTTGGTTGGTTCTATTTGATTGTTTTATCTTTGTTGTACGTGCTTTCACAAAGCGTAGGATTAATAGTGGTATTCGATTCAAGTCTCTAATATCTAGGGTTAATTTGAGTTTGTTGTGGTTCGGAATTATAACAAAGTGGTATATAAAAATTCGATGGAAATAACAATTTCAGTTTGTGGCAGCAGAAGGTTAATGATATTTTAATGTCACAAGGGTTGAGTAAGACATTGTTAGAAATTAAATTGGAGAATATGTCGAAAGATGACTAGAGTGAACTCGGATGAAGTCATGTACAACATTCTGGACGAGGAATCATCCTTGAATGTGGAGGAAACTAGAAGATTTATAGATAACGAAGTTCCTCATACACAAGTTGTTTTTGAAGAAACAACTTTATGAGCCACAGAGGGAGTGATCTGATCTTTTGGAACATATGAACTTGTTTATGAAGATACGTAGTGAGTTATTAAGCTTGGAAAAGACTGTGGGCTCCACAATATGTACGGTCCAGATTGCGGCACATATCCTGCCATGGGTCTAGTGAGTTGAGTCGCCATCATGTCTAAGAGACCGTGTTTCTGGTGTGGTCCACTTATTGGGCTCATACCAAATGATCAGAGAAAATGGATGGACGGTGTGGATAAATAGATACATCATGGCAGGCTCCACAAGAGCTCTGGTCGGATAAATAGAAATCCAACACCACTACCAACACCAGAACACACTCAGCAGATGTGGGCCCCACGTAATGTGTTCAAAAAATCCTAGTCGTTCATCATATGCATCATCCCAAAATACCCATATTTCTTAAAAATGTGCTGATCCAAAGCTGAGGTGGGCCAGGGAACAAGCTGGGAGGGGACGCCTACCATTGATTTGCACAGAGGCTTATCCTATTGTGTAAATGGAATCCAGACGGTTCAGACCCCTCATCTGACCTGGATAACTGTCCTACCAAAAACCAGGTGATTTTGCAACTCAGGTGGGCTCCATTGGAAATCAAAGGTGGGTGTCCCTCCCCATTTTCTCCATTTGCAGTGGCTTACCTATGTTTTGGATCCAGCTTATTTTTGTATCGATACCACTGGACCGCACCTCTTTATATCATCATCAGTGTTATAGAGAGGGTTGCAAGTTGGGAATTTTCAGGAATAAATGGTATCAATGGCTCTGCAAATTGCAATCTCAGGGCTATTGTTAGTGGCATTTTGGGGATAAATGCTATAAATAGCAGTTTGCAAAGTAAAGAAGTGGGGGTAGTTTAGGAAGAAATGGTATAAAAACAAAGCTTGAATCTATACCATGTCAAACAACCTGGACCTTGTGGGCATTCAATCCCCACTTTGTGGTCCACTGGAGTCTTGGATCTATCCCATTTTTGGGATACTAAATTATTATGATTTGGAAAAATGGATGAATGGATTGGATGAAACTAATACATCAAGATGGGCCTCACAAAGACCCTGGCTGTACTGATTCCGTCCAGGCGAGGGCAGGACGCAAACCGCTTAAGATTACCTAAACGGGAAATGGATGGGTGACCACCGTCCGTTGATAGCCAGAAGAGCGGTTCATGTACGGAGGCATCGCACGTGGAAAGCACCAGCGGCGATCCACCTTCACGCCACGTAACCACTTAAGATTGGGAAACGGATTGGCTACTCCCCTTGACACCAGCCAATGGCTGGTGGTCGGTGCTCCGTGGGCCCCACAATGATGTATGTGTTTCATCCATGCTGTCCATCTAGTTTTAAGGATCACTTTAAGCTATGAGACCAAAAAATTAGGTATACTCCAATCTCAAATGGACCACATTATAGGAAACAATTTTAAAAGAGCGTCAAACATTAAAAATATTTTGGGGGCCATAAAAGTTTTGGATCAAGTTGATTTTTGTTTTTTCCCTTCATCTGGGCCTGTATGACCTAATCAGCAGATTGGATTTTAAATTAACAGTACAGTGGGCCTTAGAAGAATTTTAACCATGGATATCCAATCACTACTGTTTTCATGTGGTGTGGTCCACCTGATATTTACATACCTCTCATTTTTTTGATTAAGCCCTAAAATTATCTGTAAAAATGGATGAACGGAATGGATGAAACACATACATCATGGTGGGGCTGACCACGTCGGTGCTTTGTGGGCCCCAACATGATGTATGTGTTTCATCCATCATGTAATGTGGTCCAATTGGGATTGGGTTATACCTCATTTTTTTTCTCTTTTAAAAATGGATGGACGTAATGGATGAAACACATACATCTGGTGGGCCCCACAGAGCACCGACCACTAGCCATTGGCTGGTGTTAGGGGGAGTAGCCAATCCATCTCCCTTCCTTGAGGATAATTCGTCGAGACAAGGTTCTATGGGGCCCACCGTCGTGATGTTTTAGTTTTATCTAAGCCGTCCATCCATTTCTCCATAACATTTTAAAACAGTAAACCAAAAATGAGTTAAATCCAAAGCTCAAATAAACCACACCACATATAGCAGGGTGATAATGACACCCATTGCTTAAAACTTTCCCAAAGGCCATGCTCGACATGTTCTATAGAGAGAATAGATATAACTGAGACAGCATTAGATGTGGAAACGACGGATCGGCTATTCACCTTGGTCGGTGCTCTGTGGGTCCCATCATGACGTATGTGTTTCATCCAAGCCCTCCACCTATTCTTCCCATCATTTTATGGCATGAGTCAAAAAAATAAGATTAATCCAAATCTCAAGTGGACAGCGCAGTGTTAATTGAACGCTCACCATTAAAAACTTATCGGGGCTACAAAAGTTTTGGATATATACTTTTTCCCTTCAACCAGTCTACATGACATGATAAAAAAGTTAGATGTCAGATAACCATTACAGTGAACCCTAGGAGGTTTTAAATGGTGTACATTCAATGACTACTATTTTCCATGGTGTGGTCCACCTGAGGTTTTGATCTACTTCATTTTTGTGATAAAGCCTTAAAATTATCTTTAAAAATGGATGGACGGCTTGGATAAAACGCATACATCATGTTAGGATCCACATAGCACCGACTATCAGCCACCTGGCTAGTGGCAGCGTCACACTCATCTCCATCTGCCCTCCTTCACATCGTACACGTGAAATGTGGGTAAACCTAGATGGGCGGTTTAGTGCATCTCCCTTCACCTTTCTTTTAAGTGGTAATGTATTGCTCTCATTCTCTCTTACATGGGATAAATCCAGAAGAAATGATTTAGTTAAAGGAATGACAACAACGGATGAATAAATTTCCAATGGCTTATAATTAACTTGTAGGGCCCGTTTGGATACCACTACATAAGTTATTTTTTATATTTATAACAGTAAACAATCAACTTATTTGAGTTTAATAAGTTTGGTTTAAAATCAATCATAAATATTATTATTTTTTACACGGGTTCTTGCTCATGCTTTGGTACTTACAAGAGTTCCAACAAAGTTCTCACGAGAAAGAGAGAGAGAGAGAGAGAGGAATGCTTAACTGCACACGGTTCTCACGGTGACTTTTGATAACTTTTCCAGAAGTCAACACATGTGACGTGGGTCTAAAATTTGAACGGTCCATGTAATGCATGGCCCACCAAAGTTTTGGATTAAGGTGAAAGTCTGACCCTAACGTTTTCATGGGGTGCTGCATTACATGGATAGTTTAGATTTTGGACGCACATGTGTGATAGGTTCTGAAAAAGTTCTCAAGTTGGGCTGATGTGATTTTAAGGGGTGTTGCATCACTGGAACGTTCAGATTTTGTACCCACGACACGCATGCAAAGGTACACAGGTGAGCATTTCAGGATATATATATACTCGAGCTGATGGGAACGTCCCATGAGGTCGAGCTGTGTGGGCCCTTCTGTAATGCATTTCGAACATCTATCCCATCAGTCAGGTGCAACATTCAATCATGGGGCTAGGTCTCAAAAATCAAGTCAATCCGTTACTTGTGTGGGCCACACTATATACAGAAGTTGAGAGGGGTCGTGCACCATTAAAACATTCATAATCAGTTTTTGGGCCCACCGAGATGTGGTTTGCAAATCCAGACAATCCATTATGTGTGTCCCACTTGGATGAGGGTTTAGACCAAGTTTCAGACGCATGCAGATTTTGGGTGGGCCCCACCAATTGCTTTTATATGTTTTGGCATGTCTTCACATGATTTTAAATGGTATGGCCCACCTGAGTTCCGTATACGACTAATATTTGGGATATCCCATAATTTAAAGGGGACCCATCAAATGCACGGTGTTGATGGTCGACATGCAACACGTTGGAGCCCACATAGCTCAACCTCATGGGAGCTTATCATGAGCTCGAGGGGCATTTGATAGGTCCCTTCTTTAAATTATGGGATATTCCAAAAATCAGTTGTATATGGAACTAAGGTGGACCATACCATCTAAAATCATGTGAAAATGTGCTTAAAACATATAAAAAACTTAATGGGGCTCACTTAAAATTTGGATGCATTTGAAACTTGGCTTGACCCCTCATCCAAGTGGGACACACATAATGGATGGCTGGTTTTGTGAATCACATCTCGGTGGGCCCAAAAAATGATTATGAATGTTTTAATGGAGGGTAACCCCTATCAACTTTTGTATGTAGTGTGGCGCACACAAGTCACGGATTGACCTGAGTTTTAAGCCTTAGGCCCATTATGGAATGGTGCATCTGACTAATGGGGTAGATGTTCTACCTACGTCATGGTGGGGCCTACACAACTCGACTTCATGGGGAGTTCTCAAGATCTCTTTCTCTCTCATATATATATATATATATATATATATATATATATATATATATATATATATATATATATATATATATATATATATATATATATGAAGAGTCCTATGGTCCCATGAGGTCAAGCTGTGTGGGCCCCATTGTGGTGCGTGTCGAACATCAACAAAGTGCATTTGATGAGTCCCCAAGATATCTCAAATATCAATCAGATATCCCAGAAATCAATCGTATACGTAACTCCGGTGGGCCATACCATCTAAAAGCATATAAAGACATGCTTTAAACATATAAAAGCATTTAGTGTGGCTCACCTAAAATTTGGATGCATTTAGAACCTTGTCTGACCCGTCATCATTGCGTCACATATAATAGATGGGCTAGTTTTGTTAACCACACCTCCGTGACTTAAAAAATGATTACGAATGTTTTAATGGGAGGGTAAGCTATTCTCAACTTTTATACACGGTGTGACCTACAAAAGTCATCCATTGACTTGATTTTTAAGACCGAGGCCCACTATGGTATGGTGCATATGACTGATGGGGTAGATGTTTGACACGCATCACAGTGGGGCCCACACAGCTCGACCTTATGGAACCTCATTTTGGATGAAGCATATCACGTACGTAAATAAACCATATCGGATGATCCTACACCATTCAATTGATGCCCACCAAATGGACGGTCCATGTGAAATGAAAAACCATCCCATGCGCTTAAAGCTTATTCCTCAAGTCGTGAATGTAGCACACGTGTCCGAGATCCAGACTGTTCATCTATTGCACTATACTGCAGGTGGGCCTTAGGCGAAAAAATAGTAGGATATAGGTGATCCTAGCCATCAATCCAAACACTTTTGCATATTGAACGTCTGACTGTTGGCCGGAAGGTTTCCTAATTTCCCCATTGGATTTTCGAATGGATAGGATCACCCCACATGTGGGAGTGCTGCGGTAGGTAAAACAGGTGAACGGTCAAGATCTCGCACACGTGCGGTGCTGGAACAAAGTTTGGATCGAGGAGTTGTTTTATACTTCGGGTGATGGTCCATAAGCATGCACTCAGCAGTTGTAATCGTGGAATACATGTAACCCGTACAAATAGTGGACCCCAAATGGGGATAGATCATAGTCGTAAAATGATCGGAATGATTGGGACAGCCTCTATTCTGATAAAATAATACTTGTTTCTTTAATCCTGACCGTTGCCTGTTTCTCAACTTGCCTATCTATCGGACGTCCACCGACGGTTGAATGTAAATTTTGAGTCATGACCGATCAGAAGTGGGTCCCACACCTTCTTATAATTCGAGTTACATGTATGCCACGTGTACAGTTGCTGAGTGAATATGAAGCATCATGCTCTGCCAGAGTATCGAAGATTTTATCTATTAGATAAATGCAGCCGTTCTCGAGTCGAGTTAGCTCGGTCGGCTCACTTGATTCGACTCGCTTCTGCACGAAGTTGGATTTGGACGGGTCAAGTTAATTTTTAGAGTTAAAAAAAATTTTGAACTGAGTTCGAGCATGTCCAAGCTTGAGTCAACTTGGAGTGAACTTTAACTCGAATCAACTCCATTGAATCAAATCAATAATTCAGTTATTTTGATATAAATGTTGCTCGCCAAGCATTTGGTGAGGATAAAATGTATATGCACTAGATCCATAGGTCAATTGGCAGACTGAGTAAAGATATTTCATTTCAACACTTAAAGTCTTGGCATTAATCCGTAATGGAGGTGGCTGACATGGAGTGTGTACTAACATGTGTGCGCACTAACAAGTTAATCTAAGAAAAGGAAAAAAAAATATTGAGAAAAGAAGAAGATAGCATGTATTTATTAGTTGTTTGATATTAATACCGATAGTCGAGTGTTTGATTTTTATGTTGCACACCAGGTGTTTGATGAAATACTTGTAAGGTGGACTCTCTTATATTTTATGAAAAATTTAAAATGAATTCTAGGCGTTTGATAAAATGCTATTGGGAGCAGCCGAATTGGGCTGGGCTGGCCAAACGGGCTCGAGGATGGAGCGAAGCCGAGTTCGAGCCGTTCCAAGCTCGACTCAATCGACTCGTGTACAGTTCCAGATAAACTTACCCTAAGTAAAAGAGGGGCACGTGTGCAAGATCTCAGCTTTTCATTTCTCACTCGTTTGTGCGTACATTATCTGCTCGTCAGGTCCGTGCAATTGTGGCCCACCTTATTAGTGGACCTGCCTGATGTTATGAGTCTGGGAAGATACACTCTGAGGCCTTCCTGATGAACGGCCGGATCCCTCGCACGCATGATATCCTCTGCATCTGACACGTTTTGCCACGACTACTATTCATCATTCTCGGTCGAGTAGATTTCGCAATTCGCATTTCTTGTCCTTGGGAATTGTAATGCTTCGCTGATTCGTGTGCGAAGAGATGGAAGGGACGAATCGCAGCACGTGTAAAAGACCAGGTTTATCCTACCGTGATTATCTGGCCACGAGAAAATGGAGGGTCAGAAATAGATCTCCAGTGGCGTACTTCAAACGTTAATGTATGGCCCCATTTCATTATCTGAACAGCCTGGCACTGGCACGTGATCACGATCGGACCCACATTGGTAGTGCGCATGCCAAGTTGCCACGTGTAACAATGAAGCTCTTCAAGACATACTCGCGCGAATCGCTCTCCACTTTCGTGTCTGTTTCCAACATCCCTCCCTAGGCCCTCCGTAACCGCTTCTGTGAGCAGAAAGAGAGCTTGTGGGCCCCACTTTCCTTGCTCCCACCCACCCCACCGCTCCCACTATAAATAACCCCCTTTTCCCTCCAAAACCAAAAAATCCTCTCGCTCTCTCACTCGCCGGAAAATGGTTCCGACCACCGTCTTTCTCTCTCCTCTTACAGAACAAGACACAAACCTCCGATCCGACGTCGAGAAACCTCAAATCTCGCCGGAAACCAATCTCTCTCCCGAGCTAAAATCCTCTGCTCCGCAAGAATCTGAGAAAACCTTCACTTCCACAGAAACAACATCCGAAGAGCCTCCGGCAGTAAACTCCACCGATCCCTTACCGGAAAATTCGAAAAAGTCCATACGGATGCAGATCTGTGACTCCGACGATGCTTACCACGATTCGAACCTCCGGATCCCAGCGTTGAAGCCGTCGGAGAGCATGTTCTTTCTGGATAGCCTAGATCCGACGCCTTCGCTGGCGATCCGTTCCAATGGAACTCTGTCGACGGAGAACAACGTGCTGGTCGAGGAGGCGTGGGAGAAGCTGAGGCGATCAATCGTTTTATACAAAGGCATTCCCGTCGGAGCTCTGGCAGCCATCGAGCCAGGCGTCGAAGCCTTAAATTACAATCAGGTGGATTTTTCTCTCTCGATCTTGCCTTAGAACTCACATTTTAGTTTGGATGACCGTTTATGATTTTTTTAAAATCTAATTTTCGATATTTGTTGTATTTCTTGACATTTCATGATCGTTCTGAGATGTTTTTTCGTAATTTCATGTATTTCAGATCTTGCGAGATTCATGCTTGAGATTTTCTTGCTTTTAATCATTTTGCAAGTTTTCTTTTGTATTTTCTGGTTTCTGAGATTTCCGTTTTATTGATCGTTTTCGGATTTTTTTAAGGCTATAATTACCGAGTTTGTGTGGATTTTCTGATAATTTTCGAGATTTCTGCGGGGAAAAAAATTCGTTATGAGCTCACTTTTTTCCTGTAATTTTGTAGTTTTTGTAGATTTATTCCCTCTGAAGCATTCCGTTTTGATTCTCACGAGCTAGTTACGATGAGTTGAAAGACTTTTTGGAGTTTCTTTCGAATATCCCATCTGATTTTATCATTTCCATCTGCATTTTTGTGTACTTTGGTTTCGACGATTCTTCGCGAAGAAAAGCCTTTTCATAGTCTTTCTCCTCCTTTTAAACGGTTTTGAGGATCTCTCAAGAACTCTAAATTTGGGATTTTACCTTGGTTGAGAAGTGTGAATATCTCTCAGTCAATTCCTCCATTTTATCCTGTTTTTAACACAAGGGAAGAAGGCTAGTAGACCTTGGACTTCTGAAGATTATCCGAATTCCAAACATTCAGTATTTTTTAAAAAGGCTTGAAAATAAATAGTCGACAACCATGTAATTTTCTGTCCTTTGATTGAATGGACGCGATGATTTATTGGAAGTCATACGTCACAGATGGTCTGGCGCACGACTCGAACGGCGTCGATCATCCATTGAGATGGCCCATTTACAGGACTACGATTTACTGTGTAGACCGCGGACTATCAGATCGGATACTTTTTTTTTCGTTTTTTGAAATTCACGTTTCATTCGCCATGCAGTGCCGGCGCTGCCGTACGATTGTCCTGTAGAATTTCTGAGGATGTGGGCCCCTAGCTGCTCGCTCCTTCTGCCCCATCAGCCATCAGGTGATGATCTGGACCGTCCATCTACAAGGTCCCACCTCATATGGGTGACATGGAAAAAGGAACCACCTCATATGGGTGACATGGAAAAAGGAAAACTCGTCAGTGGTAACAAATTCTAGAGTAGCAGTTAAAATCTGCCGTTGTATTGGCAGTGGAATCTCATTGACAAATGGTCTGGTCCTTACTCTTACTCGGGTGGTAGACTCCTTGGAGTTTCAACACCGGGTCGAGGGTTCGAGTACCGGTGGGGTGAAATCCCACTGTGTGCGTGTGTGTGCGTGTGGCGTGAGTGTGTGGGGGTGTGTGTTATAAAAATAAAATAATAATAATAAAAAATGGTCTGGATTATCACGTGGTGGAAAAGCTCCAGCAGTTCTAGTGCGCAACCAGGGGCGAGCCTTGCGTGAGTGGCATTTTAAAAATTTCGTTGAGATCGTTCACTGAAAATTCTTGTAGGGGCATTTTAGTCATCCACTCATGTGGGCCATACCATGTGAATTTACAGGGTTTAGGCATGATTTTACAGTCCTCTGTGGCGTGGCCTACCTAGCTCCTGGGCACATTTCATGGACGGTGTGGATTCGATGTACTTTTTTTTTTTTTTTTTTCAAGCACCCATTTCGTAATCTGTCCATGCAGGTATTCGTGAGGGATTTCGTGCCGTGCGGCTTAGCCTACCTGATGAAGAAAGAGCCAGAGCCGGAGATAGTGAAGAACTTCCTCCTGAAGACCCTCCACCTACAAGGCTTCGAGAAGAGGATCGATTGCTTCACCCTGGGGGAGGGCGTCATGCCCGCCAGCTTCAAGGTCATGTACGATGCCAACCGCGCCATGGACACCCTCGTCGCTGACTTCGGCGGGACCGCAATCGGTCGGGTCGCACCCGTTGATTCGGGCTTCTGGTGGATCATACTGCTTAAGTCCTATACTAAGTGCACCAGGGACCACGCCCTCGCTGAGATGCCCGAGGTTCAGCGCGGCATGAAGCTTATCCTCAATCTCTGCCTCTCCGACGGGTTCGACACCTTCCCCACTCTTCTCTGCGCCGACGGCTGCAGCATGATCGACCGCAGGATGGTCAGTCTCTCTCTCTCTCTCTCTCTCTCTCTCTCTCTCTCTCTCTCTTTTAAGTTACTGGTTTTGATTGATTGATGGATTAGGTGTCACAAATATATCCCACTTTAATATGTGCAAAATCAGATTAACCAGTCCATACATGAATTAATTGTATGTTATTTGTGCAAGTCTTCAATAATTTCGAACTGCCAGAGTATCAAAGTATTTGAAATCCCACGGATCCCTTCACATGATTTTAGTGGTAGGTGTCACCCAAAAACCACGTCCATCCAGTGTCCTCCAAACAAGCTTACGTCTAAACTTAGTTCAGAAAACGAAGGAGAGAAAAAGATAATTTAAAAATAATAATCTGAACCGTACATATGACTACCTCTGGTGGTGCAGGGCATCTATGGCTACCCAATCGAGATCCAGGCCCTGTTCTACTTCGCGCTCCGCTGCACGCGGTCTATGCTGAAGGAGGGGGCGGACGACAAGCAGCTGATAGAGCGGATTGACAAGAGGGTGATGGCCCTCAGCTACCACATTCGAACCTACTTCTGGCTCGATTTCCCGCAGCTGAACAACGTGTACCGATACCGGACGGAGGAGTACTCGCACACGGCGGTGAACAAGTTCAACGTGATCCCAGACTCGATCCCGGAGTGGGTTTTCGAGTTCATGCCAAAGCAGGGTGGGTACTTCATAGGTAACGTCAGCCCTGCTCGCATGGACTTCAGGTGGTTCCTGGTGGGGAACTGCATTGCCATCCTCAGCTCACTCGCGACCCACCAGCAGTGCTTGGCCATCATGGAACTGTTCGAGGAGCGGTGGGAGGATCTGATCGGCGAGATGCCGCTTAAGATCGCCTACCCAGCGCTTGAGGGCCATGAGTGGCAGATCGTCACAGGGTGCGACCCCAAGAACACGCGGTGGAGTTACCACAACGGCGGGTCCTGGCCAGGTAATCCTCTCCGCATCGCCTTTCTCCTTTATTATTACCTGGTATGTATTCCTGGCCACGGGGTCGACCGACGTCTGGCCTGCTAAGTAAATCTTAGGCTTGATCCAGCCATGTCTATGGCCTATCCAGCGATAAGGGTGGGACCCTGACCGTGGGGCCACCTTGATGTATGTGTTGTATATCCACGCTGTCCATTATTTCATAAGCTTATTTTAGTGCATGAAGCTAAAAATGAAGCAGATGAAAATCTCACGTGAATCCATGATAGTTGAACACTCACCAATAAAAACCCCTATGCTTATTTGCCATCGAATAGTGTTGATGAGGTCACACATACATTGAAAAAAATGAAAATTCAAATATCAACTTGATCCAAAACATCTGTGGCCCATGAAATTTTTTAATGGCCAATCACCACTGTTTGCCTGTGGTCTTGGCCTGAGATTTGGATGTGTTTCATTTATTGGGCCATGCTGTAAAGTGAGCTGACAAAACGGACAGATTGCATGAATATAGAACGCATACATCGAAAGGTGGGCCCCCGGGCAGGGTCCCACCCAGATTGCTAGATCTGGGTTCAATCCGGTCTGAGCGCGAACCCTGCCACTCAATTTAATGCAAGATCTCGGCCGTTCATTAGGTGCGTCCTATCATGCCTGATATATGAAAAAAATGCCCTTGACACCTTAAAGGGGCCGGGCTGACTGGCTACTAGACACAGCCCAAGGTCGGCCCGACTTGTGAGGGGCTGAAATTTTAGGCCCGGGCCTGGACCTCGGGCCTAGTATAATCCCGCCTAATCGTGCTCCAAGTGGGCCATCTGGTCCATTGACAGCGCTATTGCTATGCAGGAGCGACTGGCTCTGCTTGGGCCCATGAGGTAGGTAAATACACAATGCTTCTGTAGCAGTTTTTGGGGCTTTTTAGTCGGTCAAACAGTTCAGCAATCCAAACCACTGATACGATGGGTCTCACCATGGATTGCCCGTTCATTTATTGAGGTGTTATACAATGCTTGTGCAGTGCGTTTGGGCTTTTAGATTGTACAGGTGGGGTCCATAGTTAAGTGTGGCAAAAAATCCACCACGTTGGAAGATCCTTGCCATAGAATATGGTAGAGTATGAACCGTTGCCGTTCTTTCTTCGCCAGCTATTCCTTAGCCACCTTACTGAAGACTAGGGATTTCTACACTCTAGGGATATTTCTCTTCATGGGCCATCCATGGTGAGTCCCCACTATATCAGATGTTTGGATGACTGAAACATATCATGGACGGTGCCTAGAAAGAAATCTCAGTGGTAGACGATCCTAACCGTCCATGATCAAACGTAAATGACCAATTGTGCCTTGGTGTCATTAGCATGCTAACGAATCTATTCATATGATTTTGAGATATATGCACCCTCCACTGTAAGGCCATCTTCGGTTGTTCTCTGATCTAACCCGATTGATTTGATTTTATTTTTTTGTGGGTTTCCCGCATATATACAGTTCTTCTGTGGCTGCTGACAGCAGCGTGCATCAAGTGCGGCCGGCCGCAAATAGCGAGGCGGGCAATCGAGTTGGTGGAGCAGCGGATATCGGCGGATGGATGGCCAGAATACTACGATGGGAAGACGGGGCGGTACATTGGGAAGCAGGCGAGGAAGCTGCAGACGTGGACCATCTCCGGTTACCTGGTGGCAAAGATGATGATAGAGGACCCATCGCTCCTGGGAATGATCTCTCTTGAGGAGGATAAGAAGCTAATAAAACCAAAGCTCACACGCTCTGCGTCCTGGTCACATAGCTAGCTACATACACACGCATCCCTGAAAGAAAATTGACGAAAGCTTTTTTAAAAAACAAAACAAATTAACAATCGATTTTTATTTTTTTCTAAACCTTCTTTTTGCTCAAATTACCTGCATTTTTTTGTCTTTCGGGGTCGACAGAAAATGATTTTTGATGGACGTATGATGATAGATATTGATATTTGAGAGAATTCCTGCTTTTGATTTGGAGATTGGTTTTTTACTTTTTCTTCTCTCTGTTCTGCTCCTGATGATTTTGATTTGCTGGTGAAAGGGCTCTTGGAATGGCCCACTAGAAGAGTCCTTCTGATATAGAGTTGGGCTTGTTTTAGAAAGGCCCACCACCGAGATATCCAGGATCATTCCTCTCGCAGTGTGCGGCCTGTCTTCTGGGAAATCTATCCTATTCATCTTTTACCGGCGTGGATTGGGTACTGCCCACACCAGGACCTAGCTAGTGTCAGTGGATCTGTGGGGCCTACCATGATGTATATGTTTTATCCACGCTGTCCATCCATCTTGCCAGATCATTTTAGAGCATGATCCCAAAAAGGAGACAGATTGAAGTCTCAAGTGGAACACACCACATGAAGCAGTGGGGTTTGAATCCCTAGAGTTGAAGACATGATGGTCCACTCATCAAGTTGTAATCAACGGACAACCTACAGTCTAAATCAAATATATGGGGGTGGCCCACCTAGTGAGAGATCTCTATGGTAGACCAAGATGTCACTTGTGTAGGACATCCCTACAACGGAAATAGTAGACTCCACCGTTATGATTACCTACAATAGCATCATGATGGTCCAACGTATAGGGGTGGCCCACCTAGTTTCTGAGGAGAACGATTTCTATGGCAGACCATGCCA